>VZRJ01008274.1:216984-501984 GCA_013397565.1 Ptilonorhynchus violaceus
CCTTCCCTTCCCTTCCTTTTCGACTCACTTCTGGTTGCAACCTGTCCAGTGCTTTGTTTGAGACTGAAAAAAATCACTTTGTAACCAATACACAGCTAGTCAAAAAAATCCTGTTTCTGCAGGTTCATGAAAAACAAGGAATCATTCATCCCCAACTCAATGACTTTGAAGCAAATAAACAATCAAATAAAATGAATGCATTTCTGGTTTGTTGTTTGGGGGGAAAAGTTCATTACTGGGAGCACACTGAGGGGAAAAATACAACTCGAATATGAAAATGATGAATTCAAGCCTGGGGCAAATGCATGACAATTCTTCATTTACCTGAGAAAGAAAAGTAGATCTGAGAGATATTGCAGCCAAGGAAAATCCCAGTTCCTATGTATTTCCATAACTTCTGTGCCATAAAGCAAATATATTTTAATTAAAATATTGGACTGAACTTGACTGTTTTTATAGGCAGCCTCCTGTCATTGATCAAAACCACTTTCTCTTCTTAGAATGTTTTGTCTTATAAATAATTAACCAGTGCAGGTTTTTCCCCTCTGTCTTGCCTGAAGCCAAACTGTAAGTCTACCTGCCAAAGGCAACCATTTTTGAATTTGCTTTCTTGTGAAAAGGAGCCACCAGTGTTCAAAGCAATCAACGTGAGCTCTTTTTCCCCCGAAATGTTTTTCTAAGCAGCACAAACCCACTTGACATCTGGAAAACTACACCTGTTCTGTTCACTAGCTCATCACCATGAGACGTATCGAAAATAAATAAGTAGGTTGAAGTAAAGACGGGAATGTGCATGTGGTTGCACGTGTGAGCAAAAGAGAATCGAGGGAAAACACTGTAAATAACAAGGGCCAAAACCTTATCAACCCAATAGAATATTCGAATTTTTTTATTTCATTTGTCAGCAAAACAAACAGTTGTGAATGAGGGTGCCAAAAGTTTTCCCATCCATTTATTGGCTGATGAAGTTAAAGGGATGTTTTACTAATTCATCAGGAAATACCTTTCTCAAGCCAGTGACAAGTTTGGGGTGTTCAGGTCCAAGTATTGCCTGGTTTCCATTTCTCTTATTCTTTCCCATTTCCTATGTCTCAATACCATATTGAAGAACTTAAGTTGTGCTCAATAGTCAAACACTGTGGTGCTAGCAGGAACACAGAGATCTGGTATCTTCCCTGACTTTTAGTAACAGGCATAGTAGATCAGTTTTGAACAATGAAATGGACTTTACTGAAATAATTTAGGGCTTTTTTTCCTGTCCTGCTGTAATACCAGGTTCTCTGCACTGAGATCTAGTAACTCACCTAATGCCTTTGGGGAGAATAAAAGCACCTGGATCTGTTGAATCGCTCAAAATTAAAACTTGCCAGAGTTAAAAGTAGCACAGTTATTCATCTAATCAACAGGTATGGCTGCAGCAAAATACCTTTTTGGGATTGACAGCATATCAGGATCAGAGCAAATGTAGGAAATAAGTACCATAAGAAATCTGGGAAGCAAACAGTCAGCATAGACTGTCTGATTAACTCACAACACAGCGGTGATTTGAGCTGACAAAATGTTATTGGAGGGATCACTCACTTCAACACTGTTTGCTTTGGGAAGTCAGGGAGAGATTTATTATGGCTGAAAGCCTTTACAGCTGTCAGATATAAGTGCTAGTTAAAAGGAGAGAATATAGAGGCTTGAATTAACAGTGGGAGCTTGGGTCTGAATACATGTGAGAGCATAAGGTTTTATCTGAGTGAGGGTATCATCAAAATCTTGCTTGGAAATGCATTACTTTTAGATCACCTTACACACTGGCAAGGTGTGTTTACTTTTCATGTATTGCACCTTTATTGGAATACGTATTAGTGATAAAGAAGTAATGTTACCATCAGACTAAAAGCTCCTAATGAGATCCCCAAGCTCTGTCTTTTTTACATCATGGCTTCTTCACCACGGACTTTAAAAAGACTGAAGGATGTGGATAAACACACGCCACTAAAACACTGTTCCTGAACATCACCTGAAACATCATTAAAATGTAGCTGTTTCTGCTTAACACTGATGATTAAATTTTTGGGCCAGGCCAGAGGTGCAAATATTTTTAGGCAAGTGTAGCATATTCAAAGGCTCAGAGCTTACCTTTATATAAATTCAGCAGCAAAATGTACGGCTTTTTATTTGCTTTGGAAAAAGCATAAGTCCACACATAAGCAAACACTGAAACTTGAAGCTGTATTTTAAAGGGAAATGGATGAAGAAAGGGGGTGAGTCTCAGTTTATATTTTAATGGTGCTTGGACTCTAAATATATCTAAAGACCTGGCCATCAGTCCTTCTCAGAATATATTCAAGTTTTTCAGGAATTTGATCTCTTTCTTTAGTCATTCCCCCTTACTCAAGTGAGTTAATCCAGACTACCTGAATTTAATGACCAGCTCTCTCTTCAGACAAAAATATTGCATAAGA
Organism: Ptilonorhynchus violaceus; assembly: GCA_013397565.1. Classification (NCBI taxonomy): domain Eukaryota; kingdom Metazoa; phylum Chordata; class Aves; order Passeriformes; family Ptilonorhynchidae; genus Ptilonorhynchus; species Ptilonorhynchus violaceus. Next base: position 219,441 of record VZRJ01008274.1, read on the forward strand.
ATGAGAGGGTGAGATACAGAAGGGCTCCAGAAGAAGACCCAGAGAATCTAATTTAGGGATAAAGTTGTAATTTTAGTACGATATAACTATTTGGGTTGAAAGGAGCTGCTGGAAATTTGGACGGATCCCCCTCTCAAGGAAGACTCAAAGTAGATGGCATTGATTTACTACATCCCAAAATAATCACAATATTGAATCCAGATTATGTAAATATTGGAGAAAGGGGTATTTTGACTTTTTTTAAATGACTTCTCATTATCTGGGCCACTATGCCCATTTTTTGCAACAACTTAAATAAGTGAGTATTTGACCAGTGGCTTGACTTGTTTCAGCTGCTGTGTGTGCTGCAGAACCAAGGGAGAACTGTCCTTTCTCTCACAGAAACACAGTTTGGCTGAGGTTGGCACGGGCCTCTGGAGATCATCTTGCCCCACACTCCTGCTCAAGCAAGGCCACCCAGAATAGACTGCCCAGACCCATGTCCAGACAGCTTTTAGATAAATCAGTCAAAATGAAGGAGAGAGGAAGAGCAAAAGGTGATGAGCCCTACAGTCACCATGTCATATGATAGTCACATATTTTGAAAGCAGTCCAAAGCCTAATGAAAAATCCAGGTATTTGTAGGCAAACCGCATTACCATTCTCTTTTTTTAAAAAAAAACCCAACATCATGCCAGATTATCCAGCATTAGAAGTTCCCTTTTATAAAGCCTATTTTTTTTTCCATCATACTTATTAACACTTCCAAGAAATAAGAGGGCCCTGAAGTCTGCAGCAAAGCGATGCTTTAGAGCTCATGAAACGTCTGTAGGTTCTTTATTATTAGAAGTGACACCATTGTGCCGTCCAAATGGAGGACTGCCAGAACATGCTGCCAGTCACATTCAGAGCAGCATTGAAAACTCTAACAAAATGCTCTCCTCTCGCAAGTGCTCTCCCAGTTCAGCTCACAAAAATAATTTAGCGAGAACAAGGGTTGTCTGAATTATTAGTGAGCTGTTGAGCAGAAAAAGATAGCTTATAGTTGCAGCTGGCATCGCAAGCTTTTGAGGTCATGCAGCAAGCTGCTCTCCTCACACAGGCTTGCTTCATGTGCTGGGTTTGTTTTATGGCAAAAGTCCATTTTTAATAATATAGACATTATTACAGATTTTATATGAGAGAAGGTGTGTGGTCTAATGAGTTGAAAGCTTTGGCACAGCCTGCCTGTGTGACCAGGCAATGTGTCTATGCCCAAAGATTGCCAGCTCTTGGGCGAGGAGGGAATAGCATCTCATTTCGCATTTATATAGTGCCTATCACAATGGGAGCTCTATCCCCTGACAGCTAGTAATAAAAAACCCAGTCTGCTTCTTGCTCTAGGAGTCTAATCAAAGGAGGTGCCAGCCAGTCATTTATTTGTTTTCTGTTAACATGTGATATATATGATTATCATATTCGCTTGCATAACGCCTGCTTATGTTTCCCCAGATTTCTCCCTAAAAACCCAATACTGTGGCCATTATTTGAAGTGCTGCTCATGCCCAGTCCAAAGGTGTGGTTATACAACAAGACCATTGCATGTGTGAGGCTGTGTTATTTTACCTCTCTGCTGGGCTCAAAGCACGTTGGCTAGAATTAATTTGAGTTGTGGTAGATGGCAGCAGATTCAGTCTAGTTGGTGGCCTGCAGTTGCAAAAGTACCAGAAACAATAATAAAGCCAGGCTCTGAAGGGTTGGGTGTTTTTCCCGCCCACTGAGGACTAAGAGGTTAACAGTGCAAAACCTTGATGTACTTTGTTATTTCCCATTTTAATAGAGGGGAGGTTGGGAAATCCAGTGGAGAATCAGAGCCCCACTAGGCAGGGGATGCCATAAACAGGAGAGAAAAGACAGTCCCCGAGCTGGCAGCTTTGCCATCTGTGTGCCAGACAGGATGCAACGGTGGATATTAAATGGACAAGTGGGGGCTGGCCTGGGAGTGTGGAGAATGAGGCAACAATAAACTCAAGTTAATTTAGTGGGATAGAAGAGGTCTGGACTTGTTGCTTGTCTCACCTGAGTACTCCATGTGTGCCTGGGAACAGCTCGTGAGCTCTATCTCGGAGTGAGAATTTGCAGGCTCAGGGTGGGCAGAGCTGCAGGTTCTCCAGTCCAATGCAGAGACACTCAGAGATTCTCCATGTACACTCAAGAGTCACAGGGCACAGAATAAAGCATTTTGCTGTCCAAAGGTGTCAAGCAACTCTCAAATAATCCTAATGCATGACTAGTTTAAAGCTGGGCGTGACCCAATTTACATTATTTTAGCCCTAGATTTAACCAAAGAGAGAGGCTAATTCTCTTACCCTGTGAAATGGATATTTAAGTTGTTCAGTACTTAAGACTTTACAGCAGTGGTAGAAATATTGGTACTCTGGAGGCAGGTAGCTGCATTTGCATGGTAAATTTGTTCCACTTTACTATGTATGTAAATATTTGGTATTTGTGTCCAGTACACAGTCATAAAATCCTTTGGAAAAGATTTATTTAAACTCAGGAAAGCAAATATAGCTCCTTTGGATTGATAAGATGCTTGACAGGGTAAGGACTAGGACAATTTTGGCCTTATATGTGAGTAAAGGTGGGAAATAGCAGAATGAAGAGTTTGAGAGCACTGTACCCAAGGCCAGGGGTGTTTAGCACCAACATTTATTTTGCCGTGGTGACAAGAGCTGCTGGTTTCCATTTCAACCAAAATTTGGGGCAGTGGTTTGGGTGCTGTGGTAGAGCTAAGTCACAAGCATTTCCTAGGAGGTTTCACTCCAAATTACCTGGTTTTCATCACAGAGGGGAGTTTTCTCCATTTACCTCCCTGTCTACCATAGAGGGGTAGACACTGGTGGTTTTTTAATCTACTATGCCACTGAAAAAAAGAGGTGACTGAGCCCAAATGCATTCCAAAAAGAAGTGGTTCTGAGAAACATTCCAGTTCAAGTTCATCTCACCTTTAGTAGCAATCCTGGTGTTGCACAACCCTCCTTCAATTTGTTATTAATTCAGTTCATTTTCATTCAGTTCTTTCTGCAATTTCTGATAAGATGGCAAAAGAACTATTTTGTTTAATGAAAATAATCACATACATGCCCACACACACACGTACAATCAATCACATTTTAAGTATATTAAATAGTGGTGCCGTAAATACTGTGGGAAGTAAGTGGGTTTAGAAAGCATGACCTTAGAACAACTGTGAAACAATTTGCTGCTGACAACATTTCTTTAAAAGGAACAAGCCTGGATTTATTGTAGTTAAATGGTCCATTGGGAAGCATTCACTATTTTCAATGTCACATACAGGAAACCGACCACATATCTTATTAAGACAAAATGTGTCCTTTCAGATTGTAGATTTTGAGTGAAATATTGCTTATGTGTCTTGTGAAAATAACTCTGTATTTATAGCAATACAGATTTATTTTAAAATTTATATATTAATAGATATGTGCAAGAGTTTGAGGACTGAAATTGCCAAAACTCTGTTTTCTACCATAACTCCAAAGTAGGGAGCAACAGAAAGCTGAGCTGTGCTAGAGACAGACCTCAAATTGAAGCAATGTCTCCAAAGATGGGATCTTTTCTCCTGCTGAGCGCTGGCCAGGTGGAAGCCAGCTGTGGCCTGGAAAAGCCATACAGCTTTAGGAGCCAGAGAAGCTGGACAGCTGGATGAGCCCACATCACTCCTGCACTGAAGGGGGCTCACATCAGCCAGGTGGGGCTTTGCTTTTACAAACACTTGGCACAGAACTGGAGCGGCTCTGCGAAAGTTGGTTCCTGTTTGCATGAAAATTAGAATTATCAAATCATGGAATGATTAAGGTTGGAAAAGACCTCCAAAATCATCAGGTCCAACCTTTGACTGAACACCATCATATTAACTAAACCACACACCAAGTGCCACGTCCAGTCATTTCTTGAGCACTTCCTTATAAATTGGTGACTACCACTTCCCTGTTCCAATGCTTGACCATCCTCTCAGTGAAGAAAGGGTGACAATATTTTTCCTAACATCCAAACTGAACATCCCCTGGTACAACTCCAGGCTATTTCCCCTTGTCCCATCACTGGTTTTCTGTGAGAAAAGACCAGTCCTCACCTGGCTACGACCTCCTTTCAGGAAGCTGACGAGAACAATAAGGTCTTCCTGAGCCTCCTGTTCTCCAGGCTAAACAAATATATAGGAAAAGGGTCTGAAGGGTTACTCAGAGTTTGGAATTACGGTTTTGGATATTAGATCCCCAAATCCTGCTCTCTCTGGGAGTCTCTGTGCCTGTGCCATGGAACCACAGGACAGAATGGAGGGCAGCTGCCTGTGGTCTGGTCAGTCCAGCCACCACCAAGCTCCATGGCACAGGTCTGGGCTGGGACAGCAAAAACTCCCCCAGATAATGTTCAGATATAATTTGGGTGATAGCACAAGTCAAGCATTATTCTCAACAGGCTATTTGGATCCAGCCACACTATTGTTTTTTTTTTTTTCTGGGAGGGAGAGTTAAGCATGTGGACATGAGTCAGGCTGCACCACTTGGCCTCGGGGCCAAGGCATGAGGCTCACCCGTGTGGTTCTGCACCAGTGAGGTGCTGCAGGAACATTTCCATCTCTCAGGCCTCCAGATGTAAAGTGGACATCACACTTCCTTGCTAAGAATGAGAGCTCTGAAAATAAGTGTATTAAAAAAAAAAAAAGACACAGCTTTCACGGGAAAAGAATATTTTACTTGCGACTTAAAAACATAAGCTACTGCAATTTCCAGAGGCAGATAAATATTTTTATTCTCTTTACCTGATAATGTTTAGAAAAATTGCCTATCTTAAACCAAAAAGTAAACCCAATACAATTATCATATTTGGTGTTTTAGTGTATTTTCATTTCTTAATTATTCTTTTATAACTCATGAAACTGATGTTGAAATTCCCATCTTTCTAGTCCTCTGACATACACAAGAAACCTAATTTTTCTGCAGTTATTCTGAACTAGATGGAACTGATCTCCTTCACATTAAAAAATTATTTCACAGTCATTTTTTTCAAAGATTTCACACATTTTCAAGTTGAAAACAAATTGATGATAAATAGATTAAAATTATTAGTTTATTTCTCCTTTGTTATTTTCAAAGTTCTCACAAAAGAAAAAAAAAGAGGGAGCAAGAGAGGGAGCTAGAAAGAAAGAGAAAAGAGAATGAAAGGAAGGAAGAGAAAAAGAGAAATGTAAAGTAGAAGAAAGACATGTATCTGTCACACAAATAGGGAGAGAAACTAAATATTTAATGAGGCGTTCCTGCAGTATCTTATGTCGAGGCTTCAAACACCAAAGGACACTATGTCTCCCAGCCTCACCTAGGATACTTGGGTGTTTGATTGTATGTGAAAATTGGGAGGAATTAGTAACTTTGTTTATGTGTATTTGTTCCATGTTACAAAACAAATGTCTTTATTGGGTATAAAAGGTGGAAAAGCAGAGAAGGAGAACAGAAAGCCAAACCCGCATGGCAATGAGCAGTGGAACTGGCAGGAGCGATTACTTTACATTCTTCTTGCCTGAAATTATCTATTTCCATTCTATAGCATCTTTGTTTGTCATTCCCCTGCCTATGTGGTTGCACATAGACTTTCTTTGTTTCTAAATCCAAAACCATTATCGTGTTACCTTTAAAGTTTGGCATCCAGCGACACAGGGGTCACCAGTGCCACTTTGTGCAGGGCTTGTATGACTTCATTAGCTAAATAGAACTGTGGGAACAGATTCTGGGTGACCCCCAAGCCACAGAGAACTGTGGTTTGCTTTTTTTTTTTTCTTAAAGATGTTGCTCCAAAGACACCCAAAATGTTCTTTCAATGGTGTTTTCAGGCGCAGTCTTATAGAGACACAGATTTGCTGGGAGTATAGGATACATCTGCTTCATACAGGAGGCCAAGTTCTGCCCCCACTGTGGGTAGCTCTGAGGGTGTTGTCAGAGTGACAAGTTCCCTCAAATGCACAAATTTCATTTTGACTTGATCATTGTCACCAGAAATCCTGTTTTTTATTCAGAGGTTTAACCTCTGGAACTGAACCACTTTTTCCCAAGCATCCTGGAACCAGATTTTGTAGCTGATACCTCCTTCCCATGGAGCTCTGCATGAGTCTCATACATGGTGGCATGTTTTTGAAATCAAATCTCCTTTAATGAATGGAGGCTTGGAAGCAGGAGGAAAAGATGGGACGGAGTGATGTTTTTTTCTAACCATGGGAACTCAGGGAATTTGTTCTGAGACAGAAGCTGGCCAGGCTGCACCATCACCAGGACTTCCAGGACTTTCACAGGGTTTCTCAGACGTGTTGGTGTTTTGGTGCCAAATCATTAATTTCATTACCGTTCAGAAGATGGTGCACAAAAGAGAAGGAGTTGCAATTTGTTGATTATTGACAGGTTGAACTGACAGCAATAATTTCAGGGGTGCCTTTGTTTAGTGAATATCACAGACTCATAGGATGGTCTGAGATGGAAGGGACATTACAGATCACCAAGTTCCAAGTCCCTCATCACAGGTAGGGACACTTCCACTAGCACAGAATACACTGGAATTTTACCAGAAACTTCAACATGGCCAGGATTCAATCTCCTAGACTCATCCCAAGGAAAAAGAGAACCATTTTGGACTTTGGTTTACATCCTTTCTCTACACCTATTCTCAGAATGCTTTGCTACTTCCTTCAACCAGTAAACCTATTATTCCCTACATTAAGAATGGCCATCCAGGTCCTGATGGGTTTTCTGGTTTGTAGTTTTCATCCCAAGCCTTTGGCACATGCTGGAAGTCACCCTATCCAAATAAGGCACCAGCCCCATGGACAGGCAGTAATGACACATTGCCCTACCTGAAATTATTACCCAACATGCTTCAACTGCTTGGTGAGATTCTTATTCTCCCACATGCTCCTCCAACTTTATTTTACTTTAATACATTAAAGCCCATCCTTACTGACATAACTAATGGCCTACATAAAATCAAATGTGTAGGAGATCAAGTGGAAGAATCAGTGTTTATATTTGGATGTTATTGTTTAAAGCAAAGCCAGATCATTAGATCAGTAAACAGTACTTTAGCTAGAAGCTTGGTCAGATGATAAGCACATAGTTTATTATTAGATAATACTTTATTATACTTTCAAAGACAAACTAGATTAACAGGGTGAAATGATCATTTTCCACTAGTAATTAAAGTGATGCAATATCTTTGGAGCTAAACCATGATGAATTTTTGAAGGGAATTGGATTAGAATTTCAACACAGAACTGGATCCAGACTTTTATGGGAAGGCTCATCTTTGTACTGTTCACATGGAGCTTCACAGCTCACTTCAAAAGGCTGCTAATCCCAAACCAGTGTCTGTTTAAATTATCTTCATTTGAAAACAATATTTGTCCTGGGTTGTATAAAAGTCCATCCCTTTTAACATAGCACAAATCATGATAAATCCACTAAAGTTAATAGTCAGATAACAGAGTTGGGGGACAGGTCTTTTAGAGGGTTAAAAAAGGGCAGAAATAAGAAAGGAAAGCAAACAAGATTTTCAAAGATTCTTGATTAGATGTTCAGTGGGTTCATATCTCTCCTTAGTGCCTACACATGAGTAAGGACCCAGAGGAGGATCTCAGCCTCCCACTCTGACTTTTTGATGCAAGTAGATACTGACATGAATGTTTGGGGCTGAGCCAACCTATGAGGTCAGTATTTTGGTTCAGATCCAAAACTGATAGAATTTTCTCTTCTGGATTTATGTTATACAGTTTTACCACAGCCAAACAAATGAAGAGATTTCTAGGTTGTCTCTGGGATGACCCTAAACCCAAACCAAAAGCTGTGTTTTGTCTTCATGCATTTCTGTGCATTACCTCCCGGCCTATCTCTGTTAAGTAGGAAAACCCAGAATATCAGAGGATTTGGGATATTCTGTCACTGCAAACACATCTACTGCATCACTTGGGCTATTCACTGACTCCAGCTGCCTTTGAAGCATTTGTTGAAAAAAATAAGACATCTGTACCTTGGTTTCTTGTTTGTGGTACGTCAAGCTATGAATTAAAGTCCCAAAGTCATGCATAAGTCACTGATGTGTCAATTTGGTTAAAGCTAGAGGTGAGCAGCTCATCTTTGTGAGTGACAGATACAGTATTAGCACCTGTGTCTGCCTTGCTTGGCTTCTCTCTCTTTCCGTTGTAATTGCATCTAAAATCCTTACATGGAAAGAGTCAGAGTTACTCGCCAGAGCCAGTCTCTTCTGTTTCTCCTGAAGAAATGGCAGCAACAGCTTTTGCTTTCCATTTTTACTTTAAAAAAATGGGTTTTTATTCTTGTGCTGATCTGTTGCTGATGGCAGACAGCAAGTAAGTTTAGCAATATTTATTATTTCTCAGGTGTCAGCTATTTTTTATTTGGTTCAATATGTTGAGGTTCACTATTGCAGGAGTTGGGACAATCTCCCACTCCCGCTTTGCTGATCTTATGAAGGATTCCACTTTGAGGCCAAATTTTGCAGCCTTGCCCTCTCAAGTGAGTGTCAGTTTAATGCACTGTTCCTCCATCTCTTACCCATGCATGCAGGCATCTCTTCCAGTGCAACTCCTCAATCTCACATCACTTCCATGGAGTTCCCTGTAAAGGATGGGCTGATTCCAGCAAAACTGAGATCCCCACCCGCGGCCCACCCGGTGGTTCATGCTGGTTTTTTGCCATTGATGAGAATTTATCTTTCTTCTGCACTTGAAATAATTCCGAATGTATTTCAGATTACCTCACAGTGTTTAATCTTCACACAATGATCACTAAAGGTATGCAGGAGGTACAGCAAGATGTACATGATGGAGAGTAAGAGCATTGATTTGTAAGATGAAAACAGGAAAACAATTTTTGGTTGTTGTTTTATTTTTTTTTTAATTAAGAGATTTGTACATCTACATTTGACTTCATACAATTTTTAGTTGCGTCTTTTCAGCAACTCAGATTTATCTGTGTATAACCAAAGAGAGCATTCATATATATATATGTATATATATATGTATTTGTCTGAATTTTTATACTCTAAATAAAAAAAATACAATTTTTCCTTATTTCCTCTTAAAAGTATTCAAGGAAACATTAGATAGCTATCAGGAGCTTCCTTAAGCACAGAAATGTCATCCTCATCCATTTGACCTGCTAAGAAATTAATCTCACATCGTTGTAAGTTTGAGAGAGTTTTTAAGAAGGTAAATGCTTTTTTTTTTTTTTCATTTTCCCCCCCTTTTAATAGCAAATACTATCAAGAATGTTTGAAAACTTTTAGAATTCCCATCCAAGTTAATCCTTTTAAACCTAGCTATGCTTATTAGCTTTCTTTGAACAGATAAGGCTTAAACAGATGTGTCATTTGAAGAACTGAAGTCAATTTAACAGCAAAGAAGGATACAAAATAGTGGCTACAGAAGGTGAAATGTGGCATTTGATGAAATAGTGGTGATACATTTTTAAATCTCTTCTAAAACTATATTGTTGAAATGACAGAAATTACTAGTGAGCTGTTATGGTTTTAGGAATTATAGGCATCAACCTATTTAGTGGTGCTAAGAAGCAGCTTGAATCCCTGGCTGTCTCTCTCAAGTCATTTCTGATGGCATGGCAGCTTCTGCACTTCGCTCTATCTGCCGACAAGAAGTGCCTCGAATTTATCAGCCGGTGGGTTGAAATGTAAAGATAGGAAACCTCTTTATCCATCTTTAGGAGCAGGAGGAAATTCTTAAGTCATCTGAATTAAAATGGCAATTTTAATTGAGTTCTTGCCTGTATCTCATTGTGCATCCCCCCCTCCCCGGACGGTGGCGGCTGAGACACACCACATCACCTCGTTTGGATTGTCCCGTTGTGCCAGGGGATGTGTCTGCTGGGGCTGGGCAGGGTGGTTTAGCAGGGATGTGTACAGCAAGTGTCTGCAGAGCTGAAAGACATTTCATTAGACATATCTGCAGCATGCACAGACGGGAGAACTTTACAGGAAGGGCATATCGTGCTGCACCGTCAAGGAAGAGTCAAAGGAAATTTTTCCACTTTGCCATACAAAGCTTATCTTGGAAGGTTATTTACAGTTAATATTCCAAACAGGAGCTTCTGAGTTTCAGAGCCATCTCTGAAAACGTGCTCTGGGAATTCAAAGCAGAGGCAGTTTTGGAAACAGGAGGTGCAGAAAGATCTGGAGGGGGGAGCTACTGGCTGAGCAGCTTTTATTTTCTGCCTCCATTTTAGCAGACATTTGGGACCTGACTCCTTAAGACAACAGCTCACTCACCCTGGAAGAGACCTCAGTGGGTGCAAGGATGTATCTCCATTTTGGGGTCCCTCAGCAGTGCTGCAGTAGGATAAAGAAGCTTCACTCTAAACATGAATTAAGTCCTTTGGTAGCAGTTTCCCTGCAATTATAAACCATCGTGGTTATCTTAAAATCTCTTTTCCCTCTGCAGTTGCCGTAATCAAAGAAACAATTCCTGTGTGTATTTTTCCAGCATTGCTCTATCTGAAGAAAATTCACCCAAACCTAAATTTCAAGGAGTCCCTCTTTGCAAATCATCCCAGAGGTAGCCAGGGGGGTTGGGGAAGGGTTAACACCTGTGTCCAGGCTGGACACTGTCCCATGAGGATCAGTCCAACAAATGAGGTAATAAGGTTTTGCTGAGGCAGAGGAAAGGGATGGCTTAACGAGAGATGGACAGGAGCTGGAGCCAAATTTAAATTAATTAACTTCAGCTAGACTGAAATTCTATTGTGAAAAGTCAATGGCTGGGGCTAGTGAGCAAACTTGGAAACACCAGGCTGGGAAGGGAGTAAAATAATGAGCGTGGATCTCACAGAGACACTGATAACAAAGCCTTCAGTGGTTTGCAGCTACTGGTGCACTGTGGCTTGCCAGAGCTGCTTCTGAGCCCATCTCTGAGTGACCAGTGTTGCTGAGCCCTGACTGGTACATACACACTTGCCTTTGCAAATTCCATCTCAGAACTGGGGTGATCCTCGTTTTATAGAAATCCCCACCTCTTGGAATACATTTATTATAAGGCCATTGCAGCTGCTTCTTAGCATTCCTATTCTTTTTTTTTTTTTTTTTCTGTATTTCAGGGAAGAGGGGGTAGGGGAGTAAAACCTAAATATGTACAAAGTGCCTTAGACATCAGCACAATGCTGTCATTCATTTATTTTGCAATTTAATTTTTTTTAAGCCAGCCTCCTGATTTCAAGTGTATGAAATTCACAACACTGTCGTGTGACAAAAGAGAACTTGAATAAGCAAGCTCTCCATGACTGAATCTTTTAATATTAATGCTTTTGTTCATTTTCAGTAAGAAAATCCTGGGCCAGATCCTCAGCTATTGCCAATGGGGGAGGCACCACCAAAAAGAATCTTCACAGAAGTGAGTTGTATTATTCCAAAATGTACTATTTGACAGTCTTGCTCCGTAACACGGGTTTTTAATTTTACTTCTTTTAAAACTATTAAATGTGGAGGTAAAATTAACTTCCTCTAGTTTTATTCATCAAGAAGTCACATCTTAGTGCATGGTTTGTTCCCCTGGGTAGCCAATGGAGAGATCACCATCCCTTCAAAGACCTCTATAGTCCTTGGAGATGTCACCTTCCCAAGAATTTTTTCAGAGGCAGCCTGAAGGATTGACTCTGAAAGATTTGGGCTGAATGGAAAGAGTGGAAAAATTCCTAAGAGGAGTGTGTACAAGAAAGAAAACTGCAAATTTGGGATGGTCTCTGGTCTTTGATTCTGATTCAACAAAGTAATCTAAATTCAATACTTGAGATGAATTGTTGAGTATGTGCGTTCATGCTTTGCTGAGCAGTACTGAGACAAAGGTATGGATGCCAACTGCTTGGCTGAGCCAGGCTTCCAGCCATCATTTTTGTTGCTATTTTACCATGAACATCAATTTTGAGGTCTGTTAATAATACAAGCAGAAGAGGTCACTTGGGCAGGGAAGGACTGACAGCAGCAGCTCAAAGGTGCTGTGACACAACAGGGTCTGTAACACAGACTCAGTGACGTAGAATAGAACCCCCTGTGTGCTCCTGCTCTCCCCTTTAATAGACTAAACACACGTGTCTCTTTAGCCACTTAGAAAAAGATGTTATGAAATGGCTGTAGTCACAAATGGAGCTTTAAATGGTTTTAACGTAATATGGCAATCTGTTCACAAATCCTGATGTGTTTACAAAACATATCCGTGCCGCCTAATACGTTTATTTTAACACTTTATTCAGGCTTAGATGCCATTTTCACATGCTAGGTTTGTTTGGATTCTGCATGAGGTTGTACCACTTATTCAGGAATGTCGGACAATAATGCAGCGTTGGGAAAGAGTTCAACTTTTGTTTGGGTTGAATCACATTCAACTTCTGTTATTCACCATTTAGGGCCTGAGTCATCAAATAACAGTTAGGACTGTTTAGTTTCTGTTCTCAGCCAGAACAGGTGACCTTCTTTTTTGGTATGACCACAGGCAACACAAGTTAGTCTCACCTGGACAGAGCAGGACAGAGGTTAAGTGATTTCCAGCATAATCAAGTATTTTCCCGTAGTGGAGTTTCATTCAGTTAGAAACAAATATCCACAACTTCCCAGATCAACATGCAGGTTTGAAACATGGTTGGATTCCTCCCCAGTTCTATACTTTTTGTCGGTAGGCACATGGTTCATTTTTCATCCCTGTTTTCAGTGGGTGAGGGAGTTCTGTTCCATCCAGGTGAAAGATTACTTGGCACTGGTCGTGTTCATCCCGTCCTAGGATGTTTTCAGCACTTCTCATACCTGTGCTTCTCACTGCGTAAGACACACAATGCAAATGCTCCAGACACTGTGAATGTCCAATTCTGGGCCCCTCACTGCAAGAAAGACAGTGAGGTGCTGCAGCATGTCCAGAGAAGGGCAGCAAAGCTGAGGAAGGGTCTGGAGCACAAATCCTATAAGGAGAGGCTGAGGGAGCTCAGCCTGGAGAAAAGGAGGCTCAGGGGAGAGCTTACCCCTCTCTACAACTCCCTGGAAGGAGGCTGGAAGAGGGTGGGGATGGGTCTTGAATTGACTTTTGGGCTCATTCAGGATTTGCATTAGCTTAATTCCTACAATTTTAGCATTAACAATGGGCAAGTTGAATACAGAATTTACAGACACACTCCGATTTCCAAACTGAGATATTTGATCATTAATGAATCAGCAGAAAGAGGGAAAATTACTAAATTTCTGATATCACCTTTCTTATTGTTATCCTTTCCTCATATTATGAATTTCTTGTCTGTCCACTGTACTAAGCAGAATGGACATCTAATAATTTATTTACTTTCACAGGGAAGTCTACCAATAGATCATGAACTTTTCAAAGCAGAAATAGTAAGTGGCATTAGTTAGAAGGAAAGACTTTCCAGTCCTTGCCACTTTGTAGGCCATGGGTAATTTGTACTATAGTTGATGTGGTACATATCAAATAGAAAGATTATATATATTATATATCTGTTGTTGTGGATAATTTAAATCACATCTATCCTTAGCTCACCTTTACTGTTGGGGAGGAGTTTACCTTTGATGCTGTTCACTGGTGGGGATTTCGCCTTCCTTTTGTCATGTTTTTCTACCAACTATTACCATAAACTCCAAACTTACAGCCTATATAAAGAATTCAATAATTGTAGGACATGACTTTTGGTTTGGGGTTGGGGTTTTTTTTGGCATTTAAGCTAGGGAAGTTTCATTGTAGTTTTAGTTTTCTTCAAATTTCACCTAACCCAAGCCAGCCTGCCCATCAGTCATGTTAACACGGATTCAGTCAAATGAGGCAGCAGCAGACCACACCACATATGCCACAGTGTATTATTCTTTCTAATCAAAAGGTTTGCTTTGGTTTTCAAAGTGTGGGAAACCCGACACAAGATGCCTGTCGCAGATAGGGAAGGATCCTCCGCTCTTCAGCACAGCGCAGTAATAACAACAACAATAACTTTGATTTTGTTTCAAGACTTCTCACTTGGGATCCTGCAGAGGTTCTAATATCCCGCCATGCCAGCATATTATTTTTGGATTGAATGACTGGATGAGCTTGATTTACATCTTATCTCGCTCCATAGCCCATAATGTGTTTTTAAATCATGTCTAAACAATTTACCGCAAAAGCAAAATTGGAGGCAGGCGGTGGGAAGTATCTTGGATAAGTCAAGCATCAAAGAGAGAAACCTCAGAGGACGAAGAGGGGTTTATTTGCAGCTGGCTGAGTCATGTTTCATGTGGGGTATTGGTCCCTTGCTAATAGTAAGCAAACTGCTAAAATACTGTTCCACACTTTATTAACTTGTTCAGTGAGTTAGTCTGTCCTGTGCAGACATGTTCGCTGGTAACTTCTTTTCTTTAAGAACTTTTCCCCTGATAGCCTTTCAGATAACATTAGAAAATAGCTTTTTTCCTACATTTCCCCTGTCTTATGTCACACTGCCAAGCCTCTGAAGAGGCTTCTGTTGTGCTGTGATGCAGCCTGCAAGGCCTGTACACTCTGAATCTACAGCAAAGATTCTTCAAAGAAAAGTGACAGTCACATCAAAAGAATGGCTGCCATTTAAAAAAATGACATTGCTGGGGTTTTTAAAGGTTGTTGGTTACTACTGTTTCTGGATCAGAAGTGGGGATTTGGGGGGAAAAAAGTTTTTTGGCAAAGATTTTCTTTTCTCTGGAAAGTTTAGCTTTTCTTTGTTTTTCTGACAGGACGATTTTGTGTTGATGAGGATACCATTATTATCATTATTATTTAATTTTTAATGTATTATTGATCCCTTTTTTTTTGTCCAGTCAAAGAGGAAAGAAAATGAGAACAACGTTACAGAATATTGACTTCTGCTAAATCAGTTTTGAGACAGTTTTCAGGAACAGCAATTCAACTTTTGAGATAGCTCTCAGTAAACTCTCAAATATGTGGGCACATGGAATAATTAGTTACATTTGGGAAAAAGCTGATCAATCCTTTAGCTAATCAGGCAAACACCAGGATGGGGGACAATGGCTGATCAGAGCTGTATGTGGCATCTCTTGCCACAGCTGAGCCCCACAACATATGTTTTGTGTTGCACTCCAGAAGCAACTCTGTTATGTAGTGCTCGTGTTGAACAGTGGCAGATTTAAAACAATAATATTATAACTCTTAAGAGATCACAATCAGTGTCTTAAACACGGTGACTGTGAGACTGTGCTTTATCTTAGCATAGGCCGTGGTTCTCCTGAATAGAATTTGAGATTTCAGTGTATAAAAATGCAAGACCTGTTGAAGGACAGAAGAAAAACAGGATGAGAAAAAAAATAAAAATTGAATTTGTGTTAAAACGGAGAGATGCCTCTGATGGTGTCAGCTTTACTCTTCATATAACCAGTAGTCCTGTATTTAGGACGTTGTGGTTGGGATGGAGGTGGTGAAAGCTCCTGTACTGAATCAGGCAGAAAAATTATTTGACCCTTGGTCTTCCCTGTTCAAGGCAGTTTTCTTACCCTATGGATCCTGGTGTATGATCCTAGAAGGATGATCCCCACTTTGATAAACAATCCCATCCTTGCTGAAGAAAACATTTCCTCTATGGTCCACATTTGTAGGCTGTGGTGTTTTCAGATAATGTTTTCTGCTAAAAAAAACAAAACAAACAAAACAACAAACTAAACAGAAACATTTGAAAAGCCCTTATCTGCCTTATTTAACCCCAAAAGGGAAAAAAAAAAAGAAAAACCAACACCAACCAACCAAAACAACCTTCCCCCTTGAGCAACAAGACACTCAAGCTCTTTTAAGCAAACCTCAGTTGTTTCTTCACTGGCTGATGGGGTTTCTCACACAAGAACTTCTCACCCACAGGACATGAGGTGTCTGCTGAGCCAAAGTCGTGCTGCCTCTCAGGAGGGGACCTGAGGACCCATATCTGCAGTCCTCAGTTGCAGAAATGTTATCCCTTCTCCTCAGAGGGTCAGCACTAGAGGGCAATACAGCCACACACTTAGACACACACCAGTGATTTTTAGTGGACAGTGTTTGCTTCACTGACACGAAAAAAGGGAGGGTGGAGATG
This sequence comes from Ptilonorhynchus violaceus, assembly GCA_013397565.1. Lineage (NCBI taxonomy): Eukaryota > Metazoa > Chordata > Aves > Passeriformes > Ptilonorhynchidae > Ptilonorhynchus > Ptilonorhynchus violaceus. The sequence continues at coordinate 235,559 of VZRJ01008274.1, forward strand.
AGTTGTCAAAACCGTGAGTCAGAGAATAAATTGGTCCCACCTTAACCACAGTTCTCTGCCATGCAGCAATTTCCCCTATCAGATTGCTATCAGAAATTTACACTGGGCAAATCTGCAAGATAAACATCATTAGTTCCATTATTAGAGATGGATGATATAATACAGAGAAGTTTCACAATGAGTTAGAAATTAATAACCAGAATTCCATGCATGCTGTAAGCTACCAGCAAATACAGCTTTATTTTGATTAATTTTTAAAAGTGATTTCAAGACTGGCCAAAAATCCAGCTGGATAAACAGCAGGAAAAAAAATCCTCAGACAAATGAGTAAAACTGATATTACTAATGCCAATCTCTGCTCAGGGTGCCATTCTGAACTTGGCCTTGCCCTCTACTTTACTGAAACTCTATATGAAATGAAGAGATGGCTGATACAGGACAGGCTAAAAAGTTCAATCTGTTGGGACCAGGATTCATTTCAACCCATCAGTGTTCATTATTCCACTAAGTGGTGACATAATTACCGGGCCAGGATCCCCAGGGACTCTGCTGGAGCTGGCTCCAATTTGCAGGCCACCCTGCAGGAGAATGTCAACCCTGCTTATGCCAAGCAACGGGTTTGTAGAGAAATTGGGCAACTCTATGACATGCTGAACATGAATTCTTTCCTGGAAATCTCCCGATAAGACTGATTTTGAAACTCACAGAAGACTGAAAAGAGTTGAAGTAAATGCTACCCAGCCTGTCTTAATGCACAGCACTGCATTTTCCCCCTCTCCACCACAATAATACTTATTTCATCTGTCATTATCACTCTACTTTTCATGGAAAATAAACCCACAACCTGGAAGGCAAGTGAATACCCTTATCTACTTATATTTTGGCATTGCAATATCCCAGGTTTAGCAGGCACAAATCTTGTATTTACACAGAAAAGAAGAATGGAAATTTTACACCACGGAGGGATCTACCTCAGTGTTTTATATATGCTCATACTCATGAGCTCATTATGGCCCAAGACCTTGTAAATATTCACTAGCAAAACAACTGGGATTGGGACCTGCAGAAATGTAGAACTTTGACATCTTTTCCATGTTTACACAGTGGAACTGTGCCGGATTTGCTGCATCCTTACAACCAAGCTGGGATTGGCACCTGAATGTTTACTTTTCAACCTGGCATCATGTGCATCAGCATGTCCTACATAAAGAGGAAAAATACAAAATAAGTCCTCAATGTGATTTTAGCCCCTACAGCTATTTATTTTATGACACAGTGCTTCTGTAGCTCCCTGCTGGCCTTAAGTTGCCTGCAGCACTTCTTCAGCACAAATCTATACAGTGACTTCAAGTTAACAGCAACTCATCAAGGCCCAAAAGACCATGAGCAGCAAGATGCAGCTCAAGAACAGACATCCTGAAACCCTACAGTTTAAAGCACGCATTGTTACCAGGGGAAAGCAGAGAATATATTAAGTCAATATGGAAGAAGTTTTAGAGAGCTGTGTCAGAAGAGGTTTAGGTTGCATATCAGGAAGAGGTTCTTCACCCTGAGGGTGGTTGGGCACTGGAACCCCAGGGAAGTGGTCACAGCACCAGCTCTGACAGAGCTCAAGAATCATTTGGACAATACTCTCAGGCACAAGGTGTGATTCTTGGAGCTGTCCTGTGCAGGGCCTGGAGTTGGACTTCAGTGTTCCTTGTGGGTCCCTTCCAACTCAGGATATTCTATGATTCTATAACATATCAAGGCAAATCATTGCCTAGGATGATATGCAGTGACAATTCTCTTAAACATCCCCAGATCAGTCTAGAACTTTTGGAGCAACATAATGGCAAAAGACAAATTTACATTACCAATCAGTTACTTTAAAGCAAGGCTGACATATGCTTTAAAAGAAAGTAGAGCTTTTTTTTTTTTTTCCAAGGCACATTCTGAGAGATGTGCTTTATAAGGTGGAAGTCATGATTTAGTCAAACAAGCTGCAACACTTCTTGCAGAGGTAGCTGAATGACATGTGAGGGCTTGCTTTGTATAGAAGGTCAGACTAGCTGATCCAATAGTCCATTCAGAGCTTAAAGTCTCTGGGAGCCTATACTCTGAGCTACAGACTTAAGCCTCTTACTGGGAGTTGAAACAGTTTTTGTATTGTCCATAGATCATGTATAAAGGAGAAAGCAGACCAGACAGTGAGCAGTGGGTTGCATACGCCAGGGAAGATGTAATTTGACAAGGAATCCATCTTTATACTGAGTCATAAGAGAAGTTTTATTATTACCTCTCCATGTGTGGGTATAACTCCTTATTTAAAGTTGGAAAGAGAAACTGACTCTGAAGTATTACAAAGTAGAAAAACTTCAGAGTGGTTAACAAGATCTCACGCTAAACATCACCCTGTGCCAGAAGATGAAAGGAGAAAATCAACAGAAATACAAACACCTAAAAGTCCTTATTGTTGTTTTTAAATTTGCCCATCCTCAATGAATATATAAGGCCGGGGAGGTGATGCTGCCCTGTGTTTGCTCATCCCTGGTCTTTCTCAGCTCACCTATTCCTTAGGTATATTAGAAGAAAATAGCACCTTAAAAAAAAAGACATCACCTCTGATTTGCATCAAATCAAAGGAGTTTGTAGCTATCTGAAGTTTTACAAGTGGGGACTTCACTTTAGTGATGAAGTTTCAATGGCTTATTTCCTGGTACTTAGGGGAGATTTGTGCTGCACCAGTAGCTTGTTAAGCTGTTACCCTGTTTTGTAGGTACTAATTTCTTTTAATGTGAGTTTACTTTGTCTTGCTTTGTTTGCTGTTATTTCTTGAGTGGGTTTGGTTATCTCCTCCTTAAAAGGAGATTTCAGACTGATAGTATTTACCTAAGAGGGCCATGGACATTATCTTAACCTTTAATGCATTTGTCACTATTTGAAGGGATGTACTTTCTACTGAATCTAAATAAATATTTCTGAGTTAAACAGTGAAAAATTTCTTAAGAATGACACATGATCATACAGGTCAACATCATCATGCTGAATGTTTTCTAATTAAAATATCAAAAATTTATATAAAAAGAGGAAAGTTAAAATAGTAGATAGATAGACTTGTATAATGTGGGGGTTTTTTTCCCCACAATGTTTGCCTCAAAGTTCAATAAAGCCAAGGAAAGGTCTTCTTTCATTCTGTTAATTGAGTCCCATAAAACCCAAAATGGTTGTGTATTTACTTGTGTATTTATAAAACACATAAAACAAGCAATGTGTACCTAAAAGCAAAAGCAGGGCACCAGCAGGCTCTAGATGCCTTTGAGAAGCACAAGAGCCCCACATCAGCCAAAAGCATTGACTGGAATGCACAACTTGATGACCAGCTCAGTAAAAAAATAGTAAATAATAATTTCCCTCACAATGAAGATTTACAGCATATTCTCACCAGATCATTTTTTTTGTCTGGTCCCACTTTTCACTGAGAAACAAAAGTTAAGTTTTGTGGAAAGTTGAAAGGAGCCTTGTAAGGATTTCAGAAAACTCTTCCATGTCAGGTTTTGGTGTAAGAGTTTGGAGGGGGCTGCTGGCCACAGCGAGGGGGGTCTTTAACAAATGCATCCCTCACCAACTCGGTTTATACAATCATTCTGGCAAAGGTCCTAAGGTTTTTAAAGTAAAATGTGAAAATCTGGGAGCAGAGATCAAAGTCTAAAGCGCCCTTCTCTCAGTTAAATACCCCCTCAGCCCTCCTCTATGTATTAGCATCTCTTGGAGGTTTGACACAGCACGACTTTATCAACAGAAGTGGAAATTGCATGAGCCAGCCAGTTCAGGCCAAATAGAAAACACCAGCCAACTTTCATCTGATAGCTGAATTTCCATAAAGAGTTGATAAACCCACTCTTTTCTCTTTCTTTTTCTTTGTCTTTTTTTTATTTTAATGTGCACACACTTCCTCCACCTTCCTCCCCAGTTCCCCATTATCCCTTTTTTCATCTCTTTTAGTGGTTTTCACACTTCAAAAGTGAAAGAACCCAAAGATGGTTGAATTAGGAAATTTTTGTACAATTTTTGACTGGGCAGAGCATCCAAACTCCTAAAATTAGATCACACCATTTTTCAAGTTCAAAGTATTTGTAATTACTGCAAAAATTCCCTTACTGAAAAAGATCTGGAAATTCTGATTTTTTTCATTATTATTTGAATCTCAGCCACATAAGAGAAGTACTGAGCAATCCCAGCCAAAATCCTGAGCGTCCCTCAGCCTTTTTCTCATCACATTACTGCCTTTACTAACCACTGTTGTAGACTCTACAGTTAATCTTCCTTCTTTCACTTGGAGAATAAGGTTCAAAACAAACAAAAATGTTAACAAATAGCACATTTAATAGTAAAAAAATAGAATTACAGGGAATCAGTAATCTACCCAAAGTCACTCTAGAAGTCCACTAACAAGACAAAAAGTCAAGCCTGGACCGCATATCCCAGTCTACATCTCCAATATTTAGGCCGCTTATTTATTTATTTTATTCACATCTTTTAAATGTAACAGCAACAGCTGAAAGCGCAAAACCATTCCCAGACAGGTTGCTCCTGGCTCCGATGTCCATTTTTTCATATTGGAAGCTCAAGAGCTTAATGAATTGGTGATTATTATTATTTATTACTGTAAACTGGCTTATGTGACAGTGTCTGAGATTGCATTATCATAATGAACCTGAGTGCAGCACCCACAGTCCCTCCCACACAAGGGAATGAAAAATTTCTAAGAATCAGATTTCTAAGTATGATCTTTGGCGAATACCAAAGAAATATGAATCACTTGTCGTGAGTCACATGAAAAAGTTACACGGCATAAAACAAGTTCTGTTCACGTGAAACATTTTGCATGAGAAAAGGTGGCCAGCTGACTAGGTCAGCGAAGGGGCTGCAGCACCTGTGAATTTCCACCGAGATGTTTTAATTTTTGCACGTGAAAAAAACCGCAAAAATCTCCTTTCTTCAAGACACTGATGCAGTGGGAAATGTGAATTGCGAGTAGCTGTATTTAAACCAAAGCCCAGCAAAAAAACCCCACCCTTGTCAAGACCAATTTACCACACCGCAAGCTTTTTAATGGATGTGAGAAGCAGGCTGATCTGAAAACAAAACTAGTTAATAACAGGTTTTCTATTGCTCTTACCACATTAATGCCATGGATTTGGTGTCTAAAAGACAAGCAGTGTATCTGTCCTTAACCCTCTCCTTATTACATGATTCACTGTTGTGTCTGCTCTGTAATTTCGCTGTACCTGGGCTGGCTTTGCAGTGGGTCTGCAGCATGGTCTGAGCTGTGTGAGAGGCTGCTCTTGGTACCTACGTGAGCCAGCTTAGAGATGTCCTGGGAATCTCCACTGAAACCACAGACCCTTTGGTGCAGACGTGCCCGGAACTCTTCTTTGCGGATTTATTCACATCGTCTGCCTGTAAGACAGAGAATTAATATCTTCTGTCAACCCTGTTTTGGAGATGATAAATGGCTTCTTGGTGAAGTGGTGGGGCTTGCCCACAGTCAAACAGAGAGTCTGGGGAAGAGCAAGGAGCTGCCCCCAAATTATCTCAATCTTGCTCAAAAAACGTGCTTTGCTTTCATAGCATCGTTATCCCTGGACAAACAACAATTTCACACGACTCTGGAAATATTTTAGTTCTTCATTTGAGGATCAGGACTCTTTAAAAGACCAAATTTGAAATGAAAAGTCCTAATCTGATAGATGTGGATAAGGGTTTGGGTCACCAAGGGCAGAGTCTGATTTCACTGTTTGACAGATGACACAAACACCAGATAAAGGCAACAGAAGTAGTTTTGGTTGTCTTGGAAGTTAGGGAAAACATGTCAGTGTTTTTAGTACACTGCACAAATGGTACCTGACCCCATGGTACCCTGGCAAATGAAACAGGAGAAAGAACAGGGAGGACATGACAGATGCAACCAGGTTGGCTCACAACTATCATGAAAAGAAAGGGGTTTGTCCTCAGAAAACATTTAGGATAGCTGATGCTGCCCAAATAAAGTTGACACAAGTGTAAGAAAATGGCAAAAATGTAAAACAGCTTTTCAAAGGATCCATTTTTATCCCCACTACAATGTTTACTTCTCCTTTAATACACTGAAAATAAAAGATTTCCATCCCAGAGGAACGTTCTGGACATGCTATATTATACAGTAACATTATGCTCTAACGTTTCAGTCACATAAATATTGTTTTTGGGATTACTCATGGAAACTTCATAGTGGAAGGGGAAAGGGGAGGGGAAGTTGCATGGAGAAGGGAGGGGGGAAACATCCCTTATTAAAGCTCCATTAGCTCCAGAAAGGAACTCTGTGAAGTGCATGAAAAATATTGTGGATTATTCAAAGACATCTATAATTTGAGTGTCTGTTTTCAATGTCAAGTTTCCTCCTAACCCCTATCACTTTTTTCCCTCTTTTTTTTTTTTATTTTTTTTTTATTTTATTTCTGCGGAGGAGGATAACGATTATTACAGAAGTAAGTGGGGAAAAGATGGATTGTCTTTATATGAAGTGTAAGTGTTGGGTAAGGCAATTAAGCGGAACAGAAAATAACTAGGATTAAAACCCTTTTTTAGACCCTGCCAGTGCTGAAATCGTTGTCACAGGGAAGACGTGTTTAAGCCCCAGCAAAGTTTGGGCGAGGCAATTGTGAAGATGACGGTCTAATGACGGTAAAACCTTCGAAACGGCGAACGGAGGAGAAGCCTTCCCGCGGAGGAAGGACACCTTCTCTTCCCCTCCTCCTCGCCCCCAGCTTTTTAATGTCAGATGCGAACTGCACACCTGCGATAAATATAACCCTACGGCTGTGGCTGGGGGCTGGGAGCCCGGGGCAGGAGTGGGTTGGGGGGCTCAGCATCTCCCCTGGCCCCCACGCAGGCTCCTTTGAGCTGGGGTTTCGCTGGCGGTTCCAGAGAAAGCAGGTGGTGGAGCCGGGGTGAATCACCGAGCTGGCAACCTCCGAGCCCAGGCTGAGGAAGGGGTTATTACACAACTCTCACGTTCGGGGTGGGGAGCGCCGAGAGCTCGGGAAAAAGCAAACCCACACGAATTCATGGGCAGCTGGGGGAAGCAGGAGCCTTCAGGCTCTGCTCTCCCCGTTTCCCCTCCCAGAGCTCGCAGGCAGGCGGTGAGCAGGGGAGGCTGCAGGTAAAACAAGAGCATGTGCAATCACCCAGCGGTTTGCGCGATGCTGGTCATCCCCTCGTCATCAGACCGGACCTCTTCGCTGCGGACAACCAGTTTCAGGAGGCTTCAAGCCACGTGGAGTGAGAAAAAATCAGGAAAAAAAACAAGCCCTGCTACACACGCACGGAGGGAGGAAGCAGGTTTGTGAAAGCACCTCCCATCTGAAGCGGGGGACAAGCCGCTGCCAGGGCTGTTTCCCCTCCGGCTGCCCCAAACCAGCTCCATTTTGCAGCCTCAGGTGCAAGATCCCTGGGTGCTGCAGCCCTTCCTCTTCTCCTTCGTGCCTGCAGCAGGCCCAGGGCACCAGCTCACCCCCAGCCCTCCCTGCTGGGTCAGGATGACAGATCTGAATAACAGGAGTAATGACAGCTGATGGTATAATTAGAGCAGTGAATTAAGTGTGGGAGTCCTGCAATTTGAGAGGTAGCTTGTGACCTCTGGGCTGGATCCATCGTTGATGTGTGCCCTGGGACACCCCTCTGCAATCAGTGGGATGGCAGAGAGTGCACATTTCATCCCTTTTCGGCCAAAAACCTGTTATGTAGGAAAAAGCAACACTGCACCCAACCTGCCTCACAGTTTGGGGAAAAAAAAAAGTGAATTTGGTGCAGGGCTGAGAAATTCTTGCTCCAGTCACAGATAATCTGCTTTGGTATTTATGCTGAAGAGTAGCAGTGTGTAACATTTCTAAACTGCTTGTCCTTGAAGTTGTGTGATCAGGCACTGATGGACCTCACTGCAACCTCATTCTCCCCAAGCAGCAGCCCAAAGTCAGACTGGCTTCTGGTTCTCAAGCTCCCCATTGCTGCACACACCCCCTCTGCAGCTGGAGGGATCAAAAAGCTGCTTTTCCCTTGTGTTACACAGTGAAATTTCAGACCCAGAACTTTCTGGCATTTGCTTCTGAGGAGAAAGTGGGGAAATTAATCTGTTCTGTTTGTTCTGGCTTAAATATGGAAACATCTGTTAAACTGTCTCCGATTGCCTCCTGGCTGCATTAAAGTGATGACAAATTTTGCCACTGATTACTGAGTATATTTCACTTTTTTTTTTTTTTTTTTGCATGCAAATTCTGTGCAACTCTCAGGACTGCTGTACCTGCTGGTTTGGCTGCCTAGAAAATGATAGGGATTGGATCTGCACATCAGCCTTATGTATTGTATTGATGAGCTGCTCTACATCAATGCAGAATTTTGTCAGCTTTCCAGAAAGGTCCCAAATATCTATAAATTTCTATTATATTAAATATATGCATAATATCTACTATATACATATATATATATAATCTATTTTAATAGATATTTTTTTATATATGCATATCTATGCTTCTGCCTTTCCTCTGGGTTGGCTTTCGGACCACAAATCGATTTGAGAAATAGAAAAAGATTTGGGCAGAAATCCTATTGCTGAACACAGCATATCAGTGCTAAGCAAAGAGTTCAAAGTGGAGGTGCAAAAAGAAGTTGTCAGCCGAGGACCCCGGCAAGGACTGCTCAGTGCCTTGCTGGGGAGATGGGCCAAGTTCCAGCAATGGTCACCTCTCCCCCAGGAATCAGAAGGTAAACCATAGGCCAAACGTGTCCTATAAGGCCAGAAAGTAATCAAAGGAGGGAGAAGATTCTAAGGGAGCAAAAAAATTTCTTGCAGTTGTTTCTGAGTTAAGGAAAAAGCTCCTGAGTGTCTGAGCAGAGCAGAGAGAAAAGCATCTAGAAAAGGAAAAATGGAGGAACTAATGGGCTGGGAGGTTTGGGTCCTGCTCAGAAGTTTGGTTCAATACCCAGTGCCCTCAGGAAAGGGCACTGACGTGCCTTTTGGGATGGCTGTAATCCTTCCTCAGCTGCTGAGGCAACCCAGATTGCAGGGAGCATTTAAGTGGGCTGAGTGTAATTACCTGATTGGCATTAAGTAACAGTGTAATTAGCACTTTTTGGCACATCTTCCTTTGAACATATGGTGTTCAATGCTTCTGTAAATAAGATATTTACATGACACTCCCAGCAATACACTTAATGATTACTTTAAAGGTTATTTTCCACATTTTCCAGAAGTATAGCTTCAGGTAGGTGTGCTGGACACTGGGGATTTCTGGTGTACAGAGAGATTGAGCTAATGGGCTAAATTCTGCTGACTGCTGTAAACTGTGGCAAGCATCAAGAGCTTTAGGGAGACAACTTTTGGGGCTGTAGTGGTAGAAGGTAATGCATTTATGGCTCATCAAGAAAACTCCTGTTCGCATATGGAACCTGAGGAATTCCTTTCTGTGCAACGAAACTGAAGCAAGATGCAGGAAAATGGCTCAGGATTTTTGAGAGAAATTATTTTAACCTAAACTGTTGGACATTTAAGATGAATCAGAGAAAGAACTGCATCTTCATTCTATAGCTCTCTGCTTGGATCTAAGAACATAATCCAAAGTTTCATGAAGTGAACACCATAAATACACTGCTTCAGTGCATTTGCTGCAATGCTGCAATTAGTTTCTGGTAAAATAGCATCTCAAATAATCACCAAAGGTTCCCCCTTGCTGGTAAGAGGAAAGAAGTAACAATCTCTTGGCATTACCATTATTAATATTGTATAAACCCCCTATTTTTAACTGGGGTGCTTTGCATGGATACATATTGCTATCTCTACCTATAACTGCCAAAGGGTAAGAGGAAAGTTTCTCTTGAGTTGCTTAATCCCAAGTTTTCTGCAAGGCTTCTTGTACATTCTTTGGTAATGGTTGATTCAGATCATCTGTTGGATCAAGCTTCCTTGCTGGAGGATTAGGAAATGTGATGGTTTGTTCCAAGAGAAATGAGTGTTTTAGACATTTGGCAGAGCCCTGTGGCTGACCATGAATCACAGCTTTTGCTCAGTCACTGCTCAATACCTGTCTACAAAATGCTGGGGGAGGAGGGGCGCAGAAATGGAATAAACTCCATGCTTTCTCTGCAAAATTAAATTATTGCGGTGAGCTTTGGATGACGTTATTAAAGTGACACAGTGAGAAATACAACTTTTTTTCCCTTTATTGCCTTGAGTCAGTTGATAATTCACAGCGGTGAACAAAAGAAAGCCAGTGGATAACACATGTTAGCAAGGTCTCTGCAAAATTACCTTCCGTATTAGACTTTTTCTTTATCACTGAGATCCGCTGCCAGTTCGCATTAAAATTCAGAGTGCTGACAAATGCATTTCTCTTAACAAGACCACCATTATATTTTTCTTTTTGCTAGGCAGGAGCAGGGCAGTGACTGGTAAGCAGAGCTCCTGACACCCCTGAAGGCTGTTCATTGAGGGGGAAGGATCTGATCATTTCAGCACAGGGGGGTCTGAAAGTCGTGAAACCATCAGCGTGACAAATTTACTTGTGGCCCCTCCTACCACTGGGGAAGTGGAGGGAGCATCACAGGGCAGCATCTTCCTCACCTTCCTTCCTCTCCTCCTTCCCATTCACTCCTGGCCACTGCTGCCCACCACATGAGTTCTTGGAAAGGGATTATCATCATAACTTTGCACCTGGAAGTTCAAGGAGGTCGGGGCCCCACAACGATGCAGATTGTCACATTTCAGAAAGGGGTTTTGTGCTTCAGCTGAATTCTACCTCCTAAGCATTGCTTGTTGGTCACCAAGAAGGCTTAAGAAAGATTTTTCTAGTAGTAGTAGTAGTAGTAGTAGTAGTAGTAGTAGTAGTAGTAGTAGTAGTAGTAGTAGTAGTAGTATCTTGGAAAAGAGGTTGTAATGGCTTAAAATGATGCTGAAATTGCAGATGATTTCCTTATGGGGAAGTTTTAACATTTTCCTGTGTGTCTGTCCTGTCGCTGGGTCACCCAGGCACTGAACTCAGATACCCTGCTGCCTGTATCTGGCTTTCACACCAAAATGTTTTGCTCTACTGGACTCAAAGTACATATTAAAAAAAAAAAAAAAGGTAGAGAAATCTTTATCAGGGACATACACAGGGAATCAGCACAGATTATCAGTTCTGCAAGATGGTTAGAATGAGTCTCACCTTCTGATCAAAGCTCTCACCTCTCCTTTTGATAATAAAAGCTGCACGGAAGCAACTTGTTCCTGGTTTGGGGTAAGAAATCCTCCACATGTTTGTAAGCACTGGCACTGTCAAACCTGACAACCTGTGTGTTCCTGCTGTAAAATCTGTGCCCCTAATCAGTGTCTCGATCTCCAAAGATCTGGATGCTTTCAGCAGATCATCTGACCTCTCCAATAAAAATATCCAAGCTCAGATCATCTGATCAAATCCTCTCAAACCTTGCTGGCCATTTAGGAATCACACACATCCCACCGGAGTGCTGATGCTGATAACAAATGTAATACTCCAAAACCCAGAGATCATGGGTGAGACAACCATCTGGATGGATGCTGAGGCCCAAATTCTCCCCTTAGAGTGGCCATCATGAGTTTCATACAATAGAGAGCAATCCAGGGCTGATATGTCATTCAGATTTCTTCCCTGGGCTTGCAAGCTCGGTTTTCATTTCTCGTTGACAAAATCTGAAAGGAAAAACAAAAACAAAAACACATCCGAAAAAACCCTCACCAAAAAAAATCTATAAAACCCCAAAACAAAAGAGGAGAAGAAAAATACTGAATATTTGGTTACATGTCCCTTCCCATCTCAGGGCTATTGGAACTAAATGATCTTTAATGTCCTTTCCAAAGGACATTGTCCTTTCCAAAGGTCCTTTCCAAACTGTTCTATGATTCTATGATTTTTTTAATTCTTGCTGACTGTTCTGTGCACCAGCAGGCTTTTGGTATTTTTGCTTTCTTTTTTCTTCTTTTCCTTCCATCAGGAGAATTAACGTTCAGTTATGGGAAAAGGAAAAACCCAGGCTCTGCACACACCATATTTTGTGTATTCCCCAATTAGGTTTCAAACTCATGATATTTAGCTGAAAGCTAGAATTCTTTTGAGACACTTCTAATTTTCCAGAGGAAAAGAGATTAAATCTGAACTACTGAGTCTTTTTCGGTTTCAATGATGGTTGGTGAGAGAAGACCTGAAACTCTTGCTTTACACTCACCATTGACTGTACATAGTCAGGCTCCAAATAGGTAATTAAGAGTCATTTCAGTGTTTACTTAATATGATAGCCAGAGCTCTAATCTAGAGTTTTAAAGTGTTTATTGCAAGGTAAGAGCATAAACATTGAGGGAAGTTTCTTTTTTGATTTCTTGGTGCACTAGATGGCACTAAAGCATGGCTTTTATATACAGGGGGAAAAAATCCCCACAAAAATTGATATGTAGGTTCAATAAACCCGGACTATTTTGGTCAGGTATATTTTATGAAAGTTCTTTGATATATTATTTGTAATTTTTCATTTTAATTTTCAGATCATCAGAAACAGAGAATTAATTACACCCACTTTGATATTAAAAGAATTTCAAATTGAAAATAAATAATGCTGGGAAGTTGAAAAAAAAACCCTGAAGAAACTAATTTACCGCAGGCTAGATGCAAAATTATTCTAATGTTCAAAGATTAGGGGGCTTGATGCAAGTAAAAAAAAGTTCTGTACCAATTACATGGCTTTTTCATGAACTTTAGATATCAAAAACATTAAAGTCACAAAAAAAATGTATAACATCTTCAGGTTTCCTATATAGAAAAATCATTCTCAATATATAAGCAAGTAGATAGCTCCACACTGTCTCCCAGGCATACCAGGTTCAAAACATCAGGTAGAGCCATCCTGTAAGAACAGGGCACTTTTTCTCCCACATAAGTATCAAGAAAACAAAATTAAATTTTAATTTTTCTATGCTTCTTCCTCTCCCTTCAAATGAGGAGCTACGACTCAGCTCATGTGAAGTTTCTTTTCATGCATTCTTATGTGTTGTATACAGCACTCTTTGCTCTCTTATATGATCATAATAAACAACAACAAAGGAGCTATGAAGGGTGGATCCCTTGTAAAACTCAGCCTTCTAGACAAAACCATAAAGAAATATGTCTTAGGTCATCTTGGGTATTTTTGACTTGTAATGCTGAGGGTGCTTACAGAGACATTTCAAGTCTTTATGACGTTTCAATGATTCCAGGATTATTCACTGAGTGTTTTGGTTAAGAAGGGAAGCAGGAAGAAAAGAATAAGGAGTTAAAAGAAGTAGAATAAAAGAGCAGTAAGGAGTGGACTGAATGTGAGCTCACTCCAGGGATCCTGCAACTCTGTACTTCCAGGAGCTCTGCAGCAAAATGAAAGTTGCTCCATTTAACGCTTCAATCACAAAGGTGAGATGTGAAGTCCAGGGTGTAAATACAGGTAAATACATGTAATATATGGCCCGAGCCTGGGCCATAAACCAGGCAGGCTGCAGAGGTTATGGTTTCATGCCCAGGTTTCAGCTGTTTACCTGCAGGATCTGCCTGGATCAGTTCCCCCACTAAGAGAAGAGATGTAGCTTCATTTAAGCTTTCAGTTGAAGGGCTGATCCATCAAACACTGACTCTGCCATGAGCAGGGCTGCTTTATTTTGGGAGGAGAGACCTGAGAATTTGTCCTGATGTTTATAACAAAGCCCATATATAGGTACTATTGAATTTATTACTTGTCTGTCAGCTGAGCAAAGCCTGTATCCCAAGCAGTATTTCGTAGGAAAAACCTAAAATGCCTACATGAAACTATTAAATGTGACCCAAGAGCACATAAGTCCTTAAATTACAGTGTTTGCAGCAGTCAGCTCATGCTATTCTGAGGGCCAATATTTTTAGCACCTCTACAGAAAATAACTTCCTTGAGAATCAGAAGTGAAACAGTTTCAGCGATATTTGTTCTTAGCTTCCCAAATATTTTCCACACTTCAAATGCACAACCACAGGGTAGGAGAAGAAGAGAAATTTCAACATTTTTTTAAAGTATATATTTGGCTGACGACTTCACCAAAAAAAAAAAAAATAAATAAGAGATTGTAGAGTGGCATCCTCACTAATGTCAGTTGGTATTTCACCACAGAGCTTGAATTTTACTGTTTTAACTGTGATAAATGACCTTGCCCATTTAATGAGGATACTATTGATCTGAAATTAACATCTTAAAGAAATTAATTACAGACATTATCAATAACACTTCAGGTTATTAAAAATGAAAGAATGCTAAACTTCTAATTTACTTTTCACCGTGCTGCCTGCGATTCCTTCAGTCTAGACAATTTCACCTTCTTTCTCATTTGGTTTCAGCTGTTGATCCTAGTGTGATAAGGTTGCACCTACCCAAGGGGACTTTTTTAAAAAATAAAGTTTCTTAACAAGAAGAAGAAAAAAAATTTAAATCAACCCTCTTGTCCTGGTTCTCTTCCCCCCCCTTGCTTTTGCGGTGCTTGGTTCCCACACAAGGGGAATTACAGCAGGTAATTATTTTACGTTCACAACCTTCCGAGTGCTTGGCCTCCAAGTCACCCCCATCACTGCTTTGGCTGAAAGTTTGGGTACTGCAGGTCCTTTCCCAAGCTCAGAAGTGGAGTTTTTCATTCCATCTGCCTTCAGACACTGGAAAATCATAAAATGGTTTGGGTTGGAAGGGACCTTAGAGATCCCCTGGTTCCACCCCCCTGCCATGGGCAGGAACACTTTCCACCAGACCAGGTTGCTCCAAGCCCCATCCAGCCCAGCCTGGAACACTTCCAGGGATGGAATTTGCTTCTTTAGGAGCAACAGTCCAACTAAATATCTAACATGGTTCCACTTGACCTAATTTCCTTATCTCCTGCACGCTGGTGACACCTTTTTTTCTCCTGCAAGCCGCCAGGGTCATCTGCAAACTCTCCAAGCAGAGGAGAATCACCTCAAAAATTGGTTCTGGCCCCTGGGTGGGGAACACCTAATGTGAGAACTCTGTAGACCCCTCTTCTTGAAGCTGAGCCACAGGAGCTGTGGGGCCAGGAGGACGCTTGGGTTGCTGGTGGGATGAAATGTCTCTGATCTTGTTATGTCTTTCTATCGACTTGGGAGCAAGACTTGAAAGTCACTTAGACACCTGACTTCAATCCCACACAGACACTTGCCATGGAGCTACAGAGCCTTTGGACCTGTCCCCAGTTCAGCAAGCAATTAAGGACACGATGTCCATGATTATTTAAGCACACAGTGTTGAGTAGTGACTGTAGCTATGTCACATTGCTGTAGCATTTGTGTGACTTCAAGCATTTACCTGGTAAATTACTTTGGTATTTCAAAACAAAATGTATATATTTTCCTGTAAAATATACTGCCAGCTTTTTAAAATAAATTAAATTAACCTTTGTAATAATTCTTCCCAATTCATGTGTGTTGAGATTTTCCTTTTATTTTTCCTTCTCCAGTTTCCCTTCTTTCTTCTTTTCCAACAAATAAGAAAACAAATGAAGGAAAAGTGGAGCAGGACATTTAACCTAAACTATTAGCAAAAAACATTTCAGAGTTTGATTTCAGGTTTTGATTTTTTTTCCTCAGGTAATTCACACACAAATAAATTATTTTATTCAAGCAGTTATATGCTAACACAGCCAACAGCCGAAGTCTTAAATAATTGCTATAAACAGGTTTAATTTTTTAGTTTAGAAAATGTGTAAAACAGCATCACTGCAAAGGACCTTGCATGTTTTAAAACAAAGTTCAGATTTCCTTGTAATTTAGATGGGTAATAAAAATGTGCATGCAAATCATACTGAAGGATAGAGACATCTTTTCTTTGCACTTCCATTTTCTGTTGAAGGAATTGAAGTGCTATGAACAACTAATGAACACCTTCAGAGAACTAAGTTAACTGAAGCCCCATCACATCAATGCCATATTCTGATAATTTTTTTTCTTTAATTGTGTTTTTACTATTGCTTTCACTGCCTAGTGGGGAATGTTATTAAAAGAGGGAGCACTTTTAGGTAGCTAATGCTGATCCAACCTAACTCTGCAAAGGGAGGGAGGCAAAAGAATAAAATTTAGAGAAAAATCAATGCAGCATAAGAGGTTGTTTTATTTAAATATTTTCAGCATGCTCCACTCCAACCACAGCCAACAGGATGAAAGGTAGGAATTACTGCATGGTATTCTAAGTTTAATGTTTGGAGAACATCTGGTTGTATCACAACCATCCCCTCTGACCTTAGAGCCCATGAATCAGTGAGAGGAAAAGTGGTGAGCTCGAGGGAAAGAACTGGGCAGCTTGCAAACATCAGGTTAAGGGGATTCTGCAGTGTGTGAGAATTTTATAGACATACTTGATGTGTACGTGTGGGTCTGTACGTGTCAGAGTATATCTATAAAATAAAAGTTGGTTACAATAGATGCTCTTATCTGACCTACTTAAAATTGTACATGAAAGCACAGTTAATTTCATCTCCTATCTGTCAGATTGATACAAATCTCCTGTTCAGTATTAATTATTGTATGCATGAATATTCTTCTTTTTTGGGGGAGACCTGATGATGAAAGCTGCTGCCGACAGAAATCCTGAGCTCATTAAAATTCCCTCCCCCACCCTCACTGAATGTGCGTGCAACTTTTGAGTCAGGACATATCGCCATCCTGCTGGCTTTTGCAGTCTTTTGCGCCTTTGGATATGGGGTGTAAAATGCTGCCTCTGTGAAGCACTCAGGCTTCTAAACTCACTTTATGTTCTTTGCAATGCGAAGTCAATGGGAGCAAAGCGGTCTCGATTTTCGTCTCAGCCTCACCTAAATGCTCAGAGCCCATTTTTCTTTGGTTTCTCCTTTTAAATCCTGCAAAGTAGCTAGACCCAAATAATTTATGAGGTGATGCAGGGCGTTAATGACATTTTTGCTCTCTTTTAATAAAATAATATGTTCCTGTTCAAAATTATGTCAGTGAAGAGATCAGGAATTCAAAGCTAAGTTAATCAGCTGTAGTACTGTTTGAAAAACAAATCCAGAACAAGAACTGCCTGTACCTCTGAGTCTTTGTTTCTGGCTTTAAGCCCCGTAGAATGGGGTTTCCTTCTGCCTGAAAGTGTTTTCCTCTACTATGAAGGCCTTGTTGCTCTCAGGTCCTGATGCCTCCCAAGCAGGAATCTGCCCTTCATGGAATCTGGGATCTGAACCAGATCAACAATTAACACTTTCCAATGAGGGTGTTTGGGGAAAGGAGTAATAAATTGTGTTTTAAATGTCAGATCTTAGTTATCTGCCTTGTACACAATTTTTTTCCCCAGTGACAAATATATTTGGATGAAGAACAAGCCCAAAGGAATAGAGAGGAGGCTGCAGAAAAAGAGAAGACAGTTTCACTCAGAAATGCTGAGCGATTCATAAGGGGTTTTCATTAGACACTTTAAATTAGCATCATAGAAAAGCCCTAATCAGACACAATCGCCCCCCAAACCAAGAAAGACACATCCCAGGATAGTCAATAGAGGCGTAATTACATGTACAGCCAAGGTGCCTGAAAATCAGGTTAAGCTCCCTGCTCTGTTAGAGCTGAAATCAGAACCGTTCTGATGTGTTAAGTGAGTCCTGCAGTCACTGGACTACTCTGGATATGGGAAATACACTGAAAACAGCATTATGAACAATGATTTCTTTTTTTAATTATGATTAGAGTTTGATTGATTTTCTTAAATAATTGAGAAGTGTCTGTGCAGGTCTCAGTCTGAATTCTTGGAGCCTGAGTTCTCAGTGCTCTGAACCCTTCCCTAATGCAGATAAGAAGCCCTTTAGAAGATGCTGTGCAGAGAGGCTGATGTACCCTCTAACATGGGACTGGGATTGTTTAGTCTGGAGAAAAGGAGGCTCAGGGGGAACTTTCTTGCTCTCTACAACTCCCTGAAAGGAGGTTGTAGACAGGTACAAACAATAGGCAAACATAAACAATAGGCAAGAAGAAGTGGTCTCAAGTTGTCCCAGGGGAGGTTTAGATTGGATATTGGGAAAATTTTTTCCACTTAAAGGGTGGTCAAGCATTGGCGCACACTGCCTAGGGAAGTGGTGGGATCACCATCCCCGGAAATGTTCAGAAAATGTGTAGATGTGGCACTTGGGGACATGGCTCAGTGGTGGCCTTGGCAGTGTTTGTTTAATGATTGGACTCGATGATCTTAAAGGTCCTTTCCAACCTTAATTATTCTATGATTTTATGAAGATGAATTGGTCATGAGAAGAAGAGCTCCACAAATAGCACTGAACAGAAATCTTTGCATCTGCAATTTTTCTCTGTGATACATTTAAAAATGAAATAAAAATAATAATTAAAAGAGTAGTGAAGAATACATTAGCCTGTTGTGCTAACACTGAGAAAATGTGCACTTTACACTTCTAGGTACCTTTGAGTGGCTTCCTTATTCTCACAGCCAGGTGCCTCTGAGAAGTATTTAGTAAATTGTCTCTTATGCTGTAATCAACAACCCTCATGCCACCATTCCCAGTGGGAAAAGTACCTTTGCAGTGGCCAGCTCATGATATTTGGTTTAAAAAAGTACTTGGTCAGCACAAAGCATCTTTACTGAACCAGGCATGTCTGTCAGGGTCAGATTTGAAGGTGAGATTTTGAAGGGAAAAAACAGAACAGCAGATGAAGGACAACGTAAACTGGTTTAATCTAGATATTCACTCCCTAATCTCACAAACATCTATGGTTTTCCTTAACTCTACGTGAACCTTTGCACAGTGTGTTTAGCTGCATACTGCACTGTTTTTTCAAAGTCCTTTGGCTTGAGAGGAAAAAAGAAAGAAAGAACGCCTCTCAGAGTCACTCTACAAGCCATTTATTCATCAGAAATAATTGTGGTCAGACATTTAGCTGAGAATGCCGGTATTTGTCCTAATGTTCTGTAAATGTTTATACCAAACTTAAATGAATGTAAATACCCCATCTCTGAGCTCTGTGGTAAATCGTTTGTTCTGCGCGGGGAGCGTTTGGCGGGGAAGTTCTGCTGCAGCCCATTCCTACTGACATAGTTGACACCGATGGCAAATGGCCATCTAATCCCTGAGCTCAAATGTAAATACTTTGCTCCACAAGAAAAGCTGGGGGGGAAAAAAAAAAAAAAAGAACAAGCCAAATTTTGGTCACTTTTGTTCCAGAGCGAAAATAATCTGCACCAACCCTCTTCCTGACACAGCTTATTTATCTCTTCAGGCTGCTGAGCTCTGCAGCCTGACGTGTAAGAGTCAAGTCTAGGCTCTTCCTCTTCTCCCTCCATCTCAGAGCTCTGGTATTCGCTCGTCTCCCCGTGTTTCAGCTCGTGATTCAAAGGGATGAGTAGACAGCAAAAGTTTCAGTTGGCTTTGGGTGAAACCCTGAGCATTTGTTTTCACTGCAGGGAAAGCTCCCATTGGTTTCAAAGGGAAGCAGGACTGCAGGCGAGCGCTTCCCCTCTGAAAATCAGAGCTCCCAGATGCAAATTTAAGGCTGGCAGTAGACAGGTATCAGTTCCGCTAATTAAGTCTCATTTATCTTAACCATTTCGCTCCTTAATCAGATAGCGCAGCGATAAGAGGCTATAAAAATATATGACAGATAGTCAAGGTCTAGACTTCTCTAATGTGGCAATTTTTTATATTATGATCTTCCTTTGTATATGCAGATGAACCGCTCTTTTATTAACTTCCCTTTGTAAGCATTTCACACGCCAAAAAAATCAGATAGGGCTTTGAAAAAAAAAAAAAAAAAAGGCTTTCCAAAGTGATGAGAATGAATTAGCCCATAATTGGACTGATTGGTAAAAGTTCAGTACAATGCAATAAAAGTGCACCATTATCAGGATTTAAACTTGCTATGGAGAATTTTTATTGCTGCTCATTTAAAAAATATCATCTTTGGCTGCACTCTGCAGGGACTTACCAGTGTCGAAGTAGGTAAAGAAATCTGTAGGGGGAAAGGGCCCCTCCTGCAAATGTAGGTAGAGCAAACATTTACCTTTTAACATATATATTACTGGAATTACCTTGGTTCTCATGGGTTGTCATGTGTGGTTGTGGACAGAAATAAAATCATAGACTCACTAAGGTTGGAAAAGACCTCCAAGATTATCAAATGAAACTTTTGAAAGAATACCACCATGTCAAGAATATGTACTGAAGAAGAGTGGCCATCTCTCCCCACAGGGCATCTCTGCTATAAACTTAAGCAGCAGGCTAAGAACTTCAGCATGTTTCCTCAGTTAAAATAATGCAGGAATGATACACAAGGGTTCAACTCAATACAGCAGAGACAAAGATCACAGGATTTAAACCCTCGAAACTGAACCTGGGCACCACCCTGACGAGAAATCCATCGCATATTTTTACATTGGAGGCAGACCAATACAAATTATGTTGAGATGTTTAGCTTAAAATGGGGAGTCACCCATTGCTTTGTCTCATTCAAATACTGCCAGTGCAGGTGATCAGATCCCCTATGGTTTTGACAATCCTCACATTTTCAAATTTCTGGATATTTCCAAATTGGGAGACATCCTATGACCGCAGTTCCTGAAAAACATTTCCTCAATAAACTTGTCTTGTTCCCTTTGGGGGCTTCCACAGTATCTTGTGATCTTGATGGATGCCAAGAACCCTTCAGGATCTCATAATTAATTTTAAAAATTTTGCAGCTTTTCAATACCCTAATTCCCTCCCAGACTCTTGGAGAAAGAGATAGTTGGTGTAAGTTAAAGGTTATCTCATTGGAAATATTTCAGAGAGGGGGAAAAGTAAATCCAAAGTGCACATAGTAAACATATTAATTCATTCTTATTAATGCCAGGAGAGCTTCAATTGGCCCACAGCTGTGTCACTAAGAAGAGTGATGGAAAGATGATTGAACTCCATGGTCTTAGAGATCTTCTCCAACCTTAATTATTTTATGATTCTATGATTCTAAGAGGAAATATTTGGAGTAAACAAGTAGAACATAAGGGAGCTATGAAGATGAAAATTAACATCTTGATCTTGATCTAGAAACATTCTGGTTCTTGTGGAAAAGTCTAGTCACAAGTTAAACAAAAGCAAAAAATGTGGTCCTAAGCAAAAAAACCCAAGCAGCCCAAGCACTGATCATAAAATGCTTAGTAAGGAAGGAAATACACAGAACAACCATAAATTTAAAGGTCCCTTTTGATGAACAGGAACTCCTACAAGCATCCGAATGGTGATGAAATTACCGAGCTGTGTGATCCCGCTATCAGAACCGCATCTCTTGTTCAAGGAAAATTGCCACGGCTTCTCCGTGCCTCTCAGGCTGCTGAGTATGACCTTTGCAGGGCTAAAAGAGGCAAAAAAAAAAAGAGAATTGCAAGGCTTTCAAATATTTTTGCAGCAGTAAAGTATCTGTGTCTCACACGAACCTTTCAATTTTGTCCTTTCGAGTCGAGATTTCTCCATTTTCACGGGGATATCGCTGACAGCACAAATAGGCCTTCAGGCTGATAGTGCAACTTTCGCTTTTCTACAAAATGGGGTGGAGATTTGCAAAAAATATTTGCTACAAAGAAGATGTTTACTGTTTGAGTTTAAAAATTTCCAGACTACTCGCAGACTGACTTCATCCTGAGCCTTGGTACTGTGGTGTAGAAGGAGTAACAGGGTGAAATATCACAGGTTTTTGCAAAATTAGCTTGTTGGAAAGGACAGCTTGAAATTTCTGATCTGAGCCTTAAAACAAAAATCTAAATGGATATACTTATGTTTATAATCCATTTTGTGGTGTTCTAATCACCAGTTGAGATTTCATGGAACCATAGAATGGTTTGGGATAGAAGGGACTGTAAAGATCGTTTCACTGGTGAGTGAACTAGTGAGATGTGTCATAACCATTATTAACATTGATTTAAAAACTCCATTTTCCAATAAAAATCAGAGATCACAGCGCATAATTCCCTTTTGAGATTTGGAATACCTGGCATAGTTCACAGGTTTTCACTTACTGAAGTCAGACCCACAAGAATTTCAGTTTTTATGACAGCAAGGCTTTAGACCTCAGGACTGCGGAGAGAGATTTTTATTGCGAATTCTCAAACACAATAAAATAAAATGCTTAAATACCAGAAAGCACCCCGAATTTCCTATCTTTCCGTTTTTAAATCTCTAGATTGTGTGGCTCACCTCACAATTTAAAGAATGAGGTGACTTATGAATATTGAGAGAGTGAATAATTAAAATTTCAGCAGCAAAGAAAGACCCTCTTAGATCTTGATGAACTAAGTCATGCTTTTTGACTGTGCTTTGTAGACTATTTTTATTAAAATTATGATGATTTATGATTAATTGACCCATACCAGAAAAATGTAATAAAAAAATCCGAATTTCTCACACTTTTTCTTCCTCTTCTTATTTCTTGACATTTATGTCTTTAACTGGGGAGCTATTTTTTTCTTTGTCTGACAATCTCTGCCTTATATTGGAACCATATTTGAATAGCCTATGCCTGTTTCTTTGAGATTGCATTAGGCTATTGATGACAGTTAAACCAGAATGCATTTTTAAACTGAAATTCAGAGCATGTCAGAACAGAAACTGAATTCTCTTAGGTGTTTGAATAGATTATCAAGATGATATTTTATCAGCATTAGGGATATTATAAATGTATTTATATTGCAGGAAAATAGATTCTAAGGCATTTAACACAAAAGATACATTATATTGATTTCTACCAACCCCTCAGAAACTCCATGCAGTAATATTTTTTGTCCCGTGATTCTAAAACAATGTAAGTTGTGAGGAGATAAGACTACTGCAGTTTTAATTGCCCTTTCTAAAAAGGAAATTACTCTGCACAGCCCTTTACCTGGCTGTTCATTTTCTGAATGCTTCTGAAGCAGAAGCCTGTACTGAAATATTAACACATCCTGAAATTGTGTTATCTTCATCTTGTAAGAGAACAGCTGGGCAGATGTGGTACAGACAGCCTTTCCCCCTGCCTTATTCTCAGAGATTAAATTATATCACCCATTTTTTTTTCTAAACACAGAAAACCAAAGAAAAGATCTAGAGCAAGATATTTGGGAGAATATGAGTTTATTTTTCTCTCCGTCTTGTTCTTCCTCTGCCAATAGCTGCTCTCCCAGAAATCAAATCTTGGGATCATTGAGCCCAAATCAATGGGGCTTCAACAACTGAACATTGGTGAGATATGGGAGCCAGAATCCATTGGATGCATTTCCACCACTGTAAAGCATAGATCCTCATTTTCCTTCTGCTCCTGGTGCCCTCAGTGTCCATATTTCTTGACAATTATATGGCTCTTGGATTTTCTTTGGGAGTGAATCAACTCCTGTGAAGAATTAAACACAACTGCAGTTCCAGGGGCAGCAAGTGAAACATTGTAAAGGAGAAACTGGTCTGGATTTGGGTTGTTTTGCCTTATACAATCCTTCAACACTATTCCCGTGAGCTTTCTACCCTCACACACCTCACTCAGTATCTCAGCACTGGCCAGCTAGAGAACACATATTTTCGGGTTCTGTTACAGAAATAATGCTTTGATGGACTTCAGCATAGGCCTTGATTTATTTCAGGAACTTTAAAAATAAACCAGCAACAGAAAAAAAATCCAATAATTATATTTTTTGACTACAGAAAACCCTTTGGGAACCAAGTCTTTACAGATGGGAACGTAGAATGGCATTATGCTGCAGTGGCTGTGTGGTGAGCTCCAAGACCTGTGAAACCAAACTTTGCACCATTTAACCAGGTTATTTTTCTTTGCACCCTTTATAGCCTGTCCTTGTTATGATCTCGTCCTGGAAGGGGAAGGAAATATGGGGTTGTAGCAAGAGCGACCCTGAGTATGCCCATAGCAGCAGGGTCCACAGAGGGAGGCGATGGCCACAATCGATTTGCCATAAGCCCCAAATCTCTGTGTAGACGTCAAAAGAAAGAATTGCACCGTCCCTTCTCTCGGAGGGCAGCACAGTGACTCAGAACAGCCTTGGTATTGCTCAGCCCGAGATCGAGGGGTGGGAAGGGAAGAGCCTTCACAAATACTGAGTTTACAAATAACAGTGCATTACTGATTCTGATACTTGCTGTCACGAGCTCAGAGAGTGTTGCTTTTTCTCTGCCTACAGTCCTGTTTCTCACCCTGGAAATCCCTTACAGGCCAATGCATGCTCTCTGGATGATGACATCCTCTTAAGCTAGGTGTTCTTAATCCATCCTGCCGTATTCTGCACCTTCCCAAAGCACCTAACTTTAACCAAGGGTTAGAATTTAGACTGTATGGACAAACTGTCTCCTGTTGCCCTAACTTACGCAGAAGAAAGATGCTGTCAAAGTGAAAGAGTTAGTAATTTTTAAGAAAAAAAATAGAGAGTTTTAAGGAACTTCAGAAAATTATTTCTGTTTTGCAGGTGAGTAATCAGAAACCTTAGAAGATTTCAAAGATTCGTGCTCAGTAGCAGGCTTAGATAGGAAGGGAACCTAATTTTTCTAATGTGAGCCTGCTGTCTCTCACTGTCACACCACTCTCACCAGTAAAGCTGTCAGAGAACCACTCTTCCTTCCTCTGTCATGCTTTGTGTGTCCTCTGAAATGGCAAAACATCTTCTTGACATCAGTGAATTAACTCTGTTTAAAATTTTCTGTAGGTGTCCTTTTAAAACATGGTGGACCATTTAGTTGGGTGTGTTTGGGTCTTGACACCTTACGAACACACAGAAATACTCTAGGCCTTGGAGAACCGATTGAAAAGGAATTTCCCAAGTGTGCTTTTTAGCAGAAGACTGGATGAGCAGGAGCCAAGCTTCGTATTTCCTTTCGTTGGCTTCTTGTCTGCTGCATCTGTGTGTAAATTTATTTTACGAGCTGAGAGGAATGAACCAAACACCAGACAAAAATCATAGCCAAGAGCTAATCTCCACATTTCAAAAAATATTTGATAATTAACCATGGTCACACCAGCAAGGATTTCTGACCTGAATTTAGGCAGGGAATCCTGCACCTCGCTTCTCCTCTCTGGTGGAAGCATCAGCACCAAGATGCTCTGCAGAGAATGCACAGTGGACTGGGAGAGCATGCACAAACCTCTTGGAGTGTCCAGGGAGAACTGACCTCTCAAGGCTGGAAAAGACGCACACAGAGGACAATCCATCCTTTCTCTTTGAAAACTTAGAAAAGTAGGAGTTTGCAAGGTCTTCTTGCAAGGAATGAGCAAGGTAAGATATTATGAACTTTCTCTCCTTCTGTGACAAAACTCTGTGGCTTCAGGGCTGGTAACATTTGTGTAGTCCCTGCAAGCCTCATAAGATGGCTCGGGTGTATCTTCCTCCTGCTTCAGTTTCCCTTTCCCTCTGGCAGAATAAAAATGCTGAGCTCTGTTTGCCACCACCAACACAACATTTACAACCACCGATGTAGATTTGTTTTTAAAAAGAAGCACTATATAAAATTTTACGAACATGAAGACCTGCTGAAGGGTGCAGTTGGCTGATGCAGTTCCAGGGCATCCAGAGGAACATCCCAGGTTGTACCAAGCTCCTGAACAGTCCCCTGGTTATACACATCTGGGATAAGGATTTGACCCTCTGGGCTACTGTGGGGCGACTACCCAGTGTTCACTTGTGGCAGATATTGCAGTGTTTTCTGGTTCTTCATTGCCTCCTGCTATGAACGCTGTGGAGAGATAAAGAGCAAAGGAAACAAAGATGAGCTGATGGGCTTCCTCCTTGTCTGTGACAAAACAAAGCTTAATTTATCAAGAGGAACTGCTGCAGATCTCATGAGATACACAAAGCTTTAAGCCCAAGTAATCACCATTGCCAAACTAGTCTGCTCAATGGGATAAAATGTCTTCCCCGTGCCCACTGAGTGGGAAAGCGGTTGATTAGAGGCATTTTCACCACCAAAAAGCTTTTTTGCGTGCTGCCTCTAGATGACCTTTTATAAATCCCACCAAATCCTAGCTGGCTTCCCACCATGTCGCTAATAGTTTGATCTGTGACCTGCTAATGAGGTACACATTGTTTCACCTCCAGTAAAGGTATTAGGATGTCTACTCGGTTCTGCAGCACCACGGAGATTACAGCTGTTTGCGCCAGGAGGAAAAGGAATTTCCAGGGCATAAGTCATCATTTAGAGTTATTAACAAAGGGATTTATTATGTTGCTCTGTTTCAAACGGCGGTGTGCACGATGCCTAGAGCATGCCAGAGTGCAGCTGCCTACCACATAATGTCCTAATGAATCACCATGTGCTGGAGGAGCTGTAGGACCTCAACATTCAGTCGCCCGTTTCTCCCCCACACACACACCAGACTGACAAATAAGGCCAGAATGGCTTTGCATTTTTATCAGGTAAAAGTGATCTCAGGAAGATGAGTACATTGAAACCGCATTCGAGAAGAATGTGGGGTGGGGGGAAATCCACTTTTGGGAAGACAAAAAAAAAAAGAGAAAAAAAAAAAGAGAAAAAGTATTGGTGCGGCAAAACATCTTTAGTGCAAAGTTAAGAGTTAACCCTTATCCCCACAGGCATGGGGGGGCTGTGTCTGTGCCCAGACAGTCAATGGGATCTTTAACCATGACTTCAGGGCTTGCAGAGTCAAGTCCTACTGTAAAAAGAACCTTGCTTTCCAGAGTTGGGAAGATGAGGCTGACTAAAGGCTATTGAATCCTGCCTGTCCACGCTTGCCCTCTCTGTAATTTATTGTAATTGAAGGCCAAAGGCTCTCTCCTCTAAAACAAGCAGTCAAGAAATAATTACTGGACCAGGGTTCCGTGAGTTTTAATTAAGCAATGTTTAGAGTACATGTGGAGTTCTCCAGGTGGCAGGAGAGACAAATTATTATTTATTTGCCTTTACTCATGTTATTTGCATTTTCAGGCTTAAAGGCTGAAAGGAATATGTTTTGTTCTGATTTTGCTTTCAGTAAAGGTGCTATAAATTTTCTTATTTACTCCATATGGAAGCAGACTCAATTAATATTTATTTGTCTGCGGTTAATAGCTCAAATAATCTCTGAAACGCCACAGTCCTTTCTGGTTGTGTTTTGGGAGAGGTGAAAAAAAGAAATCCCAAACATATCATTGAGCTTTGTTTGATAACTGAGGAATTGCTGGCGTTTTTCAACACTGTTTTGATTTCAAATTCTCACTAATGTTTTTTTTAGGGACAGATTTTCCCCTGGGAAAACCTTCTTTCACCCTCATGAAAGTAAGTTGCTTTATCTTGGAAGGGAGCCAGCCTTTAAATGGACTGAGAAACAAGTTCATCTCCCTCCACAGAGCTCCTCATCCTCTTTCTCCCTCTCTCCTCTCTCCCCTATCCAGACCCTGTGTTAAGCAATGGGGTTGAAAGGAGTCTTGTAGTTAATCCCCTTGGCAGATTGCAGTGTTTCTCCTGCCTCCATTTATTTATCCTTCCAGCTGATGAGCCTTAGGAGTCTGGACTTGTAGCTTTTTGGTAAATTATTGATTCCTTTCAATAGTTTACAGGGGAGAAGGCTGATGGCATCACAAGGAATGGGTTTTAGGACCATTTAGCATCTCAAAAGAAAGAGTTTCCAAGAAAAGAGAGAAACAACAGAGGTAACTTGTGTTTTTAAAGCAAAGCATGGGTCAAATTCTGCTTCCACTGGACTCAGTGGCACAGCTCCCACAGGTTGTGCTAAGAGGAAGCTTGGGCCCCGGGGGTGATGAAGCCAGTGATTATACAGCACATTATGCTAAAGAAAAATTAAATCAAATGCAGCTGCTTTTATATAATTCAAAGACAGAACTCAGTGTTTTCTTAAATTATTTTTGGTTTCTTTTCCCCTCTCCCCTCTCTGCACACTGATTCCTTGCCTACAAAGAAAAGCTTCAAAGAACATAGGCAAATCCAACCCTTTTATTTAAGTTTTGCTTTTTTACCCCTTTTTTAATCCGTTAAAAAAAAATAAAAGGAGTTTCTTCTACTTGACTGCGATGCAAAAAATTCTGCTTTTTAGTTCCTTTGGTTATGCCATCATGGTGTTAGGGGACTCAAAACTGCTTTAAAGGGGGACAAGCTTTTGTCTCGACCTCAGCTTTAGGAAAGTTCCACCATCCTCTCCAGTCAAACAAGGATTCCAATGCTCATTCAGAAAGACTTCTTTTCAAACTAGAATCTACAAGCTGCTGCTTACTGGAACCTAACCTATCTAAAAAGGTAGATCAGAAACCCACAGTGGATTTGATAAAAGCTACATAAACCACGCTTGAAATCTACCAGTTTCTATTAAGTGGGAAAAAAGTCATCAAGGTAAGAAGAAAAGAGTTTTAATGCAAAGAGATGCAATGCAAAGTGCAGAACATTATATCTCTTCCTAGAGGGAAGTCTTTAGCTGGAAAAATTTGAGGTTTTATTGAGTCACTGACATGATTCCACAGTTAAGGGCATTTTCTTATTGCTGTTCAGGTGCTGATTCATCAAACTTCTGGAGCCCACATGAAACCTGAGCATGTTTGTGGTTCCAAGGAGTTCAACAGGGGCACAATCCCATGAATAAAGTGAGATATTGTGAGTGTCTTTCTGAATCAGGGCCAATGACAAAACTTTCATTAGAAAGATCTATCATCAAATAATTTCCACTAGAAGATCATGTTTGCCTTCTTCTACTAAGTCAGTTGATATTTGGTTCTGCATTTGAATATAAGCAGACATCATTATTAGCAGATTCTTGACAACCAGTGTTAGTGGAAATAACATTGCTGTTATAAAATCCTGATAAATGTCGAGCTCTGTACACCCCTTTGCCTTACTTTACATCTCTCAAGAAAAACCAGTTGCATAAGCAACACATAAGCAAATTCCCCATAGATTTGGAAGAAAAATGTCTCTAATGTAACTCTACTATTTTTAATTATTTTTTAGATGTGTTGAATGGTTCTGAGAGCATCTGAAGTTGTGACTAAGTAGATAATTTTACCCATAATGAGATGCAAAATTTAGCAGATGTATTTTGAAGAATCCAATTTTTTTTTTTTCTAGGACAGGAGGTGAAAGAAAACTGCCAAGCAGTAGAAAAAAAAAGAAAGAATGAGAAACAACTTTTTCTATGAAATTGTTGGGGAAATCACACACCATCAGGTTGCATACATTCATTTTGCACACATAATGTACTTTGTCCTAGAAGGGATGTTCATAAAAGCCTCTCAATTCAGTCATTTGACAGATGAGATCTGCTCTTGATGTCAGTCACTGAGTTACAGGTCTCTTCCTCTATTTTGCTGCTGTGATTCTTATTTGGTTTATCTTTGTGGCCACACAGTATATCAGTATAAATTTATACGTGTGTGTGCACATTCTATACATACAGCCTATCTTTATTATGCAGATGATAGCAGTGTTAAGCTTGCTGCAGAGGGCATCTCTTTCATATTTCAGAGGAATGCCAGGCAAGGAGATCTATTCTTGAAGCCCACAGTATTAGAATGAGAATAAAATCATTTTCATAGCGATGCAGTGGGGGAAAAAAACCAGCAAAACTCTGCAAACAATAAACGCGGGGCCCTTTTTTTTGTGACACGCGGCAAAACAAAACCCTTGTGTCGAAAATATTTAGAGCAACCTCAGCACTCAGGAACGGAGTTACCGGGGCTGATTCAACGCCACCCCGTGCTCTGTGCAGTCAGAGAGCAAAGTGGGTGGAAATCATTACTGCCCTGCATCCTGGCACGGGCTCCTTCCACTCCCACCTCGGCTGGTGCAGATGAGCACAAACACGACGCAGTGGAAACCTGGAGCCAGGGTTCTGTGCACAGCAGCAGATTCTCTGTGTTTTTAAATATCTTTCTGCTGTCCCTTTTTTTCTTGTTTGTTTTTAAATCGTTGCTAGTGCTGCTACTGTTATCAAACCTGTCACATTCATGTTATGGGCTCAGGTTTCTGTTTTCTACTGCACACGAAAGAGAAAAACATATTAAGCAAGTTCTGTGACCTGTGAAGTTACTGAAGTCTGTTTCTGAAGACTGTCAGTGTGGGTTTCCCACAGGTTGGACATTCACTGTGGTCTTCCATGACCTCTCTGGCACCAAGTCATCCTGAGGCCTTTCTCTCAGTCCAGACTAATTAGGACTTTCTCATTACTCAGACACCTATTTTTAAAGAATTCCTCAGGATTCAGTCTCTTCAAAACTTCAACTCTTTTGATGAATTTTGTTTAAGTCAATCAACAAGATTTAAAAACCAAAAAAAACCCAAAACCTGTGAGGGAGGGATGGACAGCAAACAGATGATAAATTAATCAATGTGATTGCCTCAGATTTTTCTTTTTTTGATAACACTAGATTTTTTTTTTCCATAAAAAACCAATTTTTGAGCTTTTTATTAATATCCCCAAAAGTGAGGATTCATCTGACTTGGCCCTAGTGGCCTAGTTAGGCATTTCTTTGGAAACTGGGGGTTAGACTTGATAACATTTAAATGTTGCTTCCAGCTCCAAGTATTACATGATTTTATGCTTTAGGATGAATGGACATGCATGGAGAGAAGGTGTCCTCAAATATATACCTCAAGCAACAACAAACAACAGATCGGATACACAACAGATGTATCTATAAGAAACTACTTAGAGATGACGCAATGCCAAGTGTTTTCTGAGTGCTGGGTCCTAATTTTATCACAAAGAGTGTCTACCTACACTTACTGAAGCATAGCTGGTTTTGGGTGGGATTCACAAATGTCATCTGAAAATGATGCACAAAATTTACCTCTGGTTCTTTCAAACTATGCAAAATCAGTCCTCAGAAAACCTAAAAATCAAAGAACTGCAAACTGTGGTGCCTAACAGAACAGACCTTGGTTTTGACTGCACCTATAAATGCAAAAAAGGGAGCTGGAAAAACAGCCTTCTTTTTGTGGTGATTTTTTTTCTTTAAGAATAATCTGTGTAATTAATTAACAATGCATTTGTGAATGATTAAGTGCAGAAAAAAGCTGTTGAGAGAGGATTTTAAAAGCTGCCCTACTGTAAATCATTGCAGGGTGAGACTTACTTCTACATAGATAATATATCCCCAAATGCCTTTGAAATTCTGCAATAAGTGAGAGGAATACAAAATGAAGGGTGAGAGATACTGTAAGCAAACTGCTTCTTAACATCTCTATCAAGGCAATACATTTTACCTTGGTGTGTTCAAAATGTGAACAGAATCTTTAACTCCTAAGATCAATTGCAAGCACACAGAAACCCTGGGTTTAGCAAAAGCATTCTGTCTTGTCAAGCTCACCTTATCATCATGGAAGAATAAACAGCGTAATTATTCTCACCTTTTTGTTTGTTTTCTAATTGGATCATTTGTTACTTTCGGGAAATTCAAATCCACATCAGATTTATAGCACGAGGCTTCTGAAATATTGCTTTGGTTATAGAAATGTCAGAGCTGGCAGGTAAGCTGTCTTGTTGCCTCAGGAGTCTTTTGCATGAGCAAAAATTATGGAAAAGGCCTTTAGAATTGAGTAAGTTCAACAATTTGTTTCTGTGTTGTGCATGGTTGAAAACTCTGTTCTTTTACCGATATTTGAGCTCCATTTATCAGCCTATGGTTTCTAACATTGGAGTGCTTGAATCAAGCACACAAAGGATGGGATTGTAGCTGTTCTGTTTTGCAGAACGTATTCTACTTCTAGGCTGGCTACAACAGGCTTTGGACAACTCTTAACACAATTTTTTTTGGTTGGTTACCAAATTTCTACCAATGTGCACCATGAATGATCCCGAAATGGCTCCTCTGCGTTCCTTGTAAATGCTCAAGTTCTCAAACTGTATCTTATTTAGCACTGACTGAGGTTTGTGCTCTCTGCTGCTCAGCAGTGCAAGTTTCTGCGGTGCCTTTCACTAAAAAATGCAAAGCCAGGCCTAAAACATCACCATCTCAAACATGTACCTTAGGAAATTTGGTTTAAATCTTTATCTTTTTATGTTTGGAAAGCTTACTCATGGGTTTATAACATCATTTTGTGAGTCAAATTAATCCTAACAGATAGCCTATAGTATTTTTTCAGCCATGGAATCAGAAAATTGTAGAATCATAGAATGGTTTGGGTGGGAAGAGACTTTAGAGATCATCTCGTTCCAATCCCCCTGCCATGGGCAGGGACACTTTCCACTAGACCAGTTTGCTCAAAGCCCATTCCAGCCTGGCCACGTGTATCCCAATTAGAGATTTCGTGTGTTAAAGGGACTGATTTTCTATGTTCACCAAAAAATCTTGGGCAAGAAGCTTGGCATTTTGTTTGAAATCTCACTGAAGTCACTGGAAAAAAACAGGTTTGAAATCAGCCACCAGCCTAATAAACTGTCACGACACAAAGACAATTCTTGCCACAACTTATGACGTTCCTGCACGTTAGAAACTCCCATCAGCACAAAGTGTGGTGGTGCATGGAAGTGGCTTTCTGTCTGATAAGCTTTATCTCTACCCAAGGCAGGAAGGAGCAGCTGGGGTGGGGGGGGGGACATGACTGTGCTCATGAACACTCTGCTGGTCCCCCTGGGTGCCCTTTACAACCGGCAAGGGGAAAAGGGTGTTTTTAGGACTTGGTTCATTTAACTTCATTTAGAAGTTCACTTTTAGAAAACAAGATTGACTAAGCAGTAGGAGAGCTCATTTATCTTCTTAGTCTGGAAGAATAATTTGGAAGCAGGCATCCATAGAGGGGATAGCCAGAAGATACTCCCATGGACACGCAAAGATTCCCTAAACCAAAGTAGAGTTACATAGCAGGGGCCTGGAAGAATTGCAGAGAGATAGGGGAAAACAGAAATAAAAGAAATAAGGTGGATTCTGCTTCTCTTTTTTAATTTTAGTGGGTTTTTTTTAAGAGTGATGCTTTAAAACTGGTGATAAATCAGGAAGATTAGAACTTTATCTTCCTTTCTTTGTACATATATATACAGTTCATAAAGACTGTGAAGTTTCATGAGATAACAAGTAAAGGAATCAAAAGAGAAAGTAACTATTTGTGTATACACCTCTCCTTAGAGCATCTATTAAGATTAGATACTTTGAAATAGTGAAAAAAATGTAATCCAATCCTTACAATTTTGCAGTTTTCTCCTTTCTCAAAAGAAGACCAAATATTGTTCAAGTCATTCAAACTCAGAGTTTCTAATGGGAAAAGGAAAACATACAAAAATATCAGTTTCACTGAATTTACGTAAAAACATTTAATTGTTTCTAGTGACTTTTTTCAGAAATTAGTTATTATTCACTACAAATGTGTTATATTCTGTATATTTGGTATAAAATATTTTCTGTGGAATAATCTGAAAATATTTTAGAGGCAAAATATCTCATCAGTCCAAGGTATGCAGGACCATTTGTAATTAGAATGTCAATTGCTATTAGGCATCAAGAATTGGGATGTTATCAGTGTGTTTATTTTTTTCAAAAAAAAGCTAAAACTTCAAAAATAGAAAACAAAATAAAACAAAACTAAACAACTTTAGAAAAAGAAGACGTAGAAAATACATTAACAACAAGCAAAGAAATTACAGATTAGCCACAGGGGTTTTTTAGAGGAAATTATAACAAAAATGGAGAGTTTCTCATACATCTCCACAGATAGTATAGAAAGCTAAGATGATCAGAGAAATCATAGATAAAAACATGGGATAGCATGGAAGAAGTCAGTACTTTCATGTGCTAAGATGAATTGCTGCAGCACTCGCTGTAAGTATGGAAATGATTTTTAAACCAAGCACGACAGCAGAACTCCCCTACCCCTGAGTGTCTGGACAGTATTGCAGGAGAGGGACAAGTTAATTCCAATGTCCTGAACCTCTGCTGCTGCAAACACAAATATATAAAACAGTAAATCCTCATAAACAAGTTGTCTCTTTAAATAACAAGTTTTGTGTGTTTACGTATTTATTCTCTTATTTTGACAGATCAAAGCCAAAGTTTTTTGTCCTGGTCAGGAAGCAGCATCTAGAACACATCCTACTGCTGACGAGATTCATTAGGGTTTTATGTCACATTTAGATCCATGATAAGAAATCCCCCTTAAACGCAACAAGAATGAGGATTGATACTTGGCTTTAGCTTTTATTCAATTACTTGTCTAAATGACAAGCAAGAACCTTGAGCCCAGGTGGGACCTGCTGCAGTTCAGTTATTAAAGCCAAAGATTAGTAGTCACATCACCTTGAGTTTAATCCTCTTTTTTTTTTCTGGTTCACAGTAACCTTAGGCAAAACAGATTCTTTTTCCTTTATTCACCTGCAAAACAACAGGTTGTAATAATTTTGAGCCACCTCCAGGTTGCTGCCTCATAATCTATATTTTTTTTAAGTGTAATAAATACATTTAAAATGCTTTCAGATGATAACTGAAAAGAACAATAGTACAAAGTACTATCACCATTATGACCTGCAGAGCTTTGTCTAGCAGCTCAACAAGCCCTTAACGACAAAGAAAACTTGTTCAAGGTTTTACAAATGACTTGGTGTAAAGTAGGGCTGTTCACTGATATCTGCTCCTGGAAACCAGATTATCCCAAATGAGAATGTGGCCCAAATCCTTTTCTTCTCAGAAATTTGATCCCGTGGTGAATCTTTAACAGCTTAATATTTATTTAGGGCAGAGCGTTAAACTCAGCATCACCGGGCTGAACTGGGATTGCTCCAGCACAGCCCAAAGGGTTGGTCCCCCATGAAAGTAGGGTTACATTTTTCCACGACACACCATGGCGTGGACGTGGAATTTTCTAGACCCACACGGTGACCAATTCATGCTCTGAAACGCCGCAATGTCTGAGTGGAGCACAAAAACAGTGACCGATTCGTGGCCCGTGCCTGGCAGCCACGTCCTTTCCCTATGCAAATCAAACCACACACAGAGCAAAGGCCCTTCTGGTCCACTGTATTACAGGAAGGAAAACCCTGCTTTTTACCGGCATTGATCGGAACAAAATGAAATATTCAAATTTCATTTAAAAAAAAAAAAGAGAAAATTGGCGCTGTTTTTCGCAGAACTTCTTTTAGCCTTTTTCAAAGTATTCCTTTAAACAGATCTTTCCTTCTTTCACACTTTTTTCTGTATAAGACGTCTTTCACTCGCTATCTTTTTCCATACACATCTTTTGTTCTAAGCAGAGAGAAAGCATTTATTAAACAAAGCAGACTTGGTCTTAATTCGCTTGAGGTCTTGCTCTTTTTCCTCACTACAAGCTGAGTTAGACAATATTATTAAAGCATTTTCTTAATGTTTTTGAACTTACCTTAATTTTCCTTTTTCCCTCCACTAATGGGAAATGCTGTTACTCATTCTCAGTCCATCTGCTTAATAGAAACTACCTTCTGACAATTAAAGTGCTAGCATGTAAATTCTTGAATGACATGCCCCTATCTGAAGATTAATTTGTGCAATTCGTGGCTGATGAGATGCATTATTATCTGCAAACTTATCACCTCTCTCACCCAAGTTTCAGCTCAATCTGATCTGTGTTAAAGCTAAATGAGAACAAATGCAGTTCTTGAGAACAATGGAAAAAGGTGCAAAATGTAGTACATTTTGTTTAAATCATTTTTTAGAGACACTGTCTGTGGGTGTTAGTATAGTTATGAATCATTTATATCCAAACTTGGAACAAAACAAAACAAATAGAAAAACAGAAAAGACACTTGTTCTTAGAAAACTAACAGTCTGTCAAAATGTTTCCCACCTTAGCACCAGAAAGGGAAAAAAAATGGAGCTTCAAAGGATTTGAAACTGCAAAATTATGATTAGGAAACATAGAGTCAAGCAAACACTCATTGACATTTGGATAGGGGTTGTTTTCATTTTAAAGAAAATTCATGCATTTGGTCAGTCTCCTTTCGAGTAGTCATGAAAGCCTTCCACACCTTATCTTCAAGAGTTTCTTCTAAGAAAACTCTAGATGGTGCTTTATTTTTGGGACATGTTGAATGACTTTCCAGGTTTGGGGAGGATTGTTGATCACTCAGAGCTGACACCAAGAGTGATCTGAAGCTACCATTGTGAGACAGATTTGAGCACATCCAGGCAGAGCAGTGGAATCAGGATCACCAGTCCAGCCTCAGATGTCATTATCCATGGTCAACTTCACAGTTCAAGTGACACACACATCATTTAGTATTTTGTTCTTCCTGTCCCAGCCTTCCATTAGGCATTGGAGGCATTAACTTGCATCTGGAAAGTATTGCATGAACATGGTGGCAGCTGAGAGGTCTGAATATCAGTTCCACACCTTAGAATTGTAGAATCATATCATTGTTTAGGCTGCAAAATGCCTCTAAAGTTGTCTAGTCAAACCACTAACCTACCACTTCCAAGGGCACCACGTTCCCAAGTGCCACATTTACCTGTTTTTTGAACACCTCCAGGGATCGTGACCCCAACAGTTCCCTGGGCAGCTGTTCCAATTCTTGACAAGCCTTGTGGGGAAGAAATTTTTCCTAATGTCTAACCTAAGCCACTGGCACAGCTTGAGGCCATTTCCTCTTCTTCTTTCCATCTTCTACTGACCTACCTTGCAGGGTGGTTATTTCACCTCTTTTTGTCTCTATTTCCCCTCCCCTCCCTCATCTCCCTTGTCCATTTAGGCATCTCTGAGCCTCTCTGTTTTTCCAGTGTGAGGTGCTGATTTCTGGAGAGCTCTTCAGTACTGTCACAATAAAATCCAAATTCTAAGTTCCACCAAATCACTATGTCCAGGAGACACCAGGGGCTGAAATCTGGTCTCACATGCACTGATAAATGCTGACATAGCCATTGTAGCAAATGACATATCACATTAGATTTGAGCTTCTCTTACTAAGCACTGTAGTAGGATGATACTTTCTTCTGTCAAAAAACTGTTCTGGTTTTGGATAGAGCAAAACCTCCAGTTTCTCTGTTACAGGCACACTCTCAGGACATGTGATTTCCATAGTTCTTCAACCCAACTGTCTTGGCCACAGAAAAAGGCTGAAATGAGCAAAACCTTAAAGCAAACAGCAGAAGGACTCTGAGGACTGCTCAGTGTTAAGGACACATCGATAGCTTGCTGAAAAAATAAAAACAAACAAAACCCAGGAGCCTTTAAATGGGTTTCAGGGAGCCTTGGAGGAAGACCTCAAACAACTCTGCTACTTAGTTCTGGTTTAATTCTTGACTCAACGTGGAGAAATCCTTTGTAACACACAAACAGCACTGCCAAGGGCAACAGTTTGTATTTAAGATCACAGAGGAGTGAAAGGGCTGGGAGGGGAAGAGAAGCCTAAAACTTCTCAAAGACTCTTGCAGTGTCTTTTCCTTCCTGTTCCGTGCATTGATCTCCTTTGCTCAGATTAAAACCTCCAGCTTCTGAAAGACACCCACAACTGACACCTATTCCACTAGACTGAAAACCATTTAAAAATTATGCTGCACCGTGGTTTTTTGTTTTTTTTTACAGTCACACAGTGATCAGAGTGGAATAGATTTAAGACAAGGTTATTTACATTAAAAAAAATTTGATCGCTTGTCTAACAGCAAAACATTGTTATATGCCATTAAATGATAAGGACTGTATATGGCACAAGGATATCTGTTCTTTTCATAACACTGAACACATTTCTTATCCTGCTGACATTACAGTAATTTAACTTTGCAAAGTTATATTCAGATGCTGCTAGTTTTAAATGCTTCTGTACATGCTTATACAATTCATATTATGATATCCATTCTCAAAATAACTGTCAAGCCCTCCTGCTTTAAAGAAGACACAGTGTATTGCCCTGAAACACCGTATACTGCAGAACCAGAGCAAGGAGAATGTTAAAGAATGTTAAAACAATGATGTGGATTATTATTTCCTTGCATGGTAGAATCATCATTTATCAAAATCTCATTTGGAGAATTGCATTTCAAGAGATCCTGCACAACACAAGACTGAGGCCTTAGTTTGTTTGAGAAGGGGGGTAGTTTGAAGTATTTTCCTTCTTTTATTTTTTCATATTTCATGTCTGGGGACATGAGTAATGTCCCTGGGTATCAGAAAAATGAACACTGCATTCAGCCCTGTTTCAACTTGGTTGAGAGGAAATACAAGGCTGAATCCTAAAAAGCAGCACCGTGCTCCTAATCTACTTAGTAACCCTCAGGCTGTGATTCAGCTCCCTCGGGTTTCACAGTCACTTAGTCACCTTGATCAGGGTCCTGATTACTGATGGCTCCCCCTGTAGTCAGTGGGGAAAGATAAGCTGGCACGGAGACTCAGGGTAGGAAGCCTGAATCACCCTGGGGGCTGACATCAGCCATATGGAACAACCCATGCCCAGGAGGCACATTGCTGCGGACCACCCCTTGGACATAAAATTCAGGAAGGGAAACGAATATTGCTACTCCTTCCCTTTTTTAATGAGAAAATGTGTTTGTTTTGGAAGGGCAAAACAGAGAAATATTTGTTGTGCGTTGAGCAAAGTCTGGGGAAGTGAAGCAGATGCACTTCAGAGAGCTCTTTCATGGCAGGAAAGGGAAATGGGTTAAGATCATACAGCAGTACAGTAGGTTTGCTCACCTTTCACTTCAAAGGTTCACTCATCTTCTGTTCCATTTTGGGCAGTGGGATGTATTTATGGGTTCTGCCATTTGCTTGACTTTATTTAAAATAGCCTTTTTACTCCAGACTATGCTGGATATCACCAGCTGTGGTCTGCAACCCACTTGCTGTAGTACTCTGAGCCAAGTTCTCTTGAGATGGTACTAATACAGCCCAAGGTACAAAGCACAGGAAACTTCTAAAATAGCCTGAGCTGACGACAAGAAAAATAAAGTACATTAATATCAATCCTTTTGCTTTCACAGGAAAATGCCGTGGCATGAGTGATCTAAGTCAATGAAGGTTTGAATATGGCCTTCAAATAACACCTCTATTAACAACAGTGATTCCCTGAAATCTGAGTGATTCTCAGTGGTGTTCCTCAGGGATCAGTGTTGGCTGGACTTTGTTTAATGTCTCTGTTGGCAACCTGGACAGTGGGATTGAGTACACCCTCAGCAAGTTTGCTGATGACACCAAACTGTGTGGTGCAGTTGACACGCTGGAGGGAAGGGATGTCATCCAGAGGTACCTGGACAGGCTGGAGAGGTGGGACCATGCAAAGCTCATGAAGTTCAGCAAGGCCAAGTTCAATGTCCTGAACCTGGGTCAGGGCAGTCCCAAGCACAAATACAGGCTGGGCAGAGAATGGATTGAGAGGAGCCCCAGGGAGAAGGATTTGGGGGTTGAAGAGAAGCTGCCAGAGTTGGGACATGGACCCAAGCTGGGTTAATGGCATATATACCTGTCAAGGGTTAGCCATACCAAGGCCTCATTTTAAGTGTTTCTTCATTTTGGAAGGCTCTAAAATACTTTTCCATTGCTGATTAGATGAACAATTAAGGAATCTAGGAGATTCTACTGACCCTTACCAGATACATCTACTCCACTAATTTAAAGACCCAGGAACTGCTTCAAAGAGTCAGGTGGGAGAAAAAAGAAGGGTAATTCTGTTTTCATTACATGTGATGAGTAGAGAAGACTTGGCAAACTCCAGCTGTACTTGGTTGACTGAAATCTAGGGTACAATCAAGTTTGCCATCCTCTGCTTTCCCTGTTCTAATGACTGTAATGCATTCGGGGAAAAAAGCTAGATAAACAGATAAAATAGGGCTTTTCCATTTCTCTAAATTCTTTGAAGTCATGCACACAGTCACATGTCCATGTCATTTCAATGCTAGCTTTCCTGTCAAAATCGCTACCTTCATCACTTGATGGTGACCACAAGTGCAGCAGTATGGGGTTGCCTTGTGTTAAATACTGATAATATACCAAGCTGTCTTTTCATTTCCAGGGTGCATCCTCTGAGAGGCAAACAAGGCAACATCAAAACGGTTCACAGGAAAATATTTTGCAGAGATCTTAACGAACAGGGGAGTTACACATTGGTTAGAAACATTCACAGCAGAATCGAGCTGAGCACAAGTCCCCAGCCATGGCTGAGGAGCAACACACTGGGCTCTGCCAGTGAGCAGTGCCAGGGTACTGGAGTGTGCACAGTGAATTGTCAAACACATCCTGGGAAACGCAAAAGAAATAGGCTGGATTCTGCCCCGTGAACCACCAGGCCAAATTAATCAGAGACTGCTTGACAAGTCATGAAAGACAGATTCTGTGACATGGAGGGGAAAAAAAAATAATCAGAATCTGTCATTGTGCCAAATCAATCAGAATTTGTAGACTGGATCCTAAAACTCACTTGTTAAAATATGTTAACCCCCCCATCCAAACCGGGATAAAACTTCGGACTCTGCCAGTATGCTAATTCACTGGTCGAAACTGATAAAAATGGGTAAAGCAATCTGAATGTAAGTTGTGGCATTCAAATATGGGACTTAAGACTGAAATCTGATGCTCTGAAAATCATAAACATGGACATGTTTTAAGGTAAACACAAAGATTTTTTTCATGTTTATCAAACACCAAAAGAATGCCCTGTAATGAGCTGCTGTTATCAGACATACGGCTTCGGAAAGTTGTGCTGTTGATAAGAAATTTGATTGCCATGTCTGCATCCAGTGCAAAATAGATATATTCCTATCCTGGTCTTGCACAATATCATAGAAAGCAATAGTTTCATACTGATATACTAGATGTTTAAAAAAAAAAGGCATCTTTGTAATTTTGTATCCTGAAAAAAAAAAAAAGGTTGAAATATCTAGTACTGAGAAGATAGAAATTCTAGCACTTCAGATTAGATTTTCAGAATTAACTCCATCTCAAAATTCAATTTCCCTTTTACCACCTATTATGTCAGTTAATACAACAAAAATAATATGAACTGCAACACCATTTACAAATTCCTCTCACGCTTCCTATTCAAGCTGCTGTCATCTTAAACTATCTCAGACTATGGGAAATACTGAAACGTTCAGGATGCAGTTGTTGTGTTTCTCCTAAATTGGATGCAAATGACGAGTTCAGGTGTATATGGCTTTAGACTTAGTTGTCTGTTTTTCTTCAAACTTGATTTCTTTTGTAGGCCTCATTGAGACTTGAGGAAATTTGTTTCAGTGGTTCCAGTCTTCCAGCTGCTTAAATATGGAAAGATATAGATTAAACTGAGATAAAGTTAATAAAAGAACCACTGGGAAATTAAAAAAAAAAAAAGGAAACAAATTTTCCTTTGCATATATTTTAATAAAAGTGTCTAGGAAAAAGGATATGCTTTTCATATTCCTTCAGCATTTTCCTGCACATTTTGCTTAATAATTAGGTGACTACATGAAAAGCAAAGAATGTTCCTCAATTTTAAAACAGCTGAGCACATCCTCAACTTTCTGCACAAAACTGCAGCCACCTGAAGCCTTCAAAACAAATAGGACTGCTCCCTAATATAAATGCACGTTGGCATGTTCACAGGTCTGTGTTTCAAGGTTTGATTGTTAATCATTTTTTATTTGTCCTAATTACATTTTTAATTGAAACATACAAGAAAAAATATGTTAGGTTCACTCTTGACTAATTCACACTCAATCATCTTAACATAAAAAAATAATATAAAACCCCAAACATTTACCTTTCAGTTGAATCCAAGCATGGATAGTTCCAGCCCCTCAAATTTATTTTGAGAAAGTTATGAGTGTCTGAGAAGAAAGGGGAGGGAGTAGGCTGGAACTGACTTATGAATGCCATATTGTTTAGCTAAATCTTGTTTCCCTCTGTTATTACAGAATGTTGCTCCTTCCCTGCAGATTAACAAATAAAGAAAAATATATACTAGAAAGATTCCAGTCTTTCCAAACTATGTATTATACACACTGCTTATGGTTGCTTTGATCTTTTCAATTTCAAAATTGTAAGTCTATTAAAGGTTTAGTATACTAAGAATCAGGAGCTAATCTTACATTAAAGTGATTTGACTCACAATAGTGTAAAATGTTGATACAACCATATATGCAATTTATTTAGATGCCACGCAAAGACCTCTGGAATGATGGTCTCACTTTTCAGTAGCTCAAGGGAACACATTTGAGTCTGGTACCTTCCTTCTGCGAAGAAGCCAGCAGGGTTTAGACCTGAGACAAACTCAGGAAAAGGAACATCCTGAAATGTCCATGTCCACCACTTTGAGTGCAGTTAGCTTGGCCTGTTACAGAAACTCCATAGAAACAGAGAATAAAACCAACAAATAAAACCCAACCAATGCTAATATACATTGGGAGATGTCAGTGTCAGGTTCTTGGAAAATGAATCTAGTTTCTGTGTACACAAGAGATATGCTGTCACATGAGTAATGGCAACTCTTCAGTGCTCTTTCTAGAGTTCCTTGCAAAGGACAGATCAACTCTTCTGTGATCCATAAGATGAAAATGCCTCAGTCCAGGGACTGCCAGGATGTGCATGAAATGTATTAACGTGACTGCAGAAATCACAGAACTGTGTAATTTGCTGTGGGGTTCAAAAGCCCTGATTTCAATCGTTCTTGTTAATTGGGCAGTGAAATAATTCCCTGGAGAGTGCATTGTTTGGCTTCCTTTCGTGAACGGGCAACCTAAGTGTTTTATGGCTTCTAGATCTAGGATTTAGGATTTGAACACACAAGATGTTGAACAGACTTTCTGATCCTATGTTGACTTAAACACACATGTATGTGCTTTGATGGGTCTCTGCCAGATGAGACAGCACCTTTCAGGACCAAACCTTCAGTGTCACTTGAAGAAGAGGTAAAAACTTGCTCTTCTGCTCTTGCATGTCTCAGGATCCAACCCCAACCGCTAACTCACAACTAGTTCATTACACCAGCTCAATTTCTCCCTCTTTCCTCTGATGACTCATATTTATTGGTGTGATGAAAAGCAAAGAAAGGTTTAATTCTTCCTAAATTCTACCTCCTCATGCAACCACAAACATCTGTAGGGATGCAGATGCCAATGCCAGCAGGCAGCTGGGTTTGTCCTCCCTATGCAGAGGTAACAGTAAGAGAAACCCCAGATGAATTAACACACCTCTCACTGTGAATCCCCTTCAGCTTGGTTCCCTTGAGCAGCACACGGGAAAGGAAGCTTGAAAAATACCTGAAAATCTCATGGTGAAGTTGTAAATACTTTGCCTTTCTTTACTGTATTCTAATATAGAATTTGATTTGATAAAGATGCCATTTTCTAACACTGCTTTATTTCAGCTGATGATATTAAACACATGGCTAAACTTTCAGTAGGTTTTTTGCTTGACTGGTATGGGGATTTTTTTCAAAGTGTCAGATATGACAGATATGACAGATATGACAACCTCTTTATGATGGCCTGCTATGTGACAAATGTTAGTACATCACTGTGTCTTGAAGAAGCAAGCATTCATCATTATCAATCTCATGTGATTATAAGACTAATAATCTATAAGCATGGTATGGGGCCTGAATATCTCTGAAATTCAGCTACTGAAATTTTTAAGGAAATAACACAATCATTACTACATAACTTGATAATGACCTTTGTTTTACATATTTGGGGGTTCAAATCATTCAGGAAAAGCAACTGCTTTATATATTTCCTGACTAAATAAAAGCCTTATCCATTACCTGGCTTTGTTGGTAGTCTTTCAATGTCATAAACAAATAAATAATAACTTAATGCACCTCCGAAGGGATAAATATGGCATGTAAGGAGTTAGGTTTCAGCTCTCAATATTATTATGGCTAAAAGTATTGCTTTGAACCCAAACGTGAAATCCTCAGTCTAAACAAATATTGATCATGGTAATGATGCAACTTATGCATTTATTTCATATCAAGTGCTGCACGTATTTTTCTACTGTTCAAATGAAAAATACAAAATTCACTTTGTCAAAATACATTATTCACTTTCTTCTAAAAATCAGTGTCTGAGCATCACATGCAGAGAAAAAACCGAAAAGAAACCACCCAGAGACAGAGCTGTGTAATATATATTTGTTTCAAACTGGGGGAAAACTCTGTATTTAAATGGTCTTGAAGATTCATGCAG
The DNA here is from genome assembly GCA_013397565.1 of Ptilonorhynchus violaceus. Classification (NCBI taxonomy): domain Eukaryota; kingdom Metazoa; phylum Chordata; class Aves; order Passeriformes; family Ptilonorhynchidae; genus Ptilonorhynchus; species Ptilonorhynchus violaceus. The sequence continues at coordinate 279,626 of VZRJ01008274.1, forward strand.
AAGGTTCTGAAGGAATGGCTTGATAGGAACGAGGAAACATTAGCAGAGGGACTATTTTACTTTAGGATTGTTAAGAAATAGCAGGAGTGTTTATGTAAGACTAAAATCTCCTTCCTCCAACTCCTACATCTGCAAACTGCAGGTCCTTCCAAGGTCTCAATGAGACAAAGGCGTGGAATTCTGCTGCAGTTCTTTCCATGACCTGATATCTTTTTATAGAAAATTATTGGGAAATAAAAGATGGTTCTGAGATATATTTCATTGCTATGAGTTTGTAATCTACAAAATTTTATGGAAAGATTATTTTTCCACTATCTGCTTGGCTTTTACAGCCAGTGATATTTTCATATCTATTTTCAACATTCCAAAATATTTTAATGAAAATCTTCAGCCAAACCTCTTTAGATGCCTTCCTTATTACTAAAAACATATTTATGTTTAAAGCAAAACAAGTTGAAAAGTTGAATTGCAATTTAAAAATAAGTAAGCAAGGAATTCTAAGCTAAAACCTGATTAAAATTTTTCAGAAAGCTAAAAAAGAAGGAAGTGCCATTGTGCATATATCAAGACAAAACCTTGTGACTAATCTGCTCTTGCACTTGGGGCTGTTGCAGAGGTGAGGGGGTTCTCTTCACAGAGTAGGAGACAAGCATCTAATATTTGGTGACCTAGATAAATTGTAGGTGACCACCAAAATCTATTGAAATGCAGAATTCACAATATCATAGAATTATAAAATCATAGAATCATAGAATATTTTGAGTTGGAAGGGATCCACAAAGATCATCAAAGTCCAACTCCTGGCCCTGCACTGGACTAGTTGATCTCCAAAGTCTGTTCCAACCCCTTAACATTCTATGGTTACTCCTGAATTCTTGTAGTAGAATGCCCTAATACAAAAATATGTGCACGCTCACAAACCAAGATTGTAATCCAGAATATATTTTTAATAAGAATTTTTGCAAGTGCAGGACAGGTTCAAAACATTCCCTATTTCTTCCAGTATGTCTGATGAGTCATTTGGGTTTAGCTTTTGGAGACAAGCATAGTTGGCATTGGAGGTGGGTTTCTCCAGTCAAGCCCAGCATGTGTCTGCAGTTCTTTGCAAAATCGTTGGTCCTTGTGGTGCTCTAGGGTCAGCCCTCACCCCCAATGACCCCAATGTGACACCAGCAGAAATGGTTTCTCTTCCAAATTTCAGCCCCACTCCTGACCTACCTATGCATTCAAATAAAAAAAATTTTGAAATGACTGCAAGAAACCACAGGTTATGACCTAAAGATTCCACTTCTAATAACAATGAAAACACCAACCCTGCAACAGCTGCTGTTAACAAGTTTCAGATGCCCGGCTTGTGGCTCTACAAGGGAGTAGATCTGACTTAGACTAAGGGCAGCAGCTTTCCTCACAAAACAACATCAACAGAACTTTTCTCAGAGCCCTGGTGCTTTTCACAGTCACATGCCCTTGATCCTAGGAAATATTTTTTTAAATTTTTTTCCCCAAAAGTTTAGCTACAGTTAAGATACATCAAAAAAGAGATAAAACTCCAAAGAATCCATTCTAGGCTATGTATGAAATTCAGTAACTTCTGAATAATGGAAGTGTCATAAAACTCACACTAGAGGCTGAAGGCTTGGGATGAGTGAAAAGACCAGGAAAAAAAGGTAGAAATATGCCTTTGAGGTAAAATATTTCAGATCAGGTTTAAATCCCAGGCTGAGTTGTGTCTCTTCCTTGCTGAGGTACTGTTGTGTTGCTGCTCTCTCCCTGTAGGCAGAAGCCAGTCCTGTGAGGAGATCTCAGTGTGACCAGAGGTGGACCTGCTCCCACATCTCAGCTAACGAATTCTCCAATGAAACTTTCAACTTCTAAACTTTCACCTACAAAGTAGAACCGAGTAAGAAAATCCAGCTCTGCTGGGCAAAAAAGATATAACAAAACAGTTTGAGAACAAACTTTTACCCCTTCTTACCATGTCCTTGCCTGTCAAACCCTTTTCCCCCTGCTGCCCAGCTGCAGGATTTTTATTAAATCACGTGATACCTTCAGTGTGGCCATTGCTGTCCAGGTAAATGATGAAAAAATGAATAAAGTATTTTATTCTATTAATAATAATATTAATATTCTATTAATAAAAATTCTATTTATTCTATAGTTTTGCATTCCTTCACAGTGATGAAACCTTCCATGTCTGGGTGTACATAGTATATTTTTAAGAGAGTAATGGCTGTATGTAAGAGCTTATATAGGACCTCAGCAAGGACTTCTCTCCCCAGCCACCAGCACCATGCTGACTTGCAGTGTGAAGTGTCTGAGTTCAAATTCTGCTTTAATTCAGATTTTTATCGTTGATTCAGGATAAGAATCGGGACTGCAAATTTTTAGAGAACCTGTGAAGGTGGAGGTGAGTCTTTTTATGTGCTTGTGATAAGATAGTTTCATTTTCTATTTCTGAGCAATCCAAACTCTTTCAGCCTGTTTTTGTAGGAGAGATGCTCCAGCCTTGTAATCAGTGTAGTGGCTCTCCTCTGGACTTGTGCCAAGAGGTTTCTTGTGTTGGGGCCCCAGAGATGGACACAACACTTCAGGTGGGGTCTTACAAGAAAGAAGTAGAGGGGGAGAACCACCTCCCTTGACTTGCTGCTCATGCTTCTGTTAATGCAACCATCCAATTAGGTTACTCCATTGAATATGAATTGGAGCATGATCAAGCACTCATGCTTTTATAGATTGCTCTGTAATGGGGTTTAGACCCACAGAAATATTATAATAGTGTGCAGATTGAAGAATTTCAAAAGAAAATAGGTATTTCGGTTACAAACAGAATTACTAGATTTTTTCACTTTCCACACAGACCTAAAGTACCTATCAGAGTTCTGCATGCCCACTGCTTTGGTGAATGAGAACATTTCTGGAGGTCTGAGTCACTTTCATGCTGTGTAATGTCTGGGGGTGGCTCACGGGCCACCGCTTTGCACTGATGGCTTGGTTCAGATCAGCACTGCTGAACCTGTCCCAGAGAGTTTCAGAATCATTCACAATCCCAAACCTTCAAAGCTGAACAGTGAATGAAAGTTGAACTATTCAAACACGCTTGTGAAAGGGAAAGTTTGATGACAATTTAGCATTTATTATTTTTCCAAGGAAAGGATGAAGCTCTCTTCTTTCTACCCTGTCTGAGACTAACAGAATAAATTGACTAAAAGAATGAATTAATTCTCTGTGCATGTTTATGCTATACTGAACTCCCTCTTTGGGCATTCTTCCTTTCTCTTGAGTTCTTGTTTGCTCTGAAACATGCAATATGCTTACCATGTTTTAACATTACTCCTTATTTAAAGCAACTTTTGTTATCTAACACAGATCTTATTAATGACAACATAACCCCAGCTCTGGTAATGAGTCACTTGGGTCATGAGACAGGCAGCTCCAGAGCGTGATTCCTCCCAGTTTGAGAAAAATGGTCCAAAACAGATAGTTTGACATGTCTTTGGAAATGCCTGTGCTTGTCCGACAACATTCAAATCTCTTTCCCTCAGTTAAGTCATTTTTACTCTGGAATTATTATTCTGCTTTTCTTCACAGGACTGTCACTCAGATTGTTCACAAACTGCTTTGAAGGTGGAAAGTGTTGTTATGACTCAGAACATCTAATTGTGGCCTCCCTGTAATGACAATGGATACCACTTTTGGTTGAAGTGCTAAATAGGAAATAAAGGCATAAGCAAAATTTGCAAGGTGTTTGTTAGGCTGTAAATATCAAGTGAAAGTATCCTCCGTTAGATGGGTAAATATTCCTTCACCTCTGTGTAAAATTGCAAATATTTGTACCTGAAAACAATGCGCCATTTTAGCGGTGAACTTGCATGAGGTAGCTGCAAGACCAATTTATTACAGCTTACAATTCAAGTTTAAAATTGAAACTTACCTCTTTATCAAAAAGGGATTTATAATCTTGGTCTTTGCACTGTAAGACAACACTTTCCTATTGAGAAGTCAAACTGTCCATTGAATTGCTTCCCCTTTTCAATTGTCACAGATTATTTTTATCTCAAATTTAGAATTATGTCACAGAAATAAAAATTCTTGGAGAAATAGTTGCTCTTTAAGCAGTATAATGAAATCAGGTGTTTTAAGGAAAACTGTACCCATTGCCAGTAGCAAAGTACAAGGAATGTATAGAGCTCATCTTATACTGAACTAGAGAAAAATGGACTTCATATGAGAGAAATACAGAAATAGAGAGAGAAAGAAAGAGAATAAGGAAGAAATAAACACAGTGCCATCTCATTTAAAAACGAACAAACAAAACCCACACCAAAGGTCATTCTTCAATTATCTTGTTGTTGCTGTTGTTGAAAGAGGGAGAATTATGAAAAAAATGAACCAGGGAAATCTCAAATCACAGAATTGTAGAATCACAGAACAGTTGGATTGGAAGGGACAGTTAAGATCATCTAGTTCCAACTTCCTTCCACTAGACCAGGTGACTCCAAGCCCTGTCCAACCTGGCTGTGAACACTTCCAGCTTCTCTGGGCATCCTGCTCCTGTTCCTCCTGATCCTCATTGCAAAGAACTTCTTCATTTTGTCTGATCTAAATCTACCCTCTTTCAGTTTAGAACTGTTGCCCCTTGTCCTGTCACTGCAGGCCTCTGTAAAAGTCTCTCTCATAAGCCCCTGTTAGACACCAAGAGGTCACAATAAGGTCCCCTCGGAGCCTTCTCTTCTCCATGGTGAGCAATTGATAACAGTCACAACTAACTTTGGTTTTGGACAGAAATAATGAAAACCTGAAGAGCAAAGGAAATTTAATTTCGTATTTTTGGGAGTTTCTTCAGCCATTTGGAAAATTCAAATTTGTCACACACACAGATACCCTCCTCCTCACTTTTGTTTAAAGAAAGGTTAAGCTGACACTATTTGCCTGTCTTTATTTCTGTATAAATGATTCATAATAATGTGTATACATAGCAAATTCAGATTATGTGGGAATGAAAATGCGTGTTCTTACATAAATGAGTGAGAAAATCAATTGAGTTTGGCATCAGCACTTGTACACAGGAGTACAGTTAGAAAGAGGTGGGTGGCTTTGTGGTAACAGGAGGGGGGAAAATTGAATTCTAAGAAATAAGAGGGGGTTAGTAGCTATATGGAAAAATGGTTATTTTTAGACTTAAGGAGCACACTGTGGTAATATGAATGTTTAAGCCTTAAGCATTGCTTTGCTCAAAAGGTCAAGTCCTCAAATCCCATTTTTTAGACTGATTTCTAATGTACATAAAAAGTGGTAATAATATAAGAAAGACAATATTCGTTCAGGTGCAATAATTTAATTTGTTATGTAGGATTAAACCGAATTTCATTTGTTGTTTTAACTGCATTAATATTAATGCAAAGTATTGCATTAAGGCATGTGATACATAAACAGCAGGTAGGACAAGAAATCTGTTCTTCACTGTCCATTCTTGACAGATGAGCCTAAAATTGTTGTATCACTCCACATCATCCACCACTGATTTACCTGTTTTCAGACTGCCCTGTGCCAGCCACTAAAGGGGTGTGGGAATGTGGGGACGGGGGGAAGAAGAAGAAAACTCTCAGTAAGTCCCATTTGTAGGCTATCTCCTCTTTCAGGGCAGATGTCTGATTTCCTAAAGTACCTCCATGGAACAGGGAGAGTTGTTGGTTCAGTTTAATCAATGAGCTCTCTCCAGCCAAAGTGAAGGGCAGTCACTGCATCCTATTTACCGTATTTTCATGGACACAAGGTGACGACCACTCTGGACACACATGGAGTCATTAAGATTGGAAAAGACCTTTAGCATCATTCAGTCCAGCTGTCAACCCAGCACCACCACCATGTTCACCACTGAACCACATCCTCGGGTGCCAAAGCCACATGTTTTTTGGACACTTCCAGGGATGATGACTCTACCACCTGTGCAGCCCATTCCAATGTTTTACAACCCTTTCAGTGAAGAAATTTCTCCTATTATCCAATCTAAACCTCCCCTGATGCAACTTGAGGCCTTTTCCTCTCATCCTCTCATTTGTTACCTCATACCTCTCATTTCTGGCAGAAGAAACTGACCCCCACCTCACCACAACCCTCTTTCAGGTAGTTGTAGAACAAGATAAGGTTTCCCCTTATCTTTTCCCCTCCTTTTCTCCAGGCTAAACAATCGCAGTTCCCTTGGCTGCTCCTCATAAGATATGGTGGAACTAAGGTCCCCCAGTGCTGGGAAAAAAATTCAAAAATACCCCCACAAACAGATAGAGTTTGGGATAATAATAGTATTTCAGAAATGTCCCTGCTGTAAGGATGTCTGTAATCATTACCTTGGTCACAAGCAGAGGTTTGTATTGTTCAGAGGGTTACAAAAAACACTAAGATGTGCCCAGCTGACTATTTTTTGTTGACACCAAGCTTTGCATAAACAATTGCACAGAAAGTATGAACCTAATTGTAGGACCCAGGTTGCATTGGCCAACGTGTGAGATGGAGGTACCCAGTGCAGTACAGGAAATTAGAACTCTTTAACTGCAGCTCATTGGGCCATAGGTGATACCAGCATGAATTAGATGACAGTGTTACTCTCACCTCACTGAAGTCTTACCCAACACTGCAATGTTCCTTTCATGTGTGGGAACACATGAACAATTTTTTTCCTGTGAAATGCTATTGAGAGAGATGTGGGTGATCAAGTCAAACGAGGAGAGCTGAGCTCTTCCATTCTAACTCAGGTCGTATTTGGTGTTGAGGTTAAGTGAGGTTAAGTGAGAGAGTCCTAGAGATGTTTAATCCCATCTGAAAATGGTAGCATTAAACATGTTCATGAGGTGCCTATTCCTGGTCTTTAGATTGATAGAGAACCTACCATTCACTTACTTACTCTAGATGCCTGATTTTTGGATGTCAAATGAAAATTAAATCTTTCCGAACTAGAATAAAAATAAGCCAATTAAGTAACTTGGCCATGGGAAAAAAAAAAAAAAATCAAAGCAATTAGGAATTTTAATGTGTCATATCAGTTGCTTCTCACAAAGACAAGGAAGAAAGTGCCATTCACATTCACCTCAGTTTTTGTCTGGAGTATTATGCACAAGGCTGATTATGCATCTACAAGAAAATTAGTATAAAATAGAAGAGCAGATCTGAAAGGGGGCATAAGTCTGGGAATAAGTACTTTGGTCTACAAACACATTTGGGAGGTGAATTTAAAAGAGAGAAACTAAACCACAACGTTATCATGAATAAGGATGATACAAATTGTCCATTTGTGCATTAAGTCTGGAAATAGGGGTATGATCATATGTTTTAGCAAGTGGCTGACCTATATAAAGCAGGATTCACCAACCAATTCCATGTGTCTGTGATACAGCCCGTGCAATCTCCTTAGCTATTCATGTCTCATTATACATGACACATCCTTCTTGATTCACATTAGCCACAGAATGCTGGTTTTTGCTGACTGCATCTTTCTCTTAAAAGACATTAAAAAGGGGTGAGGGGAGTGAGAAGAAAACCCTTAACTGTGAAAGTAGGAAAAGAAAAAAAGAAGCTTAGTGCGATGTGTGCATGTGTGTACTCATTTGCAGATGTCCCTAACACTAAACACAGTGTAAAATGTATAGCCAGAAATGGATTAAGATATCTGTCTGGAACTGAAATTCATTTTTTTTCATCTGTCTCACACTTAATGGATTTGAGATTTCTTAGCTTATAAAGTATCTCAGAAAATTCAATGAACACTGAGACAAAACTTAGAGTTGACCGCGTGGCCTTGTAAAAACCTTGTCCAAGAGCTGTGCTCTCAGACATATCTTGGAAGTAATTTGCCTCTTGCTTAAACACAGAACAGGTAGATGCTGAGCAAGGTCTCAGAAAGAGTTCATTTGTTAGGCTCAATGGCTCCAGCTTGGGACAAGGTATTGAATTTCTAGGCCACAAAGACCGAGCACTTAGTCTTTGACCTAGTGACTAATCCAGTTACTCCTTGGAAGAACATCCCACCCAGAGGCATACCTTGAAAGGCAGAGTCCATGCTAATCAGTGCAATAGCATGACCTACATCCTACCGCAAAAATCCATGTATGTGAAGTATCCCTGAGAGGCCTGGGGCACTCCAGAGGTTAAAATAAGAAACATATTTACTTAATAGTTAGCTAAAGCCTTACCAAAAGCTCTTATAATTATAAAAGCTCCCAACCTCTTTTCCATCCCCCTTTCTTCCTCCTTCCTCTGAAACTACAAAGAGAACACACACCAAACTACTGGTTCAGGGCACAGAAAGGCAGCCAGTCAGACCTTTTCAGGTTATGTCATGAGATGCAAAGGTCAGAAAAAGTGAGGAAAAATGAATCGAAAGACCAAGAGAGAAGCCAATCAAATTCCATCAGCAGAGAACAGCAGAGCAAAGACTCTTGCAGATGTGACAAGGTAAGGTAATGACAACTCTCCAGGGCAGGATAGAGGTCCAAAGCCTCTTCAGTTCACTCTGGTGACAGTGCCAAGATGCATGTCTGGGTAAGGCGAGCAAGGGTCAGACAAACAGATATTTCTTATAGGCAAATGCCACACAAACTGCTTCTGTTTATAGATAGACCAGCTCTGGTTCTCCCATAGACTGCCTTTGAATTGCAATATTTTGCCAAGAAGCAGCCAAGTTTTAGCTGCTGAATCTACACTAGAAGCACATGGAGCACCTTTTGCTCAACAGGGATAGTGTACTCTAAAAGCAAAATACTTAAAAAAAAAAAAAACAACCAAAATTCCAGCAAGACAATAAGTTTTTGCTGTTGCAAACAGATAGAAGATAAGGTGGTAGTAGTAGTTGGAGAAGGTGGATGCCTAGGACTTGCTCCAGACACCAGTGTGCTCTTCTCATGCTGTTCCAACTATTCTTCCCCAAAAAATCCAGCATCCCCACGCCTTTATCACTTTTGTTATGAAAATCATCTTCTCCAGGGGACATGAAAATTATGAAAATAAAAAAAAAAATCAAGTTTTTAAGTGACTTTGCTGGTTTTACCTTACAATTTGATCAACTCGCTTTTTTTTTTTCTTTTTATATCAGATGACAGTAGAGAAGTAGAGAAAAGTCAAGGAAAAGAAAAAAGAAGTTGTGGATGCCCCATCACCGAAACTGTTCAAGGCCAGGTTGGACGGGGCTTTGAGCAATCAGGTCTAGTGGAAGGCGTCCCTGCCCATGGCAGAGGAGTTGGAACTGGATGGTCTTTCAAGTCCCTTCCAACCCAAACTATGATTCCATAGAATAAAAGGAGAAAAATAACCAGCAGGCAGATCGACACTGCCTGGCAAAGCGCTCTTATAGCAGAGCAGAACTGTTTACATGTTCAGCAGATTTTGAAGCATTTATCTGGACCGTGATCTGAAGTCAGGGTGTGTTGAAAAACTCATTGGAATCAGCAGGAAGTCATCCATTGATTTCAACAGCTACTGATGAGCCCTCAATCCAGCATGCTTCAAAACATGAATAGAGAGACAAATATTTCCAGACTTGAAGTCCATCCTATAGTTCATACCTAGAAACTTTGAGGGTGTTTCATCCATGCTGATTCCTTTTGCATGCTGTGGATACGAACGACATCTAAACCTCTCCTCCCTCTTCCTGAGAACAAAGACATTATCCTGCAAGTCTAATACATCTTTTGTCATTTGATATTATTTCAGGTGACTTCTCTGCTATTCAATCATGTGAGATAGCCAGGAAGATAAATGCTTTTGGGGATAGCAAAGAACAATACAGCAGTATTTTAATGTGTCCTGGGTTTCTCTCTCTCTTTTTTTTTTTTTAATTTTAATTCCCCCCTTTAAAGTTTACTTGACAACTGCATTTATTTCATGTTGCAGTTGCTACAGGTTAACATTATTGTTTTATCAGTGAACATTTATCTTCAGGAAGAAAGTTATCCTAATACGGGACATATCTTATCCAAGGACAAATAGAAAGGGGAACATTTCCAGAGGGTAACATTAATGTCCCTAATGCTATAAAAATAAATGAAATCTGATTAACACCACTATGAAGAAGTAAGTCATAACTTGTATATAAAATATAGTTGCCTTGATTGGGAGCATTATTTTGGCAGTTTAAGGCAGTACCTTAAAAGATGTGATGGCATTAAAAACATGAAAAATATCTTAGTGCTTTGGCATTATAAATAGAGCTTGAAATCTGTGAAACTGGAGAACTTTTAAAGTCAGCTTTTCTCCAGTGAGAATTGCACATCTTTCCTCATGTTTCCGTCATGGAAAATGACACTTGCACTATGGGGAAAGTTGGTTTATATGGCAGTGGGAACTTTGGGCACCTCTTATTCCTGGATGTTGATTCATCTATTTGGCTCCTCCAAATGCCAGTATATTTTAGAGCAGTCTCTGATATGCTCCAAGATGTTGGGGTTTTTTTAAACCTAGTGAGGAGACACCTTTTCTCTCTAAGCACAGAAAGACCTTCTCTGTTAGCCTTAAGGCTGTGACAAATAACAGCAAGAAACTTTTTGTTCAGCTCCTTCGCCATTTAGTCTCTCTAGTATTCTGGTAAATGCACACATGGCCACTCGAATGAGAATTTGGGAAAACTTGCACTGTAGGGCACATGCTCAAGGGACATTGAGGAATCGTCTGGAGATACCTAAGAATTATGAGGAGGAAGTAATGAGGACAAGGAGAAAGAGAATTACTACATGGAGTCCAGATCTTCCATGGAGTACTTGAAAGGAAGACTGCATGCCATTGAGTGTAGCTGGAGACTTCAGATGGGGGACTCCAGAGAAGTAACAATCAGCACTGAAATGACCAGGATGGCAAGTAATTGGATCTGTGGGTGAGTCTCTCTCAATTTTTATCCATCAGAATTAAATTTCAGAAAGGAAAAAAAAACATGTATCCAAAAACACCGAATAACAGCCATCAGCAAGCAGGAATGAAATCAAAAATTCTTCTTCAGAACGCTGAGTTTATATTTCTTGCCTTCTTTCCTTGCTCTTCTGTCTTACAACAAATTCATGGGGAATAAGCAAGAGGAGTTGAGATGTGCGCACGCCTGCAGGGGGATGATCTCACTGGCATCACAGAGACATGGTGGGATGTCTCCTGTGCCTGGAGTGTTGGAATGGAAGGATACAGGCATTTTAGGAAGGACAGGCAGGTGAGATGAGGAGGTGGTGGTGCCCTCTCTGTCAGCGACCAGCTGGAGTGTGTGGAGCTCTGCTTGTGGACAGACAAGCAGCCAGCCAAGAGCCTATGGGAGGGGAGGCACTTGGAAACCAGGTCATCACTAAAGTTTCTAGGCATCAGCAACTTCCTGGGATATCTGGAAAAAACTTCATTAGGCACAAAACTTAAATTCTGGTGTCAGATCCAGAAGCAGTTTTCACATGCAGACAATGTAAGATGACTCTTGCTTGAAATAAACTGGGAGCTTCTCCACTTCTAAGTTGGCAGCATAAAAGTATTTTTGTCCTTCTATTGCATCTTGCTGCTAGTTGATAATCATTTTTTATGAAACCTAGGAGGAATTAAACAGGAATTGATACTACATTCCTGTTGTATCCTGCAATATCAATTTCAGGATACAACATTTTGAGACAAGCTGGGTGGGACCCCAAAGTTTCCTACTAAGGAGATTAGCATTGGGATTGATTTACATTTTGTAAATGATGTAAACAAAAAAGAATCCTCTCCTTTTCCCTTCCCTGAAGCAAATAAATTCGTGGACCCGATTCTGCTCTGGTTTTCATATTCCATAACCATTCCTGTGGTTCCTGTTGTAGAATTAAACAGGATTAAAGATTTTGACTGTTATGACACTGAAGCAGAGAGAAGATAGGCATGGCCACAGGGACCTGGCCAACAAGTTAATTATCTGCTTTGGATCGAGGCTGTAAGTGTTATGTAAGGGAAGCTTCCTTAAATACCTAATTTTCCTATCTGGTCAACAGAAATAAGTGAGGTGCTTTGAAAACCTTCAGAGGCTTTCTGCATTCAGAAGCAGGTCTCTCAAGCATTTTAAGAACCTAACACAGATAAATGAGATCTCCCTCTGGGAAGCTTCAGGGGTTTGTAACTCACCACATGGCACCCAGGAACATTGTATGAAATGCCAAAACTGTTGATATTTCTTAAGTATACAATGAGGAAGACTATGTCCAACACTGCATGAGCATCTGCAGAATGGGAATGGAAAGGTACATTTTCAAATCAGAATGACAAGTGCAGGAGATTCTGCTTTTCTGCAAAAGTGTTGAAGTTCTCTGAAATTCATGTCATTGTTAAAACTAGAAAAGATGGATTTTCAATTGCAAGTGTCATTGAAGGGAAACTGAAAATTTCCACGGAAATATATGCTATTAGAAAAGGATGGAATTTAAAACTAAGATTTTCCTTCTCCAGTTGCCTGGTGTACAGAAATCATTTGCAGTGACAGAAAATTTACCTTCAAGTCCCTGCTCTCTGTATCCAGACCATAATACAGATATTCTGGGTGTCCTATGCAGTAAGTCATTGGTTTAATTTTGAAACAACCACTATGAACTTCCAGTGAAAATTCTGCATATGCTGGAAATCGAATTTTTTTTGTTGACACAAACCACCTGTGTCAATTTGAAACAAAGGAACTGAAAGAGTTCAGGACCTATTTCTGTTTCATTACGTATTTTTCCCCCTGTGACTCTATATTATAGTTATAATGCTAGTGACACAATGCTCCCTTCATGAGCACCCCTTGAGTACAAAATAAAACCTTTACAGCAAAGATTTTATACCTTAGACAGGAATGATATCAATTCTTATACAGAAATGGGAATAATTTTAGCAGTATAAGGTACCTTTATTCACATGGGAGCCCTTTGCTTTAAGGAATGAGTTTAACTGGTGCTAATTGAGAAACAGTTATTCCCCTGTGAAAAGAGGAAAAGGCACCTACTCTTTAAGGAAGATATATTGCCTCATCTTTATTTATTGCATTCATATGCACTTTGGCACATCTTGGGGCTCCAGAATTAAGCTGAATTAAATTTGCAAGACTGTGGGGTTAACATTTAAATTCCTGGCTCTAGATGAATTTCAACAGTGCTGTGAGCCAATGGCGGACACAACCTCAATCTTAATAGGTGAGGTTCTGGCATTGCAAGTCTGAAGTTGGACTAATTTGAAGCATAAACCACATGGAGGAGAATCCCACTTCTGGAGGAAGGTTGGTGTTTCCCCACTAAATCCACACAAGCATTCAGCTGCAGTGAGGAGAAGGAAAGATACGAATGTTGCCAAGCAAAAAGTTTCAAAAAGCAAGCTATATGCTGAGATACTGAGCAGTCCGAGGAAAGACTGGCTCTTGTTTCACATCCATCCCTGTCGCCACAAAGTACACAAGAAAAACTGTTTTCAGAAAAGGAAGAGATCCAGGGCCATGTCATTTCCCACCACTGAATTCATTTACATTATTAAGAATGAATACCTTCTTATTTCCATTATTTCAAATTTCCCAGTTAGCAAAGCCTGTAAGATTTTGATAGTAAGCTTGTCCATACTTCAACATTTACATTTGCATCTCTTTTTCTGGTACATTATTCATTAACTTATTTATCTCTCTTTTTAATTTTTATGCCCATCTGCTTAATTATCTTCTTAGAGAGATTATCAATGCCTTCAATTTTCTTTGATGTCAATTTGAAAAGGGACAATGAGCTTAGAGACAACCATCATTTCAGCCATTTTGATGACATGCCTTGTCCTTTGACCAGCTTGGCAATCATCTGACCCCCCTCCTGACCTTTGCATAATTACCTATCCAATTTCCTTATCACCATTCTCCCTTTCAGTTCCTAAAAGCAATAGAGTTGTGGTCACTGTCAAAGTCATGGTGACCTTGTTAGGACTCCTTCTATAGCCCTAATGAGATAACCAATTAATCACTTATTCCTTTATCTCAATCTCAAGTAATTTCTAAAACTCCTGTTATGTCTTCTTTTTTGTTTTGACTAAATGTTAATTAACTTGACCAACTTTACCTCTTTTGCATTCACCCATCATTTAAAACAATAAAATATATCTGAATGATTTTGTTCAGAAAGATCAGTCACTTTCCAGATTAATTTTCTTCCTTACTATGTACTCCTTAAATAAGCACAAAGTCTAAGGAAATTTTGTGGAAGCAAATTGTGTGAAGCTATTCCACAAATAATTCATAATAATAAATATCAAGTTTTTTTCTGGATGGAATATATGTAAAAAATGTAAGCTTCAGCTTGCTTTCAAGGTAAGGTTATTAAGAATATCAAGGAGGATATTCTACCTACAGCCTTCCCTGCTGATTTCCTAAGCCTTTCAAAAACTCCAGGAGAAACGGATCACTCCTGGAAACCACTAGAGAAAACTACAACTGTCAAAAAAGTAATCTTGTTACAGATTTGTTCATTTGGCATCTCCAACCACTTCCTCTGCTTCTTAAACTTGCAGAAGTGTGTTCCATACTTCTCAAAGGAATTTGCCTTCATGCAGACGCTGCCCCAATTTAAATGTATCAAAGACCAGTGCAGAATGGAGGCAGGAGAGATTCATAGAGTCATAGATTTATAAAATGGTTTGGGTTGGAAAGGTTAAATATCATTTAGTTCCAATCTCCTGCCATGGGCAGGGATGCCTCTCACTATCCCAGGCTGCTCAGAGCCCCATCCAACCTGGCCTTGAACCCTTCCAGGGATGGGGCAGCCACAGCTTCTCTGGGCATCCTGTGCCAGGGCTTCACCCGCCTCGAAGTGAACCATTTCTTCCTAATATCTAATCTAAACCCACCCTCTTTCATTTTAAAATCGTTGTCCCCTGTCCTGTGACTATCTGCCCATATGAAAAGTCACTCTCCCTCCTTTTTATGAGCCCTCTTAAGGTACAGGGAGGCCACTGGGCCAAAGCTTTCTCTTCTTCATGCTCAACAACGTCAGCCCTCTAAGCCTGTCTTCCAGCCAGAAATAATGGACTAAAAAAAAGTAAAGTCTGTCAAGTCCACATAAATGCAACAGAGTGGGTTAAGGAGATCTTCATGCCAAGACAATCCCAGCTGTCGCTGTGCAGGATCAGTCTGGGTGTCTATAGCCACAGCCATGTTTGTGCCCTTCCCAGCTTCAGCTGATAAGCTTTAAATGCACACATAAATGGCTCAACTAAAGTCAGCTCAGCTGTCCTTGGCCCCTGTCTCCTCTCAGGTCTGATTCCAGGGGTAGCTCGTGAGGAGCCAGCTCAGGTGTATGCAGCCACAGGATACACATTCCTCGGAAGAAGTTGAATCAAGGCTGAGAGTACAGGATCCAGCATGTTGTTAGGGATATCAGGCAAGCTGGCTTTCACAGAAAATACAGTCATGGGAAGGAATATCTTCCAGAAGATGTCAGGTGAGACAGGCGTTCTGTAGTCTTTTCATCTGAGTCCCAGACGAGTCATTACAATGAAAAATTGGAGTGAAACCTTTTGATAGATATATAAATTTTGGGGTCAGAAAGGATTATTCTGATTCTTTACTCTGATCTATGACGAGCAGTGCTGTGGGCTCTTACTACACCCCCATCAGACTCTTTGCCATTCCAGAATATCTGCCTTAAAAGAAGGAAGGTCTCATCAATAAAATTTCTCTGCAGCAAGTACTCTTAATTTTGCCATGAATCCCTCCAAAACTGCACATAAACAAAGTCAACAGATGTTAAATGTATGATCAATAGGCAAAGGCTGTAACTGAACAGCATTCATCTCTCCTTCAAAACTGACATATTCGTGGAGGGAAACAGTGCCAAAACAAATACAAGCAAAGCAATAGCCTGGAAATACTTTAAACATGTTATTTGAATTCTCAGAAGTATCATTTTTAACTTAAAGTAAACATTGGCATGCAAACCTAACAGTCTGCGTAATCCAGTCTTGAAGTGTAACTTTATTTGTTATGGGGATTTGCTCAAGGAAAGGGGGAGGGAGGGCGAGGTGGGAAAATAAAATAAAAACACCCCTCCTTCCAAAAAAAACCTCCTGTTCTCCTACTACAAAGAGGAACCAGTTGTTTCTGCAATGCTGCAGACATTTCACAAGGTCATGGAAGTGGCTGTCTCAAGCTGCTTCAGCAATTTGGGAGGGAGGAGGGATTGAGTTGTAATGAGCTTGGATGTTCACTTGGCACTCCGGGGTGGGTAGTCTTTGTCTCTGTTTTAACAGGAGTCAGAGGCTGGGATGTGCCAGCCAGATTCCCACCCCCATGAGCTGGGAGCTGTGGGATTACTCTCATGTGAGGGAGGAAGGGCCATAACCCTCCTTCTCTGGGCGTCTCTTGTGTCACGCTGCGGCCCACCGGCTTTTTCTGAAATAGTGCCGGCTTCTGGCAATCTCCAAATAAGGTCTTCAATTAACAAGGAAACAAAAGCCTCTGAGGACTCTAGCCAGGATGTGCTATTAAATGGGAGATGTTGCAGGCACCTTTTCCAGCTGAGAGGGAAATGAGGAGAAACATACCAAAAATATCTTAACGAGAGACAACTGGCAGAACAGCCCTGCCTTGCTGGGGATCAATTTTATGCACCAGGGAAAAAACAGAAAGCTTTATAGAATACTGGAATCATGGAGTCATTAAGGTTGGAAAAGACCCTTAAGATCAAGTCCAATCAGTACCCTAAGACTGACTAGTCCACCACTAAACCACTGTGTCCCCAAGTGCCACATCTACACATTTTTAAATACCTCCAGAGATGGTGACTCAAGCGCTTTCCTGGTCAGACTCTTCCAAGGCTTGACAACTCCTTCCATGAAATTTTTTTTCCTAATATTTAATTTAAATCTCTCCTGACATAGCTTGAGGCCCTTTATGAATTTTTTCCCTTCTGCATACTAGCCAATAATCTGGATTAACTAATAAAGTAGATGAGTCTTCTTGACTTTAGATGCATCAATTTTTCATCTCAACAGTGTTATCTGACTTTCAGGGCTCAATATTCCTTGGTCAGGCTTTGCTTTGACTGTATCATCTTCATTGGAAAACTAAAATTGTCTAATTTAATATCATTGCCATTAGTATACTGTGGTACAAAATTTATGTTTACCACCTGAAAAATAGAGATTAATTTTATATATCTACGATTGAAATGCCTGGTTGAAGTTTATTATCTAGATTTTCTCTCTGGACAGAGAATTGGAGACAAAATATGAAGAAATTCATTCTGTCCCGAGGTATTTTAATAAAAGGAGTAGCAGCCACTGCTCAGGGGCTGTCTGGGCATCTGTCAGCAGACGGTGGCAATTGCATTCTGCATCACTTGTTTTCTATATTCTTTTATAATCATTACTATTTCCCCTTCCTTTTCTGTCCTGTTAAATTTTATCTCAACCCTTGAGTTTTACCTTTTCCAATTCTCTCTCCCATCCCACTGAGCAAGCAGCTCTGTGGTGTTCAGCTGCCTGCTGGGTTAAACCACAGCACTGCTTTGTACAGAAAATGGAGGAGAATTTGTCTCCATTTAATATTAAATAATTAAATATTCATTGGAACAAAGAGACAAACTGGTTAAGCAGTTAATGCTTCTGTATAGATCATATGGAAGATCGTATTTTAAGTCTCTGCCTTAATGACTGTTTAATTATTCAGAGAAAATGGAAGCACTTCAGTGGGAAGTTCTGAGAGACACCTGCCTCCACACTGTCACTGTCACAGGAACCCAGCCAGTTCCCTGTGCTTGTGGCTCTTCTCTGGACTGTGGAAATATGAAGCTGAGTTCTAGACCTCACGGAAAAAAGGCTTCAAGTTAGATTCTTCACATTCTTGGTGAGTCCCAGAAGGCACCATACATGTCAAGACAGAAATCTACATTTTTTCCCCCCAAATTTCAAAACAATTGTCCCAATGTAGAATGGGGGGAAGTGGGAGAATCAAAACCAGAAATGAAAGTTGTATCCAATGTTTTCACATCTTGGAAGCTCCTGGTTTCAGTTTTAACCCAAGATTCTCAGCGCTACTTTGGAACAGCAACATATTTTAATAACGTGAATGCAGCCTCACAAACTATTGAGTGACCAGAAACACTTGCTACGATTAAAAGAAAATTAGAGAAAATTATTTCAAAAAAACGAAAAAAAAAATTTAAAATCCCAACCCTTCTCCTCTTCCCCACTTTCTTAAAAAAATAAAATGAAAAGAGACGAAAACAAAAACTCAGCCTAGCTGAAAGCCAACTCACCTCGGGAAAATAATTTGGCATCAGCCTTTATCGACAGCTGCACTTCACTGCAGCACCTGTGTGTATCATTGCAAGTGATGAATGACTGGGGAGCCTGTTTTGGATTAATGGAACACGTTGTGGCAAAGCTTGTATTTATATTTACAGCATAAGTTTGAGCTGAACCTGACTTATGAGACTCAGATCTTGGTGGTAAAGGTGGGATGTACTGGCTGTGTAGATATTATTAAACTCAGGAATGCCTCCCGATTTTAAGGTGTGAGTAGATAGGTTGGCTGTGTCCCAACTTGGTGTTAGGGTAAGACCATCTCCACCATATCCCGAAGTCCTGGATTTCAATGAACACAATGATTTTGCTAAACTCTCAAGAGTGATGTCTATGCAAAGAATGGAAAAAATTATATGGGAAATAATACCCTCTCTGAATAAGAACAAACTTCTGTAGAAATCAGAAGTAATCATGTTGTTTGATACAAATTTAGAAATAACTTCAGGGAGGATAAGGTGGGAAGTGGAAAAGGAACTGAAAGAAAAAGTAAAGTAAATCATCTTACTATTGTATTTCAAGATGCCATTTTCACAAAGGGATTAACTTGCATCAAGGAAGAATCTTAAAAGGAGGATAAATAATAAACAAGCCAAATATTTCATAAGGCATTGGACAAAACACTTGTCCACTAAAACTGCAGAATTGTTTCACACACAAAAAGAAAAGAAATTGTTTTGGATTAATCCAAGCTGAAAATACTTTTTCTGAAGATTTTTTGTTTTTCTCATTAAACTGAAAGCTCTTCTTATTTGTATTGCTTTAAGATATTTATTTCCAGAAGCTTACTTCAAATCCCATTGAGATCAGCAAAAGACTATCAGGTGACATTAGTTATTGCTCATTTGAAGTCCACAAGATTAAACCTTTTCTTTTTTTTTTTCTGTAACTCTGTGAAAGTTCTGTGTTGTCAAAGCAGGGGAATCTTCTACATCTGGTTCTTCTTTTTCTTTTTTTTATATTGGATTTTGGAGAGATTATATATGTTAATAGTTTCACATGACTTACAAAAAAAAGACAAAACACACAAAAGCTTTCTTCTCTTTTCTCAGTGGTACTTATTTTGGGGATATATTTGATTTAACATTATCATAACACTGGAATTATGGATTCTTTCTGGTGGAAATTGCAACAGTCTAATTGATGGATCAACAACATTTAACACTCTTAAAAGTCTACTTCACTATTTCTTCTAAATCAGATGGTCATAGCAAACAGACCAGGTTACGACAGGACTGAGTAATATTTACTTATCAAAAAGGCACTGATTCCAAGATACAGGAATGAATTTGCTGTGCCTCAGTTCTGTTACCCAAGATGTTTGCCTAGACATTAATATTTAGATAATGTAACATTTTTGGTGGAAAACATATGATCACTAATTAACAGAAAAATTTTCATTTTTCTATCTATTGGTGAGGTTTTCGGTTGCTAAATATGTATTTGATCATCAGCAAAGGATCAGTACCACCCCTAGCAATTACTGTATTTTTCTCAATTCCTGAATACTATTAAATGATCATATATGTTATTAAGTAATAATCAAATAATTCTTAAAGTCCAGCAGGCAGTGCAATTTTTGATGTGCACTAAGCTGTCCCAAACACATCTCGACCTCCACTCATCCTCCAATTTACTCAGCTGAGTGGTTCAAATGTACAACTGAGTTTGTCACAGTTAAAATCATATGCATATAAGGACATCTTTTTCTGTCATTAGCATTGTTTCTCCATCTTTCTCTTTATATGCATATGCACACACCCACACACATACACACACACACACACACATACAGGTATTTTAACTTGAAGATTAATGAAGTTCTTTTAAATAAGGAAGAAATGGCTTTTTCTGAACTGTAAAGAAAAACACCCTAGAAAAATATGCATTCTAAACGCCTCAAAATTTGATTTTTACACTTTATTTTATACTGCATACTTACAGTACACGTATTGAGAAGAAATTAAAAATAAAAAGCCAATTTAAAAAAAGAAAATTATTAAAAAAATTTTATTCAGGAATGATAAAATTCAATTGTTTATATTATCAGAAAAGCACTTATTTTAAAATTAATTTCTGGTGAGCCATGCTCTAGTCTATGAATCAATTTTCAGTTCAAAGGGCTGCTCAAGATAGAGTTATTGTTATCAAATGTAGTTGAATCCAAATACCTAAAATATATCTTCCTACGTATTATAGTATAATTTTTGTTGTTGTACTTTAAGCTTATATTTGAAAATTAAAATATTCTTATTAATAATGGCGACCATACTATTATTTTTACAAATGGTCTTTCACTTTGTCCATTTTTCAAGGTAATCCATGTGTCACACAAATAATTCCTTAGGAGAATGAGACAAATTTGCCTAATTACTACAGGTGTGATATTCCCAAATGAAGTGATTGCTTTAAAACAAGTCTGATGCAAGCCATTGGTGTCAAGGGAATTATCTATTTGCCTAGATCTAATTATGCTGAAAGGAATCTCAAACACAGTTAAGCTGCTTCTCCCCCTTTCATACAACAAGAGAAAATTAGCTGCTTAATTAATAATGAAAGCTTCCTGGTTTTACCAATGAAAACTATATAAATAATGACAATATTTGAAGTTTGGTGTAAGTTTGTTTGCTTGCAGAATGCTGCCCTTGTTTTTATGAAAAATCCACATGCAATCCTTGAATAGGAGATCATCTTGCCTAACCATTACCAGTTTAGTCCAAGCTACTCATCGGACATAGGCTTTTGGATTCAAGGAAGACAGGCAGGAAGGCACCATGTCTGCCTCTATGCTCTCCTTGCAGGACACATGTAGAGTAATATTTGAGTTACTGGTAAATGAATTAGGTTTGAGACCAATTTGGATACGTTATTTTCACAAGTTTGAACTGAAGTTATACCTAATTATGGTAGTTCTGCCTAGTCAAACCTGAGGGACCAATGTGTTCCCCAAATACTGCAGCGTCTGAGCATCCTCTGGCCATCAAACCACACGTCAGCAGAGTTGTGATTTCCACTTTATTGCAGGTAAGGTCAGAAACTGAGATTCATATGACATAACTCCTGTCAAACCTTCTCTGGGAAAGAGTGAAGCCCGATAACATTCACATGCACACAGAAGGCAGTGCAGACACAGAAGAAACCACTCAGCTCTTCTTCTGTGGCTTTTTTGAAAGGGTCAACTACATGGCCACTCACAACAACTCCCTGAGAAAGCAGACGTGACAGCAGTAATGCTAATGTAACTTTGTCCAAAATAAACCCTATTTTTGAGCACCAGTTTTATAGGATTTTCCTCCTGTGGATTCTTCCTTGGGACTGTTGATTATCTGCCACAGCCCATCTCTGTCCACCACCCAAAGAGCTTTCTTTATTTTCCTCTGAATGTGCTTTCTCCAGGTCATTCTCTCTGAAATGTACACGTGCTGTTGTGCATTATTAACTTATACTTTGTAATTATTAAGCCTTCTTGTCCTACTCTGGAAATTTGCTTTGTTTTCAAGCTGTGATGCCAAGTCCCCATGTCACTTTTTAAATAAAAAGCATGACATCTGTCTCTTGGAGCATCACCAGATGCAGAACTTTCACTGGGATGTTCTTGAGGAGGAGGTAAAAGGCCTCAGTGGTTGTTTGCAGGTTCTCAGCCATGATTATCAAGATATTGTTTTATCCTACCTTTTGTCTTTTGTCTTAAACCTGTCCAGGGTTTACCAAATTCATACAGATTTAACATACTTGTCTCTGACTTACGTTTCTCTCATGGCTGCAAGAATTAATTATTTAAAACAAGCAATTACCAGATCTTTTAATGAAACCAAATCTATATGAAAGGAATAGAAGAATCAGATGCAAAACCCAATCTTGCTACATGTATCTGGCATATATCATGTCCATATTTCCCTGTTACAATTTTTCTCTTCTGCTTCATCTGCTTCATCCTCGCTCCAATCCCTTTTGTATAAATTTTCAATTTGTTTCACTCTGTATTCCCTCAGGAGTCTCTCTTTCTCTGTGTCCTCTTATTTATTCCATTCTTAATGATCTAATTATGTTCAACTTTAAGGTGTATATACAGTCCTTTAATGGTTCATCAGATTTTGAAGAAGACAAAACAAGATTCTTTACTATTATTTCAATACCCTTATTTTACTGCTTCTTTTGGGGACGTTTACTATGTCTCATAAAATATTAATCTATTAGTGTTTTACTTTATAAGCACATCTTCTATCAAGGCTATTTTCTTATCCATGAGGCAAACTGCAAAGAGGTACAACTCAAGATGGTTAAACCAGTCAGTGTTCTTTGGGACACTGTAGCTGGTTACAGAAAACTTTTTTAAAATCCTCCGTACCCTGGAGGTAGAATTTGTCAAGATGCTCACGTAATTGAAATTTTCTATGGCTGTTAAGAACCAAGAGAATAGCAGTTCTTCCCTCCAAATGAAATCTCACTGCCAGATTTGTATGACATTTCATGATCCAAGCTTAATTTGTTATACATTGTTCCCAGAAGGTGAGATGAGATTACATGGAGCCATACATTAGTTAGAAGATTTATTTTACACTTACCCACTCAAAGTTCCTTTCTAGTTATTCAAACAGAATGGAGCGATCTTGATTAGTTAATCTCTCTACATCAGCGTTTTTTCCACAGAGCACTTCACAGAAATGTTTTAAAATTTCACCACAATTAAAAAAGCAATTAAAAAGGATTATCAAAATCAAAGTTGATCTTTAATTACTGCCTATATCTAGATCTTTTTTCCATGATATACCAGATAAAATACTCTTAAAAATGCTTTGTTAATAGCTTTTTATTACTGAGAACATAAGAAATTTCAGTCTTTTTAGGCGCATCCCTTTTTAGATCAATTTCATTTTCAGGTTGTCATCTAAAACTTTATTTCCATCAATCTTGTCTTGCTCTAGCTGAGTAAGCCATTCCTTTATCTTCTGCCCACTGTGAGAATTGGCCACCTTGCAATGACTTGGGTAGTGTGGTCAAAGTACTGCTGTAATTTCTCCAGTGAAAAATTGCTTTCTATCTTCATCTTAGTGAGCAAATCTCTTCTGGCATCTGTTCAGTCAGGTCTGCCTGTGTGAATGCCTGCAGTCAATTCTTGGACATTTGGAATTGGAGAAATATTTAGGGAAATATTCAACTGCACTTTTTCCTCAAATGACTGCTGGCATAATGGTTTACTAAAAGTCTTTGCAGTTTTACTGTTCTTGCTGGAAAATTGCTGTTGTTGAGCAGAAGCAATAGCAGAATAGCAAAGGTTGTCTAAGGATGATTTCAGCTTCACTAGCTGTAGCATTTGAATGAACAGAAGGGAAGAGAATTAAAAATTCTGGTACTCAGGACTGCTCTGGTTTTGAACATATTTGCATTTAAGAATATTCTGAATAATAAAAGAAGGATTTTGTGTAAAAATGAAAAAAATATTAAAAGCAAGAACATATCTATAGATAGACATATTGCTGGATTGAAAATCCCACTATACCAGTGAATTATCGTTTCTCAAAAAGAACCCCAGTTCACATACCTTTTATGTGGAAAATAGTGACAGTGACTCTCAGTTCACCGAATTTCAGCAACATGAAAACTTCATCTTGCCTAATCTAGTCACCTAAGGCTTGACTCACACACCTCACAGTGTCAAGGGTCATCTGAGGTGTACTTGAAATCCAGTACCTCTCTGGTCTCCAATTGCGTCTCCAAAGGGGAATCTCTTGCAGGCCCTGTATCCCACCTCCCAGCCTCATGTGAATACCTCAGGTTTATGGGGGGCTTTCAAATGGCACTGGACACTTACTTCAAGCAACCTGAAAGCAGACTTCATTTCCAAAGTGTGGCACCAAGGATGTAAAGTTATGAGTAATTTTATCTAATTCAAGTATCTTAACCTACATGCCAGATCCCCCAAATTTTAGATGTCTATACAGGGGAGTCTGGATGTGAGATGAGTGTCTGAGGTCAGCAAAGAGTTAGATAAATGCCAGAGAAAAGAACAAAATGAGGTCAGCATCTAATAATAAGGAATTTTTTTTTATATAATGACAATTTTCTGATTTCTTCAGAGTAGAAAAGACAAAGAAAGCAATCATTCTCAAATCCCCTCCTCCCACATTGAGACACTACAGAACCCCCTGAAACATTACATTATACTACATCCTACTATATAGAAGATCAAAAGCTCAACTTTTGCCCTCCTGCCCTTAGAGTTTGTGGGACCCTGAACCCAACTTGTTTGGACTAGTGCAAATTGATATATCCAAATCAATAAATCCCTTGTTGGCCTCCTTAACTCCATCTGAACTCCTTCAGGTCTCAACCACAATGAGCCCGTCCAAGGACAGTACAAGCACAAGGCAAGCAAATCTCAGGGTCAGGTGAGGCTTTTCTGAAATGACAGATGAGTGAGGACCTTGTCAAAGAACTTTAATAAAGTCATTCTCCTTTCCAGCACGAGCGTTAGGACATCAGGCAGTGTTTTCAGACTCTCTCTCACATGGGAATTTTATGCTGCAGTAAGACACGAAATCCCAATGTTCTCAAAATCTTTCCTTTTTAATATCTGGATTCTTTCCTAATTATTTTCAGATTAATTTCCAGCTGATACATAAGGATGAAATTTGGTGCATGACCTGTAACCCTGAGCATGTTGTAATTCTGTTACCAATCTCCTGATTTCATGGGGGGGCTTAACGAGCACCATATGTGAAGCCCTGTGTTCCTGTGCATTAATGTGGCCTCATGATCCAGGGAATCTCTGCCACCATCCTGCTTTGCCACACGGTCAGCAGCCGAACAATGGCAACACCAGGTCTGACAAGATGGTTTTTTCCGTGTCTGTGCCCTCAAGGCTGAAAAGGACCCTAAAGCACCACACAGCCATCCACAAACCAGTTCAGAGTATATTTAAACTCAACTGTGTTGAGCAACACAGTGGGAGAAGGGGAGGGCTCAGTTCCATGCTTTGGTGTCCTGCTGATTGCCACCTTTCCAACAAGGTTCTGGGTTCACAAGGTGTTTGTGCTATCCCTCAGCTCTCTCTTTCCTCATGCTCCCTCCTCTGGGACACTCTGTGGCCATGCAGTGAAGCTGATCACATTTAAAACTGATTGGATTTGAAGTCAAAAACTGAAATGTTGGGGTTTTATTTAGTGTGGGGGCATTTATAGGTCTACTTCATAGATCTGGTTTGTTTGCTTCTGGTTGGTGCCTCTCCTCAGGTGGTGCACAAGGTAAATCCCATTTTCCCCTAACCCTTGTGATCACTGTGTTCATGCTGTTCAAGTCAGACACAACTAACCAAGGGTGTAAGAGCAGTAAAACTCCCTGAGCTGTGTTAAAATGGTTCACACTGGAGGGGCAGTCCTGAGGGTACTTCAGAGGCAAGACCTGGCACTGGCCTAAGACAGGAATTGTTAATAGCAGTAATGAAGAGGTCAGCATACAATATCATATCAAATCAAAGAATAGAACACAGAAAGGAGACCAGCATTCAGAGATGAACTGTCTGCTGATCCAGATGCATCCCAGAAGGCACATGCCTGACCCCAAGCCCAGAGATGTTCATGGGAGTATTTCCACCACCTTCAGTGGGGTTTTTGGANGAGGGGCAGTCCTGAGGGTACTTTGGAGGCAAGACCTGGCACTGGCCTAAGAGAGGAATTGTTAATAGCAGTAATGAAGAGGTCAGCATACAATATCATATCAAATCAAAGAATACAACACAGAAAGGAGACCAGCATTCAGAGATGAACTGTCTGCTGATCCAGATGCATCCCAGATGCATTCATGGGAGTATTTCTACCACCTTCAGTGGGGTTTTTGGATCACATCTGATGGCCATGGCATGTTTCTTGCCATTGGAAGAAAATTTGGATTCATGTGGTAGAAATGGCTATGAAATGGCTATTAAATCACAGGCTGTTCCCCCACACAGAGTCATAGAATGGTTTGGGTTGGAAGAGACCCTAAAGATCACCTAGTTCCAATCCCACTGCCATGGGGGGGAGTGCCACCCACTACATCAGGTAAAAGAAAATGTCCCAAATAAGCCCTTCCCTATCCTGGACATGTTCCCTCCTTCAGGAAGCACACATTTTCTGTGCTTGCTTCAGAGAAGAACTTGTTGCCCCTTTCCTCCTTCTGTGTTTGTCGTATGTTGTCCTTCTAATCGCCTGTCCCTGACACCAACCTGTAAAACCTTGCCACACTAACTACATCATTAATGCTTTCTTAAACCTATATATGCAATGGCTCTTAGAAACCACCATGGATCAAGCGTATTGTCTGAAAATGAGCTTCAAATCTAAAGGTTTTCAGGCCTGTGGGGGAGAAAACCCATTACATGTGATAGCTCTCTGCAAATGTGGGCAATTACAGAGAGAAAAATCCTCCTTACCAGTGCTGAAACTCTCTGTGATCAGCTGCATTCACAGTTTCAACCCATAGACTGTGGGACTGAAAAGGCTTCACTAATGATTTCTACGTTGGACCAAATGATATCCTGGACAATAACGTAATCCCAAGAACCCTCGCTCACTTCCAGTTGTCACCACTGGGGCCACAGGCGTGCACAGATGAGCCAACACGCTCCTCCAGACCTGCTCTTATGTTTCAATAATAAAAGCCCAAATGCAGAACGTTTTTTCTCCCTCTCCTCCCTCCCAAATGCTACTGATCGTCCTATTACCATGGCAACCAACTCCTGCTGGCATGATCAAGAAAAAACCTGATTTGGGATTTTAATTAATTGCTTGGAAATGGAAATGTAACAGTGACTGGCAGTTCAACTAAGCACGTTTGCAAAGTGAATAAAAATAGACTTTCTCAAATACTTGAAATTGTTTCACTGGATATAACCCACATTTTTTACGAGACACCTTAATTTATTCTGCTTCGTAAAATAAATCTGCCAAATGTACTAAGCCATTTTGTCAACACAAATCATTTCGGCAAATACTTTAATCCTTCTTCTTAACAAAACGTATTGTATTAAGGAAAAAAAAAAAAATCTAACCCATCAGTATAAACCCATAGGTTTGATCTGAACATATGCCTTTTTCACCAGTAGGTCATATTTATAAAAGGCTTTCATCTTGCCTTCACAAAAGAGGATGTGCTTCTTCCGACGCACGTCATCACTCACGAACATTGATGGCAGCTACACACCCATATTCAGCAGGGGATGGAACGGAAATGGCTTTCAGTTCATTTTTATGACCCCCCCAGCCTCCCTGTTTTCAGAGAAAATAGAGTGGTCACTGTCTGGGCATGGCACCGCCCTCTCCGGTGTGCTGCCAGTGCTGCTGAGGTGGTGTCGTAGGTCCTGCGTTGCTCAGCCAGGAAACAGCTCATTCTCCCCAGATTTTTAGGAACAAGAGGATTAAGAAGATATCCTTGTTGTCTCTATGCAGGTCTGGGTACCCATAGTTTTCAGCATCATGTTAATTTTGTAGGTCTTGTAGTTTCATGCTATTAATTATGTTTGTGTATATATATATGTATATATGTAAAATATATAGATAGATATAAATAGATATAGATGTAAGTAGATATATAGATATAACTTCTTTCTTTAAGAAATTAGAAGGGGTTGTGAAGGATTCAGAAACCCCACATCACATCTAGTGTAAACTGGAAGCAAACTTCATCAGCTGCATAAAGTCCCCCAGTTATCTCTCCTGAAAGTTATAGTGAGATGGGGGTCAGTCTCTACTTCCCCCTATCTACTTCCCCTCTACCTCTATTCCAGGTAGCCAGCAATAGGACAGGAGGAAATATCCTCAAGTCATTGTAAGGGAGGTTCAGCTTGGATATTGGAAAAAATTTCTTCACTGAAAGAGTGGTCAGGTATTGGAACAGACTGCCCAGGGAAATGGTGGAATTACCATCCCTAGAGGTTTTCAGAAAACATGCAGATGTGGTACTTAGAGACATGGTTTAGTGGTGAACCTGGGTTAATTGTTGGACTCAGTGATCTTGGAGGTCTTTTCTAATCTTGGTTCCTTCCTTCCTACACGATTCTTTGATGCTCCACCTGGAGATGTTGGCCTGATGGGAAAGCTATTTAGCATAAACATGGTTAAACACGTAAACATGGCACAGACATTTCTCAGTGACAGCATGATAGTGCAGTGCCACACGGAGACAAAAATCTGTGTTACTGCTCAAGGACCTCCTCATTCACAAGCAACAGTCAGGGCACCTGGGTGGAATCACAAGCCTTCACTACCAACAGCTGTCTTACCTTCTTCCCTTGAAATTTTAGCTTTCCACTTCCTTTTGTTCTTTAGAGGCCAATGACTTTCCTGGCAATCAAAGTTAAGTGTGAACAATTCTACATTAACTCACCTATCTTCACATATTTACTGATTTCTCTGCAACCAGATTTTGTCAGTCTTCCAGATGTAAAATCCCATGCAGCTCCCACTGCCAGTGTATTAATTCACAGGATCATATTGCTGACCCAGAAGTTACTAAACTTCCTTACTCAGTGACTTAATTATATTTGAGAGGTG
This sequence comes from Ptilonorhynchus violaceus, assembly GCA_013397565.1. Taxonomy (NCBI): domain Eukaryota; kingdom Metazoa; phylum Chordata; class Aves; order Passeriformes; family Ptilonorhynchidae; genus Ptilonorhynchus; species Ptilonorhynchus violaceus. The sequence goes on from VZRJ01008274.1 coordinate 308,434, forward strand.
ACTGTTCTTGCCAGTTTTCACACATTGGCAATGTTGCTCTTTAGTGACACTATTCACTCAGCCCCTGAAATCTACTCCAACTCATGGTACACAACCTCAGTCAGCAGAGCTGTTCTGGATGATCCAAATTGAGTTTAATCAACTATTTTTAAAGATTACACATCACAGGATTGGAAGAGGCCCTGGAAAGGTAATTTTGTTTTCACTCTTGGGCCATTGTTATTCACCATTCCCCACTGCTTTTCTTTTCTCCTGTGACATCTTTAAAATACAGGTAATAATTTCCATTATTGGAAGGTATTTTAGGACCTAAATATCGTTAAGCCAGTAGAAATTGTGAGACAAAATGAAAACATGAGAAATCTGGTGATTATCTATCTCTTACACTCTCTATCATCCATTGGTATTTCTAAGGCAACTATCTTTGTGTTATCTAAGCACTGTAATATAATACAATCACTTGCGAGTTGTATCTGAGTGCAGTGGGTTTTACTTATTAATAACGTGGCACTTATCTTCAAAGTGCTTCGCAAACTAATTAATTCTCCCAGCACCTTCTCCCTGTCAGGCAGGTGAGACAACTATTATTCCCATTAAACATATCATTCTGATTATTACTTGAGGAAATAAGGCTAAGTTACTCATGCTACCCCCCAGAATAGACAGTGAGTGTTAGAAAGAGCACCTGAGCTCAGTTGTTGGGGAGCAGGGGCTTTGATCTGATTTGAGACCACCCCAACATCTCTCATACCTGGGCAACGTCACTGGTAGCATCATAATTACCTGCTTCATTAAGCACTAGCATGGCAAAGCATGATGGGAACCTTTGTCTGAGGTGGACTCCTTTTTTCTGTTTGTTTTTGAAAAGGACCCTGACCAACCAGCTCCATGCTGCTGTGTGAGTCACTCATGAGCATCAGGCTTGTGAAATGACTTACACTGACTTGGCTGCTTCAATTTCACGTGCTCCACTATGTTGGCATTGTTCCTTAGCCAGGCAATTCCTGCACTTAAATTTCTGCATCTTCTGGGTAAGCAAAGCACATGGGAAGGACTTTTAGCAACTATGGAAAAGAAAGAAATGACAATAATAGAGCCCACTTGTTAAATCATTCTAATTCCTTGATAGTTCAAAACCATTTCTGCCTCATCAGACTGTTTACAACTCAATCTGTCTGGTTTATCTGAAGATATGTGAAAATGCATGTAAGAACTAATTCCACCCCTCACAGCTTCAATGGCTAGCTTGGATTTAGGATCATGCCATGGGATATTGCATAACTATTGGCAGTAGCTAACAACACTCATCAGATGAGGTAAACAAAGATAAAGGCATAACAGTTGCCCAAGTGAAGGTCTTTTATTAATTAGTCCCATACAACACAGTAGCCTTATCAAGCTGTAGGGTGGCCTAAAAGCTGCTTAAGCTCCCACTCATTGTGTAATGATGGTACAGTGGGCAGAAATCCTCCAGCTGCCTCCTTGCAGGAGAGTACCTTCCTTGGGGTACCTGCCAACAACAACATTATGCAGCAGGATTAAAATGCATTTTAATTATCTGCTGAAGGTCAACTTGACAGTGTAGCCATTAAGTATATACATAGACATACAGACACACATAACTTTATTCCTATAGAATTAAAAACATGAGAAATTGGATATTGGCACACCTGTGTTCTATAAGGATGAAGAGTGAACTTCAAAAGGTTGGTTTGAGTTTCAGGAAAACACTCCAAGCCTTTGAGGTAAAATTCATCTGCCCTGACTTGGATGTCTTAAAACTAAACAACTAAGCCTGAGCTCGTCACTCCAAGCTCCCTTCGTGGGGAGGGATGGGCATCCCCAGAGTCTAATTCATCTTATCCCATCATGGGTGTCCGAGATAGACTGGATCAGTCACTCCCTGGAGGTGCCCACTTGTCTCTGCTGACTCTGAGGACAGCCTAGCTCTGATTTAGACATTCAACTTTTTGAAACAGAACATTAGATGAGGTGAATTCCACCCTTATATCCTTCTCTCAGGCTTTGTTCAAACCCCTTCACAGTCAATTGTTGTTGGCATGGAAAATGTAGAACAGGGTCAATGAGTACCTGAGGGTTTTCTGCTACTCTTCTCTCTAGTAAGGCAGAGTTCCAGAAATAAAGTGGCACAAGGATAGGAGGCAAAAAAACAACTTCTTCCTCCCAAAAATCAGGCACAGTTTGTGACATTCTGTAATTTAATAAACGAGGGACTTGCTGGCAGGACATTCTCCATTTGATATTTCTTCACTGAACCACAAATCACAGGCCTCTATTTCAGCAGGTGAGTAATGTCTTTGACTCCAGGAAGATCACAGGGCCAGTGAAAGTTGAGTACGTACATAAATGTTTTCAGGATCAGGCACATATAAATTAATTAGAGTTACGTATTTAAATAGCTTTGTGGATCTTGGCCTTTGTTCATAACCTTCATCATCTGAGGCTTGAGTCTGCAGCCTTCACAGAACATGATATATTTTCCATTTGGAAGGATGATGCTGAGGATGAAGGGGAGAAGGAAGCAAGACAGGTTTATAGTTTTGACTGGACGGTGTGATCATGATTCTAGTGGCAGGATTTTTAGATTGTTCCTGAGATATTGCTATTTATGTAAAAATGCTGAAAACCTTATTTCCAGAAAAAAGAAGTGCAAGGTATTTGCCAGGGGAGATTTGAGCTTTGAAAGGAGATGAGGGTACTCTTTGCATTTCTATGCATTTATTTGCATAAATACACAGAAACTGGGGAGAACACACTGCAACTTTCAGCCTATTTCTAGTCAAGCTGCTAAGTCACTCATGAATCTGCTTTAACTGTAATAAATTTTAACTGTATGGAATTAGCTTTGCATAGACTTTTCATGTAAAGGCTATTTCTGTTCTGTTTGCACAGCATTTAGAACAAAAAATAATAAAAGCAAGAGCACAGACACACACAAAAAAAATTATTTTCTATGCCCAAATCAATGGAAAGTACAGAAACCACAACAATTCACCCACTTTCATCTCACAGAAAACCCTTTTCTCCACATTTCAGAAGAGTTATGTCTTGCAGAGAGTCCCTCACTACCACTTTCCTGTGTCTCAATTTAAAGTGAGAACTTCAAGTTCAGTGGAAAGCAGCGACACAAAAGCATCCAATTCTTATTAACTCAGCCTGGAATAGTGGGTGGGCCGTCTCTCAGGTGAGAAAAGGCAAGCTGCAAAGCAAATACCTGAGGTGACTTCTCCTTGTTTGAGTCTGCTACCCTTAGGGCTGTGTTCTTTTGGCTGGGGATATCTGTTGATCTTACCTCTTAACAGTAATTATGCCAGACAGCTTTTTGGCTTTCAGTTCTGCTCCATAGGTAACATAAATCATACAAATTATTACCACAATGCTAAACTATAATTACCCACAGACCCTGACATGCTAAAAGGTGTATTAATTTGATAATATAATAAATATGTTACTGCATAAAACTATAATTATTACTTCAAAATTGACACTTATACCAGCTTGACTTTTTTTTCCCAGCAGGCAACTCAATTGTACATTGACCAATACCAGAAATGCTATTTGAATTCAGTGAGACACGTTGAAATGTAATCTGGTAACATGTGGGAGGCCTCTCTTAAAGGAAAATGTCACTCCCGTTAGTTTGGTTTGTGGAAGTTATAATTCCATAAAGCAATAAATTGTTCTGTAGTTCAAGAGGAAAAACATATCTGACAAATAGCCCAGGATATGGGAACAATATCAACATATCTATGAAACAGCCCAGGAAATGGGAACAATATAAACAAAATACCTAAAATGCTACCAGTGGGGAAAATAATTCACAGATCAACATAAATAAACACCCTTATTTATGTTGCTCCAAATGCTATTAGGGAAAAATTAAAGTGACTGACACTGTAGGAGAAAATTCTGCTTTTTTTTTTGCATGGAAAAACTGACAAACATATGTGTGGGAAAGACAGAGGCCCCAGTTCTGCAACTGTTTGGGTGTGGACAACCCCTGGCACAGCTCCCAGGTTTGTTTTATTCAGTGACTGCCTAATGCAAAATACATAAACAAGCCTGGGAACAGAGGTCTTAATCCAGACCTGCTCCTTCTCAGCTCAGCAGCCCAACTGCTGTAACACCAGGATCCTGTTTCCCATTTTCTTTATATTTTGCTTCTTCCACATTGTCAATATAAACTTGTGGGCAGTGAGTCTTATATGTTCAAATATATGGACATATGAATATATATGTTCTTAAACTCGGGATAAGTATGAACTCCTGATGGATCCCTTTAACTGCTGGTGACTGTGCAGAAATAGTTCATATACACCTCTGTTGGGCTATATTGAACTGATATTAACACACTGAGTGGGGTTTTTTGACTGTTTCTCTTTGAGTTTCTTATTGTTATTAGGATCTTAAAATGTGTAGCTAATGGAAATCTTCAAAAGCATTTGTTCCCAAGTTTTCTTTAACAAGCTGAATACCGGTGATTTTTCAAGTCCTTCCTTCATTTTTTAACCCCATTTATACTTTGGCTTGCAAAAGGAGGGGGAAAAAAAGTATCAAAGGAGAAGGGAATATCAAGTTTATTTCAAGTTTTCATTTCTGGGTGGTATTGCTATCATTTAACTTCGTGTATTTACACTTACACCAGTTGCCATAGGCATACTCTGTATTCAAAGGACAGCTATAGGCATCTTTGGAAGAGGCAGCAGCTAAATCAGAGGATCTTCCTTCTGCAGGTGTTTCCACTACAAAAAAGTGAGACTATGATGATTAACTCAGTAATCCAAAGTTTCTAGGTTTTTTTTCCATTACCAAAGTAGAAATAAAGGGAGGGGAAGAATTGCTCAGAAGGAAGAAGTGAAGAATGGAAGAGAAATGAAGTGTTAATGTTAAAAAAGCCTTGAAACAACTTAGTTTCTTTTCTTTGATCAAATAAATGCGGAAACACCTCTGTTGAAAGAGCTTAAAATGTGCCCATTAACAATTTTTTAAGAATATTTGAAAAAAAGATTTAACGATAAAAAGTTTATAGGGGGAAGGATAGTTTGGCATCAAAAACTTTTGCCACTGAAGAAGAAAACCTCACCTCAATATCCTTGACTTCTGCTAAGAAAGTATTTATTCTCTACCTACCAGCAAGATAAGTACATTTTCAAATATGAGGGATGTTGGGAAGATACATATTTTGAAGAACTCTAGGTTATGATGCTTGAGACCATACAAAAGAGTGAAAAGGCCCTGATTCTCTTTATGTAAATATCTGTTCAACTTCTGTGTAAATAGTCTCAACAAGGTGAGTTCCTGGGTTGCACTTAAGGGTCAGTGAGAATGAATGTGCAGCTTTATCATTACCTTTAGTAGTTGCACCTCCACTGATCAAACTGACTGATGCAAACAGCTCAAACAAAATGCTTGGCAGGCACTCTTCTTCTGAACTGCTGCAAGTATTATGCAGGGCTCTATTGACATGGCTCTCCTCAAACACCTGTTTGGAATGTATTAACAGCTTTGGCAGAGCTTCTGGAGACTTTCATCCATTTGGGACAAAAGGTGAACTGTATGGGGAGAGCAAGAAGAGAAGATTTCCACAGTATCAACACTACTTTCAGCGAAACATGAGCTGAAAAGTCACCATCTTGGTGCTCAGATCTGGATAGAGTTATTGGCCAAAACGGAAAAAAAAATGGGGCAAAAGAAAAAAAGAGAAAAAGCCGTACAAGTATACGATAGTTTGGTACAGAAGATGTGAAATGGGGTGTTGAGATATGTTGCCTAACTTGGGAAAAATTAGAACCTAAACCTGGAGGTATAAAGACTACAAAGACTATAAAGACAGCTACTGCATGCTGTTCACCAGGAGCCTGGAGAATCCTGGAATCATAGAATCAATTATGTTGGAAAAGCCCTCCAAGAGTCCAATTATTAACCCAGCATTGCCAAGCCCACAATGTCCCCAGGTGTCACATCTACAAGTCTTAAATCCCTCTGGGGATGGTGACTCAACCACTTCCCTGGGCGACCTGTTCCAATGCCTGACAACCATTTTGGTGAGGAAATTATTCCTGTTATCCACTCTAAATCTCCCCTGGAAGTATTTGGGGCCATTTAATTTGTCTTATAGCTTGTTTCTTGGCAGGAGAGCCTGACCCCCATGTGTCTACAACCTCCTGTCAGGTACGTAGAGAGAAAATCCCCCCGATCCTCCTTTCGTCTGGGCAAAACAAGGTGAATTCTAATAATTTTTTCAAATTGCAGGGTGCATGAATGTGGCTATTTTTATTCCTTCTGCTCATAGATATTCTTGATCTCAGCAAATTGCTTGTTTGAATGAACATGCTGACAGTAAATACAAGGTTACAGAAAGTCTTAACCCATGTACCTGTCATAGGTTTTTCCTATGTCAATGATTATTGCAATCATTTTTGATGAATCGTGGTTTTTGATGGAAATAACATCTTACACACACAACTAGAATTTCCTTTTCCTCTTACAGTACTTTGGGGGAAGGAGGAAAGAAAATAAAAAGGTAGTTGTGATTACTGAAATCTGTCTTTATAACGTGGTAGACAGTCAGCAATGATGATGTGATTCATTACTTGCCTATAATGTTAATTATACATTATTAGCTGTTTCACTGTATGATAGCTGGCAATTGGTGATATGATTCATAAGGTGCTATTGTTAAGCAAATCTGAAAATCTGTTTGATTTAGGTTAAAAGAAAGGGCGATAGGTCATAAGAAGTTGAAAAAAAAAAGAGAGAGAGAGAGAGAATAAAGAAAAGACACCGACATAATTTGCGGTTCTATTTTTATATGAACAACAAGGTTTACAGTGAAGAGCTGTTGGATACAGTTTCGGTGAGCAAGGATTTTGCAGAGAGATTAGATCAGTTACAAATTGCTAAATCTGATGACTTAGATAAAAATTTAACCAGAGGCTTTGAAAGAGGTAGAACATGTTTCTGTGGAGAAGTGATTGCCCCGCGCTTCCGAGATAGAGCTAATCAGAGAAGGCCGCACTGGCTGTACCCTCAGCAAAAACTGAACAGGGGAGAAATCATTCATTTGCGAATGGAGATCATTTCCAGGTGAAACAGACTGAAATCTACACTCTCCAAATGCACCCTATATTTTTGGGGAAACCCAGAAGGCAGTCCTGCAATTGTGTTCCCTTCCAATGTTGCTCCATCAGACCTGTGTTACCAGCAGAATAAATTGAATAAAATAATTGTTCCCTCCTCCACAGTCTTTGTAAAATTCCAAAACGTTTTCCCATTTCCACAAAAGAACCACCGACCCTAACCAACCACTTAAAAAACCCAAAGAAAACAGATTTTGCCCAGAGATAGCAAATTCTGTCAAGGTTAAACATTCATTCCAGGCTGGGTCGTATCTGCTCTTTGTCTGAGCTAGGAAGGGGAATTGAAGCTTCATCCTTCCTGCTCCAGCAGGCAGCAACTCGGGCAGAGTGGACCTCATCCTTTCTCTCATATAAGCCAAAAGTGAATTATAGATCTGAGCTTCTGCTTCCCAGTAAGGGCACTGCCCAGAAAGGTTCATCTTACAAATAGATTTCAATTCTTAGGAGTAAATACTACCTGTTTAAAAAACAATTGTTTAAAAAATAATAAATTCACTAAAAAAAATCAAATTAGTAAAACAATCCAAACAAATATTTTTCCTTTATCCATTTTAATATCCCTGTAACTCTTAGGGGAAAGAATTAAGATGAAAGTCATATCACCTTGTTCTCAAAGGGATTTGTGTCTTCTCTTATCCCACATAACACTCCAAAGGAATAAGAAAAATCACAGTGCCCTTACAGTTTGCTCATCCACTTCCTCAAGTACCCAGCTCTTCTGTGCAGCAACAACCCTTATCCCAATCTGTTCAGAGAAAGCAAGAGAGGTGCTGTGTTTTCAGAACTTCAGTGGCATTAAAATATATGACCTAGAAATACTTCATGGAAACTTTTAAGATTATTTGCTGCTATGTCTTATTTCTTAAAGCAATGGTTTTGTGGGACAAAGATAGGCCTGGGAGCTAGGAATTCCTGAGTACTGTCTCCAGCACTGTCTTGACTGTCTATTGCCTACATATCACAGTGATTGTGTGATTTATTTATAAAACATAGATTAGATTAACTCAAACAAGATTAAATTAGATAGAACAAGTCACTTAAACTCTCACTGACTATTTCCTCATCTGTAAACCAGTGATATCTTTATTTACCTGTTACGTGGTGACTGTGAGGATTACTTAATCTCCCTAAAGAATTATCATGATTATCATTAATCTGGAACACACAAAACAAGTCCCGATAAGGAAACAAGCTTGTGAATCAGCTGAGGTGGAGTAAAGGTACCAAAGCAATTCTTCTGCTGATCTGATAGTCAAGCATTCTTGATAAAGGTTTGGGGATGGCTTCATTTTATATTAGGCATCTAAAATATAATGTTTAATATAAGATAGTTGTCTAAATTCCCTCTGTAGGCCAGCTGTGTGTAGATGGACATCACACATTAAATGAGTCAATAACGGCATGATTCCAGGATGAATCAGCTCATGGATTCTCTTCATTATCTGTAGAGGGAGCCTATACTACTAGGCAACCTATATTTTAGATAGGTAATGTTATGTGAGACCAAAATCAAGTATTTAGTAACTTACTTGAAGGACTAGAGCCACATGTCCTGTTCTGCCCACACTGGAGCAGAGCAGCAATCAGTACCAGTTTGCTCCCAAATGCTTCACACCACTTCCCTGCAGCCTAAAAAATTTACCATCCCTTTTGTAGTCAACAAGACCACATGACAGCTTTGAGAAATATAATTCAAAATGCTTGTTAATTAAGATATAGAAAAGAATCAAAATATGTCCAATATTACTGCATGGTTAAATATTTTGTGCTAGGCAACCCTGTATTTGTGGGTTCAGAGGGGAACAGTTTAGGATAAATGTATGTCTCCTAGCTGATCTGTTCTTTTGGGAAGGGGCAGCAGTGGTTCCTGAGAGAAGTCACTCCATTTTGGAATCTTTTGCACAAGAGGAGATTAAGACTCATTTCTTCCCTTTGGAATTTCTTCTCTGTTCCAAGATGGAGTGAAGGTCCTCCTATATGACTTTCCCCCCCACCTCTTCTCTTTTGAAGACCAGTGCCCCCTCCCTCTTCTGAGAACAACTCCGTTTTATTCCAGAGTTAACCTAACAGAGGAAAATCCTGCCTCTGACAGAAAGAAGAAGGAGCATCTCCCACTTTGCCTCCTGCTCTAAAAGAGAGACCAAAGGACACAGAAAAAATGTGAGGGGCAGGCACGGAGCAGGGCTGAGAGCAGCCTTGTTGCACGGGTTCGGTCAGCTGGGCTCAGGTTGGTGTCACAAATACTGCAGTTAACCCAGTGCCCTGTCCCTGCTGCATGAATGGTTTGTCCTCACACACACGTGGAGCTGCAGCAGCATCGTGGGGCAGCTTCACCACCTCCCAGGTCTGCCCAAAAGCAAGAAGGTGTTTCTCCTCCAGAGCACTTTAACAAAACCTGATCAGGCAGGTGCTGCTCTGACGACACGTTTTGTGTGTATGTTTGGGGTCCAGAAGTGAGAAATACCTTCCTAGCAAGGGAGGGGGCTGGAAGAAAACAGTGGATATAAGCAGGTGGGAACAGGCTAAGATTTACCTCCCCTTAGCAAGGCTCAGCTGCAGAAAGGCTTTTAGGTTAGATCTAAAGCTTGTCTGAGTCAAGAGGAAAGTTGCTATTGATGTAAAGCAAAATATGTGGGTGAAGATTATAGGAAAGTTCCTTGTGAAGAAAAAAATGATGCAAAAACCTACATCTATGTATATACATATGTATCTATATTTATGCAGTGAGAAGCTGTTGAAAAGCCAGTGTTTCTTCTTAAGAACAATGACAAAAAGAGCAATAGGATTGAGCAGACTTTTAGAAGTTTTAGAAGCCAAAACATGGCTGGCTTTTAATTTGCTATAATCTTAGAATAGGGGAGGAAAAAAATCTTTCTCAGCCTAAACTATCTCTTTGTTTTTCTTAGAAAAAGGAAAACTATTTCAGATAAAACAGAAACCACCCTGAAAAGCCATCTGGAATTTGAAATTAGTCCAGACTACCTGTGAGTAAGATCTGCAAAGAAGGGTCTGCCTTCACTCGTGTCTTGTTCTGAACTAAGAATGCTGTCAGCACTTAATAATGTTAGTAGTAATAGTTCTTTTCACACACCTTTTTACTTCTCGGTGTTGGCCGGGACTGGAAATAGCAGAGCCTTTCCAAATGGAAACAGAGAGCACTAAAAATTACATTTTAAAAACAAAAACAAAAGAAAACCAAACAAACTGAGGCTGTGCTGAAGTTTTCAGTCCTTTGCTCCAACTTTGAAAACTCATTAGTGGTAGATAGTTCAGATAAGGTATGAATCCAGATGTTACTGTGTTTATCTTCAGCAAAACCGAGTCCAAAATTTTGCTAAAAAAAAAATGGCTAGGCTCCTAAATCTGAATTTAAACATGTAAGAAAACGCCCTGATAGGTAGGAGCATGAAGACATGCAGCTTTTCTTGACCTTAATGAGATGTTCAAGGTACTTAACACTTTTGAAAATCAGGCCACAATTCAGCAAAGCATTTCAACATGTGTTTAACATTAAACACATATTTAATCAGATTAAAGCATATACTTAAGCACATTCCTGAACCAGGATCAATTTAAACATGTGCTTATGATCTTTGCTAAATAGGGTTCTCACTTAAGTTTCTAAATAAGGTTTTGAGAGCCTAAATTTAGTTTTTTGATTTTATAAAAACTTCAGTCTGTTTTGAATGAAATAAAAAATGAAGTGACAGAGAAAATTCTGAATACCCTTATTTGTTTTGCTAATCACGTTCATCAATGCTTGACAGGCACCAGATAACTAAAAATTTGAGTCATTAAGGAGAAGTAAAAATACATATTGTTGGAAAATGCAGATCTTTCACATGCAATCCAATTTCGATTCTTTGGAAGTGTTTTATATGAGATATTTTGACCCAATACTATTCCAAATTAGAGACAAAAATGAAATTTCACTGTGTTCTTTCTAATTTTATCCATAGTATGTCTATTGCTACTATAGGCACCAGGAGCAAAAGAATGGTTTTTCTCTCTATTTAGTTTTTCTTCTAATTTTTCTTTGATTTCTGTTTTTCTATAGTTATTTTTTCTTGCTCTCGTAGCAGAACAAGCTGCATTCTGTCCCTTTCTGTTAACACCCCTCCATACACTTGAGTTTCCATCCGCCGCCCATCAATCTACCAGTTGTGCAATTACATGTGTTAAGACAAAAGCAGTGTTGATGGCCACAGTTCTGATTAGGGTAAGAGTGACTCACTGGGACAGGAGCAATCCAGAGCGTGTCCATGCACACGTTTGCATGGATGTCAGGCAGCCAAGGCAGCGCAGACACACAAATAAGATTGAGCAAGAAGGGTGAATTTGAAGTTTGTTAGCAGTTGGACACACACCATTCAGGCTGGAGGGTAGCCAACCTCCCTCCATCCTCTCTGGCATTCCTGAGAGGTGGAGAACTGCAGTCCAAGCTATGGGATAGTCCTTCTCCATACACATTCCCTTTTTCTCCCATTCACATTGGACATATAGCAAGTCCTGACTGCTTCAAAGGTTGGATGGGGCTCTGAGCAACCTGGTGGAAGGTGTCCTTGCCCATGGCAGGAGGGCTGGAACACAGTGATCTTGAAGGTTCCTTCCAAACAAAAACTACTTCATGATCTTATGATTTAACATGTGCATGTTTTCACCCTGGTTTAAATAGGGCGATAATTGCAGGTAGGTTATCTCTGGATTAAAATTAAGTTTTTTGGAGAGGAGGTGCTCGGGGTTAAGTGCATTAGCAGGTACTGCTTAATGATTTGCAAGCTGTAAATTCGTTTTCTAGCTTATGCCAGGATAACTTGTGTTCAAATTCATAGCCTTGCTTAAACTAGAGCAAATCCCTATGTGGACACACTAATTTCAGTTTTGGAGTGGCTTATCTCAGTTTATCGTAAACTTGTTCTGAATCAGCTTACGCCGAACTAAAATAAGCTTAATTTAAAATTGAAATAAAAGGATTAGGATAAATGAAATTGGTGTAAAATCACACCTTTATTTAAGCCAATACAACTCTGCATGCAGATAAAACCCTAGGACTTGTGTTTATTTAAAGGTGAGTGTCAAAGAAAATAGAAAAATACAATGAATAGGATAAATGTTTCCAACCCCTGTTGAGAGGATGTTGGAGCAACAAAGAGTTAAAAATAATGCAATTTGAAAAGAACTATTCTAAAATTGCCTAATCTCCATGGTTCAGAGCCTCTCCCATTCAGCCACATTAGACAGCAAGACCCTGCAGGCACTTAATAATACTTTTATATAGTAGCACTTTACATTTTCTGTGCTGTAAAAGCATTAACTAATTAATCTTCACAACAACCATCTGAGGTTGAGAAGTGAGGACTAATATCCCTTCCTTAAAGATAGAGAAGATAAAATACCAGGCATGTCAAGGGTCCCTGTTCCTGGGTATTGTGTGTTTTGTTTTGCAAGTGAGAAGGCCTCTGACACCAAATATGATGGGATAAAGTTGGATAGCCAGAGCTGGAGTCTCCCTCCCTGCCCTATGACAGGCTGCTGCTGAAAATTTGGCTTCAGGAGATATATTTTTCAGACTCCAAGCCAGGAAGGCCCTTAAGCGCATGCTTAACATGAATCACAAATAACATGGGAAAGCCAACGGTCTCTCCTGTGAAAAATACGTGTGGAGCTCAGTGCTTTGGTGGCTCAAGTTCAGAGACATAGATTTCTTAAGCAGCTTAAGTGCCTAAGTCCCACTGGGGAGATAAAAAGTCAAAATCCCAAACGGCTGGGCCTTGATTTCCAGAGCCCGACTAGAAATTCAGAAGATCTTGGTTCACACTTCAGTTTGCAGAATTTGGACCCCATGAACTCACATGGGGGAGAAGACACTCACAGAAGCCACCAGTCCCCTAGAGAGGCCAGGCCCTTTAGGGCAGTGAAGATGTTCTTAGCTAACTTGAGGATTCTGCCCTGAACCATCCTCTGGTCCAAGTTAGTCATTCAGCCTAACCCACACAGGCTCAGAAACACAGAATCAAAGAATCATTAAGGTTGGAAAAGACCCTCAAGGTCATCGAGTCCAACCTTCTGTTGGAAAACATAGGCAGTTGCATAAAATAGTGAATTATCTTAAGCTAGTGAGTGACATTTCTTTATTTCTTTACAAGAATGTTTCCCCAAGCACCCTGGAAAGGCACATTTACCTGTGTGTTTGTGCTTCACTGAAGACAATGGGGCATACTCACCATGAGACTGCATTTGTCTCAAAATTTGACAGATGGGGCTTCATAACTGTGCCTTCCTGAGGTTCTGGATGGAGCTCTGAGCAACCTGCTCTAGGGAAAGTTGTCCCTGCCCAACGCAGGGAGTTGGAATGAGATTATTTTTAAGGTTGCCTCCAACCCCAACCATTCTATGACTCTATTCTATAATTCTATGATTCCATTTGCTCAGCCTCAAAACCAAGCAAGCTGAATCTCAGAGCTACTGTGATGGGTACACCTTAGAGTTCTAGAAACTTAGAATGGTTTGTGTTGGAGGAAATCTTAAAGATCATTTAGTTCAAACACCCCTGCTATGGTGTTCTGCTAAATCAGGCTGCTCAGAGCTCCATCCATCCTGGCCTTAAACACTTCCAGGCGTGGGGCATATGCAACCTCTCTCAGCAACCTGTCCCAGTGTCTCACCACCCACACAATTAAGAATTTTTTTCACAGTAATTAATCTAAACCTGCTTTCTTTCAGTTTAAGGCCATTCCCCCTCACCCTGTCACTACCTGCCCTTGTAAAAGCCTGTTTCCATTTTTCTTGCAGGCTCCCTTCAGGTACTGGAAGGCCACAATTATGTCACCCAGAAGCCTTCTACTCTCCAGACCGAACAATCCCAATTCTCTCAGTCTTTCCCCATGGGAGAGATGCTCCATCCCTCTAATAAACTTGGCTGGCCTTTGCTCACTTAAGTGCTGGGGGTTTAACCAAAAGTATTTGGTTATGGTCCCTCGTCCTTGGAGACACGTGGCACCTACAAGACAAGCCCAACTGAAGTCACCATCTAGACAGCCAGCGAGGTGCCTGTCTCTGTCTCTCACCTGTAGAGGCACTTTGGATAGCTAGTTTACACTAAATATCCAAATTTAAGATAGCTAAAATTAGACCAGGGAAATGTGGGTGTGAGTTGTATGTTATTCCATCTTATAGGAGGCTGAAAAATCACTCCTGATAAACTTACAGGATGGTTTTTGCTGGTGGTAAATGGTTACATGGTTAAGTAGTTTCCAGTGTCAGCTGGACTAGGACTGACCTGAAGCCTTGCTCTTCTGGGAAACAGGCATGTACCTCAGCCTCAGTTTAATCCTGGTGTATTATTCCAGTTATTGCTCTGTGAACTTCCTCCTCTATATTTATTTTAAAACATAATTCAGATATCAATTCCTCCATTTTTAGCATTAGTTGAATACAACAGGAGCACCTTGTCCAGCAAAGCAAAGGTGGCTGCAAAGGAGAGCTCTGATCACGTTCTAGCATGCCAAGTTGAGATTTTGGCTGGCACTAACAAGCGTTGCAACATTTATTAATTCATTACTTGGGAAATTGTCTCACCCAATTTCTTCAGGCTGCACCTCACTCATTGCTACACGTTTGGAGAATAAGTTAAAGATGCCTCATGTTATTTCAAAGTCTTAGTCACTGTTGTTTGGGTGTGGACACTCCTTAACCTGGGCTTCAGAATTTGAAAATAAATGAGAGGTGGAGGCACAGAAACTGTTCTCATCAAAACCAGAGGGAAATGAAGAAGCAGAAAGATGAACCCTGAAGTAATTTTAAAAAAAATAATAAAAAATGGAGCTGCCTCCTTAGTTCAAAGAGTGTAAAAGAATCTATATAGGATACTGTAAGTACTGGATAAGTGATATCCTGGGAGACCACTTGTAGTTATTGAAACATAAAGCAGTATAGTGCACATGCTATCTGAAGTACATCATATCACATAAACTCATAAGCCTAGTATTCTGGCATTCTCAATATATAAAAATGCTAAAGGAAAATATATATTTATAGTTAATAAGGCAGACTAGGCCTTCAAAGTGACGCAGAGAATTTAATTTTTCTGATGATCTTCTGGAGTGTCTTCTTTTACCAGGGTTCTACAAATATCTGGGAACATTTCATCCAAAAAACTACTTATTTCTGAAAGACTGCAAGCATTTTTAGTGGTTCACAGTCTTGAGTCACAAATGGCAATGTCTTAATTTGGGACAGATATACAGAAGAAACTCTTCTCTGTGAGGGGGGTGAGGTACTGGCACAGGTTGTCTAGAGACCATGAAAGAAGTGACACATGGACAGATATGAACAGGACCTACTGAAACAGTTTCAAATCCTACCCAAATGTAAGTCCAAGTCTTCCCTTGTCCCTACCCTGGGTTTTAGACTCCAGAAGACTGAGATTCTTTACTGTTATCACAATTACGAGACTTGGTGTAAAAATAGCCAAGAAAAACTTGATAGCCCATGTTCTACAGAATATCAGACTCTTGTTTTCAGTTCTACTTTGTCCCTAATGCTTAATGAACCTTTAGGGTTTGGGTGTTTTTTAATGTGATTTCACATTATAAATAAGGTTTTGGGAGCCTGCTAGCAAACTAAATAAAGCATGTGCAGAAATTATGTTCGAACAGTAAAAAGAGCCTTAACAGGTAAAAAAATAAGAATGATTAAACTGGCTTTCTTTAGCCAAACAATGGAATATGTAAACCAAAAATCTAGACTTAGTCTAGGCTAGTCCGTATTAAAAATAAATTGAAAAACATTGCAGACATTGTTAATTTAGCATGAAGGCAAAAACATTGCTGAAAGATTACTGTAATGGAGTATAGTTAATTCCATTCAATTCTTTTTCATGGTTCTTAAGGATAGGTCAGAATAAATATTAAATCCACAGGAGATTTATTGCTTCCTTGGAAAATCAATATGCCGTGAATCAACATTAACATGAACTCTGGACATTCTGTGTGTTTTCTTTCCTGGGAAATTTCTTGTAAGTCTGGCTGAATCCACGGATATTCTCACCACGACTCATGAAAAACCGTATGCAGCATCATGCCAGCTAATTGTGATTAACACATGGATTTAGCCAGGTTTGAGGCTGGTGAGCTCTGAGAACATTCTTAAGGAAGGTGGAGAATCGAGAGCTAAGCCTTGAACGCAACTGAACTTGGTCTAAACTGACTTGAAGTCACGGTCAACATTGCGCAAGCGACTCAGACTTCACCAACATGTTAAACACAGCCAACATTTGTAATGGATACTGCCCCACCTGCCCAGCCTTTGCTAATATGGCACATAATTATATGTCATCAATATTACCACCCTCCTTTTCTGTTATCTCCCCTTCCATCTACTCTTCCTGTCTGTTGCCATCATTGATTAAAATTTTGCTTAGTTGCTACTGGAATGTGGGTTGGGTTTGTGTTCAACTACCCAGCACCTCGTACGAGGTTGGCATATATTGGTAACTTGTTTGGACCAAAAGTCAGGAATTTGGGGCAATATTTCACCTTGAGTGCTACCTGCCTGATTGAAGTGTACTAATATAAAGTTCGATTTTGGATTAGTTTGGTTGTTTTGTGGTTTTTTTCCCTAAAAAATCTGGTCTTCTGTCAGAGGTCAGTTCAGCACAAGGCTGATGTTATTCAGCTCCACATTCAGACACCTAAATGTAGAGATATAATTACATGAACATAGACTTGACTCAGTTGCCCACACAGATATTAAGTGCCATTTGAGAAACCATAGCATATCCGAGACAAGTTTGTAGGCCTTGCATATTTTACCTGAGATTTACAGGAGGCCCTCAGCCCCTCTCTGGCCCTTCCTGGTATCCCAGGGTATTGCAAATTCCAGAAAAATCCCATGGTTAGGAAGGTGGACCACACACATTTGGTCAGTTGAATCTCTCTCATAAGGATGAAAATAGGAGTTTAAACACCAGTTGAAGTAGCCAACTGAATGGAGACACCTAACTTGGGTAACTGAGCTTGGAGTCAAGATATTCTTCACCTGGGCTGGTTTCTGCTACTGAAATAAAAATGTCTGTACAGTGATGCTTTCCTGTCCCTCTGCTTTCCCCATCTTTTCCACATGAGACACCAGTCCATAAAACCTCCATTTTTGTTTCCACACAGCAGTGCTGGGCAGCTCTGCAGAACTTAGGTAAGGCTCATGTAGCCCACAGGCTTTTTGATCGTGCTGCAGGTGAGCGTTCTGCAGATTGGCTCCGGTGGGAAGAGGTTGGATCTTTGATTCTTGTTATCAGAGGTTATGCACTGAAACCCGGCAAGCCTGATGAGGTTCCTGAAATAATCTCGCTGTTGTATCTTGTTATACAGAAATGAATCATGTTTAGGAACAGATTTACTTGCAGGTGGAGTGAATAGGGAGGAAAGGAGAACTGTTAGATATTTAGCTCTTCTAAATGACGTCTCTTATTCGACCACCAGGACATTGATAACACTCATGTTCCTAATCCAGTGCAGCACCAATCTTTCAACCCCCTCACACAGCTACTGGGAGCTAGGAAAAAGCTTCTTATACAACGAATGCAAATGATCTGTCAGGGGAGATGGAGGTTCAACCTTGGTCATCCTTCCCTATCTGAAACCTTGGCCATCTCTTTCCCACCTGAAACCCTCTTCTTTCTATATATTTCACTTTTTGTGAAACATGCCAAATTCATTCAGGATTAACAAACTGATTATGAAACAGGTTTTGGCTTGAATGGGAACTAAATAGAAACAGTTTCTATTCAAACTGGAATGGAATTGAAAAATGTTTTGCTAAACTCTCTGGGGAAGGGTTTACCTCTGACCACTGAAATGAAAATTCACACAACAATTGGCCTTAAAGGTGTGTCCACACTGCAAGTAATGGTCCAAATAATAAATACAATGCTGCTGATGTTGATGACAATATAATAATGATAATAGAAGATATTATTATATTAGTTGAGAAGACCCACTGCCTGAAAGTACAGAGCATGATATTCAGGTATTTTTTTTAATATAATTCAACATTTTTATAATTACTATTGGCTTTTTGGTTATCCATCAGCACATGGTGGGTGGAAATAACTTGGGGTGTAACTGATGGAGCTGGTTGTTCTTTTTTTTTTTTTCTCCTTTTCTTTTTTTTTTTCCTGCTGAATTTCTTGATGTGTATGCTTTTCCACGCAGATGGCACCTTTGGCAACAGCCTGCCTGGCAGGATTTCAGGGCACCATTAATCTATCAAAGCAATGCTAATGAAGTTGGACTCTTAACAGTTTACTCACCATCTGCTTCTAACCGTCATCCTCCCCTGTGCTGTCCCTAATGCTTCCCTCGTGGAGGATGGGAACTCTGAACAGCACTGATTAATGTGCTTTACTGGTACAGCTACTGTCTTCCTGTAACGCTTTTGCTGAAAAACTGTGTTAAAATGTCAAAGCCGCAGCTTTTGAAAAACTTTGCAGAAGCCAAAGGTCGTGTTTTCGACCCTCAAAATAGCCAAATTTTGCCTGACCCTGTAGACACCTAAGTTTCCATGCATTTCTATCTTTTCTTTAGACTAGATTACACAACAAAAGTTATTAAATTTAGATTAACATAAAATACTATGATTTGTTATTTACATGAAATATTTCTGAGTTTATTACAAGCTTGAAAAAAAATGTTTGGGGCTTATTTGTCTAAAACACCTGCCTGTTTTTTCCACTGATATTACTTGGTCTAAATAAAGACATTGACTGTCCATAAACCTCACCTCACATTATATCTCCAGCCAGAAAGAGTTACCACAGCCACCATTCTTCCAGTAAAACCTTCTGCAACACTCTCATGTTGCCAAGGCGTTCCACACCTATTCTCATTCCACCATGGACTGTAATTGCAAGCTAGGTGGTTTCCCTCCCTATCTGGCTCACAGGACCTAAGCCAGAAAAATTCTCGGAGCACAGAGAAATGCATCCAAGAAAATGAGATTTATAACCCTCTTGCTCACTCCTTTATATTCAAAAGTCTCATGGCTTCACCTGGAACGGGGCAGTCCCAGGTGCAGGTTTCTCTTTTTCCCGAGGGGATTTGAAACCACATTTCTATTTCTCTACCTCCCAGGAGAATACCCTAACCACCAAGAGATAGTCCAGGAGATTGTGGGTCTCACAATCTCTTCCAGTAAATCTGTTCCACTTTAATTAAATATTCATTGTGCTTTTGGAAGAGATAATAACTTCAGACATAGGCAGAATGGAAAACTTGGGTTTCTACTCCCATATCTAACAGATATGCTCAGCATGATGCACTGGGTTTGTGAAACTAATTTTAAGAGTTGCATACCTTATTCCACGAGTTTGCCTAGGGAGAGCATGGACTCCCCTTGAAGCTACACACACAGTCAGCAGCCAAAGTCAGACACTGCAGCAGGGAGCAAAGTTCTAGCCTTTCTGCATCTCTAGTGGCCAATACATCACTACCTGAATTATTTGCTTTTAATTAGAAAAAGGAAATAATAACAACTCCCCAATGTCGTAATTGTAGATATACAGTGATTTGTTAATAACAATTGCTGCATACACATGGGCTAAGCAACTTAGGAGGGTGAGTAACACCATCAATTATAACTGCTGCAACATTTATAAGACCAGCCAACGACAGTGGCATGTTCAGCACTACAATTTATGTGATTGTCAATAAAATGGTGAGAGAAATGGTAGAATTCTGAACCTAACTTATTGTCACCCTCAAAGAGAGGAAAGCAAGGGCTTGGCCATGGAGAGTAGAAAAGTGTGAGGCACCAAAAAAAATGCTTATAATGAAAAACAGAGCAGGAAAAAAAAGAAGATAAACAAACATGAGGGATGTGATAGGGATCATAAAATTGGTTGTTCCCAATTACCCCGTTTCATGTTACAAGAATAATGAAGCATCCTATGGAATGGGATGGCAAGACATTCAGAGAGGATAAAGGGGAAGACATTTTTTCACAACAGATAATTGACCTGTGGAACAGATTGCCACACGATAGCTGCAAGTCCAAGAGCTTAGCAGGTTTTAAAAAGGATTAAACATGTATAGGGATAATTAGTTCATCCATTATTAAACAAGATAAGTTTTATTAGTCACCAGTTATATTAAACAAGATAAAGACCTTGTAGGAAATTTTAATTCTTACCCGGTGAGAAATTCCTGAATATGAACTTCCAACAGCATTTTCAAAAATAAATAATTTTCTATCCTTTTTCATGGGAAATTTTGAATTTTAGTTTCAGAAAAAGCCAGCATGCCTTTACCTAATATAACTAGCAAATAATGTGATTTCATCTTGTCTTAAAGATGGATTAACACTGACATGTCCTGGCTAATAGTTGGTATCTGCACTGTAGTAACACCTATAAGATGAGATGGATATCAAGATTTTTCTGCAGAAGAGCACAAAGGAGAGCTCAAATATCTTTTCAAAGTGTTCCCAGTTGAGATTAATGTTAGTTTCTAGAAGGCAGTTCTACCCAAAGAAAATCAGATCCTATATACTTGCAGGGTAATTGGTTCTCTTGCATTCTAGAGTGACAGTGCTCACCTGAGGACTCCACCTATGTGCAATCAACCACCTTTCTTTGTCACTCATTCTGAAAATATTCCTCTTCCTTGGCTCAGGTTCCATCCTACACTGGAAATTACCAGAAGCATCTGCAGGAAGGCATTCTTCCTTAGCTGTCCAATCAGCAGAGTGGCTATATCCAGATGGTGGTTCAAAGAATCATGGGACCACAGAGGTACTTAGGTGAGAAGGGACTTTTAGAGGCCACCAAGTCACAGCAGAGCTTACAGTGAAATTAGATCAGGCTTTGTGGGCCTTTTTAACTTCTGAATCACTCTATGGAGGCCTGGGTATCTCTCTTCCTATAGAAAACTCTGGTGACAACAGAAGAAATGCAGAAGAAGCCTAAATGAACAGGTCAATATAAATGGGGTAAATCCAGGCCATTCTTAGATTCTCTCCTTCTCTCCTGCATTTCATGTCCTTTCCACGCTCCTTGCTCACCCATCCAAATGTGTCATTAGTCCCTAAATGGGAATTTTCTAGTAGTTACAGCAAAGGAAATGCTGTGTCCTGAAATGGCTACCATCTACCTTGCTCTATTCCCTGCTAATTTTGCAAATAGATTTCAGCTCATTCCTGAAGTACATCTTTTCCCTCGTACTTTTCTCTCTCCCTGTTACTCAGCTGATCACATTTCCCTCCCTTTATCTCACACAGTCTATTGCTCATGGCTGAGGCTAAAACAGGTTTGGAAACAACCTGTACCAAAGAATGTTCCTTACAAGAAGTAAGCTACTGTTGAGGAACCATATTTTCTTTGGTGCTTTTCCTACTAAAGTAATATTGTTTCCACAATTTTTCACCCTGTTAATGCCTTACTTTGAGCTCTGTGTTGAAGTGGTTAGATCAGTAGTTTGCTTAAGTCTAACACAGTTATCTTAGCAGTATACTTGCAAATAAAGTGTAGACATACATTATACACAGCTCTTGATGGCAATCTTGTCAACCATTAATGTAAAAGAAACCAGAATCCAGTTCCAAGAATTCATGAGATTGACATCAAATTTTTTCCTTCGTTTGGCTTTTGATTATTGCGCCCTTAGGGTTATTCAGGTGCAGACACATCATCAAGCCTCATTTCATTTGTCCTGTATTAATAATTTTTTTATGGTACTCAAGTATGCAATAGATTATTAGAGCACTGCATGTTTTTGAATGTATTTATCTTCACATCACTCCTATGAGGAAATCAAGTACACTCATTCCCTTTTCACAGAACTGAAGCACAGAAAGGACAAAACAACTTGCTGAACAATTGCGTCCATGGAAGGGCAAGGACTCCAAAAACCAAAGCCACCCTTCACTTCAGGGATTCATTTCTTTTATACTGAAGTGTGAGATAATTCCATAATCCATGCTTCCAGGAGCTGAGACAAAGTGCAAACTGTAACAAAAATTCTCCTGAAAACCTAAGAATTTAGGTTTCTGTAGGTTTTTACGTATCTATGGACTAAGACACTGTTTCTTTTCAATTCTGTTTTTGATCCAACTCAGTATTTCATTTTAAGAACCAAATGCCACACATCTGTCCCCAAGACGTCAACAATAAAAGGTAGATGTTGGTCTAAAAAATGTCTGTTTACCTTAAAGTGTTACTTTTCCCCCAATCCTTTGAGTGACAGCTCATCTTCAGAGATGTACCTCTTGTTCATCTTTACTGCTTTATCCCAAACAAATAACACCCACCTCATTCCTCGTGCTCTTTTTTCCATTCCACTTCTTTATCCCCCCTCCCCACCCCATTTATATGTTTTGTTTTCTTGTTGTTGTTGTTTTTTTTTTTTTAACTCACACTGCTGTGGGTTATTCCCTCAAGCCCTGGAAAAATCAGTCCCACATTACAGGATGTGTGAGAAAACTGGGCAGGTTACAGAGCAGCAGCTCTGGCTTAAATCACAATGTGTTCCCGAAACACCTGTTAGAGCTCTCCAAAACATTTTACTCGCAACANAGCAGCAGCTCTGGCTTAAATCACAATGTGTTCCCGAAACACCTGTTAGAGCTCTCCAAAACATTTACTCGCAACAACTTGCTGCAACACATAGAGACCTTTCCAGAGTCATGTTCACCTGGGAACTTCCTGGTGCTGGTGCTGTGGCTTGTCTAAATAATAACCAGCTCTCTGCAACGCTAAACTTTATCTCTGAATGTTTCGAGAATGATGTACAATACTAAAAAAAAAAAAAAGACTAAAAAGGCTGAATTCTGTCTTTTAGTTTTAATTTATTTTTTGCAATAGATGGGCTGTGGATAGGTGGGTTAATCTGGACATATCTCCAGGCAGTTGGTAATACCAATTTAACATGGCTCTGTCTGCATTTTATCACAGCTGAGATGCTAAATTAAACATGCATTTAAAAATAATGGCATCTGAACAGGGTGTCTCATTCCATTTTAGCCGTCTGCAGTATTTTGTTATGTTTGCATGTTACTCTGTAAATGTTTGTGTTCCTTATCCTGATTACAGATGCAATTTTACAGCCTGTTTATTGATTTTAAAACTTTAGAATACCATTGACATCGGCCATAAGGAACCTCATTTGTCTGGCAAGAGATTGCAGAAAGTATTTTAGACCTGATTAATTTGGTCTTGTGTTGCTTCTCCACTTGAACTTGTAATAGGAAGGCTACATATTCATTGTATTGTTTGTATTTGTAAAAAGCCAATGCATCACATTGGTGTATTTAAACACATGCAGATTTTTTTTCCTTTCTTATTCATTTTAGTTATCTTGTATAAACAGTTTGAAATAAATAAGTGTACACATGAAAATAGATAAGAATTCACAAGGTTCTGTTAAAGAAACACACACAACTAAATATGCACTGTATTCCTCCCTGTAAATAACAAGTCCAAATAATACTGCATTTTTGAAGTTCAGTCATAACCACAGAAGTTAGATCACTTTAAATTTTGCCTGAGTAAAGAGTTCATGATCTGACCTAAGAATTATCATATTTAGCACTTACAGCACCAAAAAAAAAAAAAAAAGAAAGACTTCTTCAAGGACACCTCTCAGGCTGGAGTCTAAGCCAAGAATAACAACTAATTTAGGCTTCACAGCAATCCTGTGGACTAAGAATCATCCCACTTTACAGAGAAGAAAGATACAGCGCATAGCTAAAAACTGCTTAAACAACACCTACAAATTCATTATTACCATTGAAAGAAGAATTCAAAATTGCTTTAAAGGGCCACAAAAGCAGCAAAAAACAACAACAACAAAAAGTAAATAGTTCCAATAATTAACTCTATTAAGTGGTTGACCATATTTTCAATTAGCATTACCCTACAAATGTTTAAAATTTTTATACAAAAACTGAGTGATATGTCAGTCATTATGAAGAAAAATAAAACTTTTCTGAAAGAATAAAAATAAAACAAGGGAGATTAAAATTATTTCAGAAGCTGAGTTTGCTGTAGGAATTACTGTAAAACTTAGAAAAAAACTTTCTCCTTATATCTGAGGGCAATCATAATTTCTACAACGTCATTCCAGAACTTAGTCTAAAAGGAATTGATATTTCTAAGAAAAACGAAAATTTCCTTTGTTACTCTGTAAAGTGAGAGTGTGTTCTTTGATTATTGAAAAGAGGAAGGATTCCAACTTATCATGGTCATAAAAAGCTGAAAATCACTGTACTGAGCAGCAGTCCAATGTGTCTGGTTTTCAAAGATGAGGTAAGCCATGGTTTGGCCATTTTAGGACATGTTTTGAAAATAATCTTATCTGATGAAATCCTTACCCAGTGAGCCTTCCATAATGTCCAGTTGGACAGCAGAAAGGCTGAAGTGATCAGCTCTGTGCAAAGAGTTCACAGAACGAGGGGGTCTTCTGCTTTCCAGTGCCCTGGTGTGTAACCTGATATAGCAGCAAATAAATCAGTATACTGATTTTCTGTTACTTTCTTAAGTGACAATTTTAACAAAGGATATAATGTAAAAGTTCAGAGGTAGTTGGAAGCCAGCATTCTCATTTTGCCAATGATTTCTGTTTCTCGATGGATTCATGTATCAACTTCACCTTGAGCAAAGAAGATCCTTTTGAGTCATCTCAGAAAATCATCAGCCTGTAAACAAGAAGGATTACTGAGGTACTACCAAGCAAAACAGGAGAAATTACTCCAAAGGGAAAGGAGAGAGTGCCACAGAGAGTAATGGGAAAGAATAAAATGATAAGTAGTCGGGAGAAGTATATCCCAGTGCTGAAAACTAAAACTAAGCTAAAAGCCCTCTTGGATGAAGCACTGGGCAGAGTAGAGCAGTGAGCAGAGGAATCCTCCATAATTTGGAGTATCTCTAGGATATCTCTAGAGAAAGGCCTACACCAACACAAAGATGAAAAATTTGGGCAAAGGTCACACAAGATCAAAACAGAACAAAGTTGGAAGGGATTCAATGGTTGATGAGTCTTCATCTTTGGAGAGAGTCCAAACCCGATTAGACACGGTCCTCAGCAATCTGCTCCAAGTGTGAAGTTGGATGGGTGATTTCCAGAGGACCTCTCTAACCTCAGCCACCCTGGGCTTCTGTGATTCACCTGATAACTAGACATGTGCTACTTTTGCTTTCATACCCATCAAGACCAATGTCTCCACACTGAAGACCTACATTCCCTTTGGACAGGAATGTCCATCTGCCCTTAATTTTATGGCCAGGGGGTGTGCATTTCCTTTAAAAGTCCAGTGGCTCTGGGAGCATTTGTGTAGATACACATTTTCAGTGCATAAAGACTCAGGAATTTGGTCAATATATTCTACAGACAAGCTTGGCTTCATTCTGCTCTGGAAATGGTATAAGTGACACCAGTAGATGAGTATCAGGCCTGGCATATTTTCAAAAATCTGATAGCGATAATGAGAATGCAGCATAACCCAATCCTCCTGGTACAGCTTCATTGAAATCAATGAGGTATAAAATACAGACACAGTCCTGTGAGGAGGAGTCTCAAATCTGTCGTGTAACTGAACATTCCTGACATTAGGAATTAAAAGAAATGGGTCCATTTTACCAGAGCTTCATAGGCAGAGCTTCCCCGTCACAACCACAGAGGATGTTTTGCTGAGGATGATGCAGGATGCTACCCACCAAAATGCTCACATTCTGTAATCATGGCTCAGTTTTCAAACGAGACACAAAATAATGTTTCTGTCATGATGTATTTGCTGTCGTGGTATTCAAGCATCAGATCATTTCAAAAAGGAGATACTGCTACATTCCACATGATGGCAGGAGATCTGTTTTTCTTACTGCAAAACCAGAGCTTACAGTTTAAGAATTGTGCTATTAAATATAGCAAGATAAGCAATCTCCCACATTCTCCAAGCTGTTTTATAATAATGCGTTCTCAAGACATACTCAAAAAGGACAATTCTTCTTTGTATATTAAAAAATATAGTGAAATAGTTTTGCAAAGTTTACCTAAATGATTAAATAAGTGCTTTGTAAAATAAAATATACAAGTAAACTGGTATTTCAGGGCAAACTTACAATGCTTACCTTGTTTTTGTTGTACATAATTAGGTTAAGTCAATATAGTTTTTCTAGAATGCAAATATTGTTCTTTATGCTGTCCTTGTTTTTATTAAGAAAAAGGAACTTTCAGGAACAATTTAGTAAGACTGATTTTAGATTTTTTTTAGGACAACTTTTCTGCTTATTTTTTCAACTGAAGAAATACTAGAAGAACTGGGATTTTTTTTTTTCTTGGAGGTTGAGGGGCTTTAGAATGTCTTTTCTGGAGTGCTTTTGGAGCACTTTTAATTAAAACATTGAACATGGTATTTGTTATAAATAAATAAATAAATAAATAAAAGTGTTTAGTAGGCAGAGAAATACCAAGAAATATTCTTTAAAACATTAATTTAAAATGTTTATCTTTCAGTTTCTTGAGTTTGATTATGTTATTCTTTTCATTCTCTACTAGTCCTCTGTTATTTACATATATGAAAAGTAAGGACAAAATCAAAACTAAAATTATATACTTAACAACACGCTCCATAATTTGCTCATATGTTGAAACAAACAAAGCAGGAGAAAATCCCACATGATTTCTTGTTTTTCTCTCATATGTAGCTCATCTTTAAGCAATAAACATGAATCATTAAATACTTATGCAAGAGTATGTTCTGCTAAAAAAGTGCACCAGGTTCATCCTGTGTTTTTCTCTACCAGGGAGTGCCCGATTCTTTTGGCACATTCCTCTTTATTAACTTGATTTTAGGGCCAGATAAAAAAATCACAATATGATATCCTGACATCACTTCAAGGTCCCATTTCCTGCGTTGAGCTGTTTCCAAGACTGGTTAATGAGACAACAAAATCAGATGAAGGGCAGCCATTGGCAGAAGATATTTAGACATTAAAGACAATTAAGGGACAGGTTAAATACATAATTACATCGTTTGCATGTATGAAATCAATTTTTATGGACTCTTTTCTGCTTCAAAAGTCAGCCCCATACTTGGCAGAGCTGAAGCAGTGGGTGCAGCACAAGCACTGGTGGTTCCCCAGCTCCTTCTGATATAGTGAGGGGGAGGAGCGAGTTTTCAGCAAATGTCCTGGGGAAACACCCAGCATTAGTGTCAGCAGCAGTTTGGACAGGCATTGGAAGCCAGGAAACAGACCCCAGCCTGGGAACCACGCTTGGCTGCACGTTGGTCAGGAGCTGCATGGTGGTCACTCCTTCCCTATAGTATTCCAAGTTTTTAGCCGATGGAAACGAACATAGTTCTGGGGATTATTTTGTGCTTGGGAAAACATGGAGCCAACATTCTTAAAATTTACCTTTAATGGCTCTAAATCTATCCCCTCAAATCCAACAAAAGAGGAGATATTCCCCTTTGGTGTTATAAAGCAGCCAGCAGAGAGAGAAGCACGCTGCTTAAAGTATAAGTCCATCAAAGGCTGGCACCTCCTCGCTTAATAAACCTTTCTCTTTGTGTGTTTGACTCATACTTGATCATTTTAACTGCATTTTAGTGCTGTTAGCTCTGGGGAGACAACTCAGCTTTTGGCTCAGAGATCAGGAACGGAACTGTAGGATAATTTTCAATTATAATATCTCTCGTATTGATGATGAATGATACTCAAGAAAGAAAACAAAAACCTGAGCATGATAACATAGTTTTAACTTGTAACCTGAACAGATGTGGTCTGTGAACTTTGAGACTTAATAGCAATGGAATGCCACATCATTATTTTCCAATACTTTAAGAAGAAGAATTTCCCTGGATGGGCACTGATGACAATTTAGAAGAACATTTTTGGACTGATCAGTGCTTAAAACCTACTATCAGCTAGCCAAGCACATTCACTTTACAGCTCTTCCTTGTTTGGTGCTCTGTAGCTTGCTTTCAGCACATCTTTTAATTTGAGGAAAAAACAGTGATTATTTTCCTTTTAGTTTCTAGTCTGTTTCATGTCCCGACACTGACAAGCTACTACAAAATTTCTGTGATTAACTTGTAAACACTTGAGGGTAATATTTAATTTTGAACTCCTTTTATCCCCTCATCTCCTTTATACATAGATATATATATCTTAAATAGGTTTTGCTTTTGAGAAATCAAAACAAAAAACCTCCCCAGCAAACCCCTACATTTTGAGCAAAAATAGGCCCAGCCATGTCCCTTCAGTAAAAGTGAGGGTGCATTTTGGAGAAACTGAAGCAGCAGTACAAATGTGATCTGGAAAATCCACAAATCAAAATGCTTATCTTGTGCTGGTGCCAGCACATAACACATGACTCCTTGGTAGATGAATGTCTACTGTAGGATGCATTATTAGTCTATTTAGCCTCACGTGCTGTGCTGACCTACTTTAACTTATTCTTAATAATGCACAGCAGTGGGGCAATATTGGCTCTCATACTCATTTCTCATATACTATCAGGCATTAATAATGCATTGGATGTTTTTTCCTCCAAAGCACAGATATGGTTAAATCAAATGGATCCTAACGTGGAAATCAACAAATGAAACAAGTTGGCCTCTGTACAAGCAAAATGATGTTTTATAAGGAAGGTATTTCATTCTGCTTCCCCTGACAGATGTTTCCTTAAATATGCTACTGCTATTTTTATGCTGGGCAAGGTGGGGTTTCTGGTTTTGTTGGGTTTTACTATAGCATTTCATAGTAGTTTTTCTTACCTGCAACTAGAAAACACAAAACATACCAAAAATTGATCATGTTTTAAAAAGAGTTGACAAAGCCAGAAAAAAAAATAGCTACAAAGACCCCTTTAAATAAATATTCCTTAAAAGGGACTATATGACAAACAGAAGATTCTGAGATACTAAAACCAAAAATCAACATAATTCAGGTAAAATGAATAAATTACTCCAAGAAGCTTGACACCTCCTGAGTCTAACGAGACCAAATTCCTGATGAGGGAAACTAAAGAAGAGACCAATGAATATAATTGTAAAATTTTCTTTGTATTTATGGCAAACTATGGGACAAATATTTTTCTACATTTAAATCTTGTAAGTGAACTTGCTCATTTTGGTCAATCATTTAAAAAAAATTCCCTGTCCCTTGCAATGCTGCTTTTCATTATTTTTATTTTCTAGAGTGATCCAGCAGATCCTGGTTGATGACTGGACACATTGCAGTGATGAAATGCAAGAACTCAGATAAATTCCCCTTTCCCTCTATATCAAGGTAACTTGCATCTAAAAGCAACAGCAGTATCAGCCATCAGTCTCTGGACATACAAAACTAAATTCAGACATTTAACATATAACATTTAACTTATGAGGTTTTTTATTTCAAAGCAGGTTATGCTTGTTTTAAAGACATACACTGCAAATGTCAATAGCTGCTCTTCTTGCACTATGAAACTCAGATATAAGAAGCTGTATTAGCATCCTTAGCTCCCATATTTTTATGATTTTTACAATTCCAAAGACAATTAGCTCAGGTAAAAGAGCAATGTTACACTACTTTCAAATAAGGGAGCTTGGCATAAGAATCAACTCAGATAATCTAAGCTTATATTGACTTATTTTAAAAACCTGACTGTTTTATATAATGAACTAAAGGGTAAGACTGTTCTGCTGTTCTGAAATAATTAACAAGCTCTGTTAAGTGTTAATAATTTGGCCTTTTTTAATAAATGAAACCTTCTCCAACTTTTCAGCTTTAAGCTTTGGATAATACTTCAATTTGCTGTGGAGTTTCAAGAAAATTAGCTAATTAGTTTTTCAGAGATATAATCAGTTGGATATTGGCCTTCAAAAATGTTTGTACATGTACTATCATGACTTTTAAATCTCCATCAGTTTTAAAAGCCATCAGTAGCAGAAAATAATTTTTTTTTCAAATACCAGAATCAGTTGTTCTCACTGAAATATGGGAATATTTTGTTAACATGCAAGCAGGAAACAACATTTTTAGTATTACGTGAATATAAACTTCTCAAACAAAGGGAAAAGACTTTGGCAATTTTCTCCAGCACTGTATAGAGAAATGTTTTGAATGTTTTGAAATTTTTTGAATGTTTGAATGTTTTGAAAATGCTTTAAATTTGTTTTTTTAAAAAAAATTCTGTCTTTTAGTATTTCCTTGCATTGATGACTAAGGGCATAAAAAATAGCATTGGATGGTTTGCAGGAACTTCCAGAGGATAGGACAGGGTCTTTATCAATTATCCATTTTTTTTATAAGACTGTGCTTCTGACTGAAACACCAAATTTCTGAAGTAATGACACAAATACGTCGAGGCACCTGCACTTGCACATCCTGGCCAAGGGCATCTAATGAGTCAGATGAGTGGCCTTTTGCTGATCCACTCAGTAAACAGCACTCAGGAGTTGGAAGTCTTCTTGAGATTCAATGCCGTTCGTCCAGTGTCCCACCTCCTTCCTTTGTGCACCCAAAAGTCAATAAAAGTGTGTGAAGGTCCCTGGGACTCAAGGAAGGGCAGTCATAGGAGACTTATACCTGAATGGGGGACTTGTGCCTGAATGGGGGACTGAGATGGTCCCAATGGCAACAGCAGAGGCTGTTAAAGGCCAGGAGAGGTGGGTTATATGAAGACTTTGGTCATCCTTTAGCCTCCAAAGAAAATTATGCCTGGCTCTGAATTAATTATGGGGTATAACAATATTACCAGTAGGATGCTTTTACCTTCACATGCTCACAGGAATATGCAATTATAGAAAGAACCTCTCCCTAATGTCATGTGAAAAATATTTGGAATATTTTTTTGTTTTTTATTCCACAACAGAAATGTTCAGTTTAGGTCTCTTTTCTGAAAATCTACTGAAAATCTTGATAAACTGAATCTATTCTGGTTTTAGAAAGCTGCATCACTATGTGATTCACACCAAGGACTCAAAAAAGCTTCTTCCCAATTTATTGTTGTGAATAGCGTGTGATCCACATTCCCTTTGTCCTACCCCGTTTTCCCTTAGTCTAATAATTCCTTAGACAAAAATAACTCCGTCTGGAAAAGAAAAAAAGCACTCACATGAGTTGGCACTTTTCGCACTGTAAAATGTCCTACCGGAAAAATTCCTAAACAGCTTCTCCTGTAGATGTTCGTGCTATCAGTGAGTGGATACAGTTTACTTCATTGTACCATTATTGACATTGACAAACAATTTCTTATCTCTAACTTTTAAAGATCAGGCAGATATCAACAAGATTTCTCTCCAATGAGACACGCTGGCACATGATGAAATTAGTTTGCACGTTGAGAGTTCATTAAAGGTGCTGTTCTGAGAAAGGTACGTAGCCAGCATTTTGCCAGCTAATAAATGACCGTGGGGTTTTTTTTACTTATTGTATTTTACATTTGGAATTGCTGCATAAATTGTGAATACCTGTTTTTATAAGATTTAAACATGTCCATTCTTGTTCTCTATTTCTAGCAGACAATATCTCCAGGTCACACTGTATTACAGGATCTTACAATCTCAATATTCTTTGAGATCAATATAATCTTTACCTTTCTCATCATCATGATCTGCAGTGGCAAACACAGGATTTGCTGACCCTAGGTTTTCATAAACCAAAGGATATGGGGAAGGCATTGTGGAAGAAAAGTTTTAAGTAAAGCTACAGGATCAGACCAATTTAGGTTCATATACCTGTAAATTGGTGTATTAGGAATGGATTTAGCTGGATGTGGGATGGACCATATGATTATTCCCACACTATGTGTCCCAGGGCACGTGCAGTGTCTTGTTGCCCTCTCTCCAGCAATCTGAACCTGCATTTGAATAGTCTGCTAAAACAAAACCAAACAAAACACTGACACTGAAAGAGGCATCCACACTTTCACTGCTCTAATATGAGTACTTCAAGTTCTACCTACAGCTCAATCTCATAATGACCAGGAAAATCCTCCAGTTTAATGACTAAATTCATTTTTCCTTCCTTGAACTAAGTGCACAGCTATTAAAGCCAGAAGGATCACTGACAGTTTCTCCCAGCTTTCGCTGTAAGCTGAAAATGGCATTCTCATCACACGATTAATTAATGTTGTTGATGCAAAGAGATAGAGGATAGATTTACATTCCACATGTTATTGAATAACTCCCACACGTAATATTGCTTTGGCACGCTTTATGTTCCTGGAGTTAAAGTGCACATCAATAGCTCAATGCATCGATAACCTGGGTGTCAGCGCAGCTATAAAACCTGATTCTCCCCTAATTCTGCAGTTTTCAGTGCACCAGTTCCCTGGAAAGGGGTCCTTGTTGATGATATGAGAGTGGCACACAGATTAGAGGAGCTGAATAATACGATCTCGTATAAACCAGATTTTTGGGGGGCTGCTTTCATTTTTTTGTTTTGCTTTGTTAGCCTAATTTTGTCTTGCTGAAGAAGTGCCTTCAGAAGGATTAAAAATTACACTTTGCTTTCGTTTTTCCACTGCTTGGAGTTTGTCCACTCTTGAGTGAACCAGCCACTTCCAAACTCAATTCAGGTCCTCATGGGACTCAACAAGACATCACTGCTTTTAAGGCATAATATTAATTACTGGAATAGAGGTTTTAGAATAGAATAGAGTAGAATAGAATAGAATAGAATAGAATAGAATAGAATAGAATAGAATAGAATAGAATAGAATAGAATAGAATAGAATATTTCAGTTGAAAGAGGCTTGCAACAAACATTGAGTCCAACTGCTGTTATAGTCCTCTGTTTTAGTTCCAAGGGCTGGAAATAATGCAGTGACTATTGCACAACCCCTCACAGTGGTATTTTTCACTAGAGCAATAAATGCTTTGGATAGCACAAAAAAAGGCTTGTGAAGGTATTTGGAGGTGCCAGATTTGTTGGTCTTGTGTCAAGGCATTACATAGGACAGATGAAGAGGGTTGAATGTGGTTTCAACACTGCGATTTTATATTTACAGGTTTAAAGTTAATTATTTCCTTTACTCTCTTTGTTTCCTTCTTTCCTTTCAAACTGGAAGATATTTTACCACTCAACAAGCTCTCAAGTAGGCTTCCTGATTTTTCTGTAGAAAGAACAAAGACATGAATGTGCATCTAACTCTAGTTGCAGGGTGATATCATACCAGCAGAATCTCCATTCAAATTTTTGAGCTAAATGCAGTAAAACTGGTGTGTCATCAGACTCAGTTCCACACTTAACCAGCCTGCTCTCCTGGTAAGATATGATCTAATATAATTTGAAAACAGATAACATCAACTGGGAGGAAAGTTTGTGTCAATAATCTTAGAAGGGGCTTTTGTTCGCCTAGTAGCACATCGTTTTACTTGTTATTTGATTTGTAAAATCAAATAGACTACACTATGAATTGTGGTTTTGTAGCAACAACAACAAAAAAATTAAAAATGTAGTATTTTCCAAGTAGTGAACCTTACAAGTGGAAGGCTAGACTAATATCTCCTTTTTACACAAGACACTGAAGAATAGAAAATATAATATGATTCATTTCAGTGAGTTTCAGGCATACCCATGGATTTTTGACATCTTTAACTGGACTTTTCTGCTCTGGCCCTCTTTACAGCTAGGGGAGAAAAACAGGCACTTTCTAGGCATGATTCATATGACCTAATCGAGGGGAATCTTTGACAATGTGATAAATAGTTCTAGGCTTCACAGGATATATCAGCCAGGTTTCCGCTGACTGTAAAGAGAAACTGGATTGACTTTCACAGATGTAGATGCCTCCGTTGTCAACATCTATCTTTGCTCAGATACTAATTTTGAGAGACAATTCAGGAAGCCTGCAATGGAACAGCATTTCTCCAGCGTGACTATCATGACCACCTCTCAGAAGCCCAAAAAGCAGGTTTTTTGTCAAATGTAATGCTGGTATAAGTCTCCCTCCATACCTCCCGGCCTTTATCCCAAGCTATCCTACCTATCTATAGCCTTCAGCAGAGCTGCTAAAAAAATAAATGTGTGCTGGCCTGCAAACTTGCAGTATTTGCTACCTGACCCAAGGGTGCTGCACCACTCTGTAGAACGCTTAAAAGACCAGCAGAGCCCATTGCCAGAGCCCTCATGTTAAAAGCTGAGGGTAAAAAGACTGTAAAAACAACTCCAGGTCATCTCAGATCCTTCCCCTATATGCACTTAATCTCTGTTGAAATCAACTTGACTCATTGTTATGCATTTAGTCCATGGTGTGCATGAAGCAACGGACGAGGATGTCCAAGCCATGGCGCTTGAGTCACAAGCAGCTCATCTGTCACAGTTGTCACAGTGTGCCAGGACAGTGTCATGGCTGGGGGACAATTTGCACCTTGGGCAGGAGTTTAGAAGCTAAGCCAAAGTCTTGGAGAAGGGAGGAAGTCAGGCAGGGCTGCTGGGGCGGGATCACACAGCCCACATCCATTGGGCAAGGGCGTGAGTTTGACAAGACCAGCGTCTCTCTCCTGGCTGTGAAACATGGCAGGAGTTCCCTCCAGGGTTGCCACCCCATGCTCCCTGCCTCTCTTCCCCTCATGAAGATTTTGGAATGCGACCCACGGAATTGGGGAGGTAGGAGGAGAACAACAGTGTCCAAAGAACATGGGTAATTGCTTACAATTAATACTGGCAATTGCACAATCGTATGTGAAAGAGTTACATTACACAATCTCTTACGTAACACCTAATCTTAACCTAATTCTGCTCCACTGCGTGTGCTTTGTACTAAAATACTGTTGTCATTTAGAAGGAAGAATATCCCCATTTAAGTAAAATTTAGAAATGGATGTTACAGCTCTTGAATTATTCAAGAATCTGATGAAAAAGCAACATTTCTGGTTTTACTGAGGTTTATTTTATTGAAGACGTTTTTGCCATAATATCATTTGCTATCTTAACTCCTGGGAAACTGATGTAGATTATTAAATTGTGCCAGAAGTAATTTTGAATGGTTCTACAAGGAGGCAAAAAATGAGCTTCTTAACAGAAAATGACAGTACATTTCCCCTTCCCTACTCTTTGATTTTTTTTTTCAACAGCATATTCCTGAATGACTTAAAGGCATTTTATATTTCAACAGGCACTTTTCCCAGTTTCATCAACCCCAAGGGTTATTTTACCCCTGTGAAGGAATGTGCCTCAATTTTGAGTGTTCTCATGAGCCCCAAATTCTGTGTCCGTGAAATACAACTGGGTGTTTTAAAACACCTCAAAAAAATATGCCTGGGTTGGGTACTAGTTACTGTTCTTATTATTATAACTGTTAAAGTGCATTATTGCACGCATTTTGTGAACACTCATCCCTTAAGATCTGGAACCACTTATGTGTTTCTAATGTGTATCATGCTTTCTAATGGGAACCAAGGTCTGCTCTGACTTCTGGTGACAATTTATCAACAGGAGCAGATTCTGAGGAAGAGAGGTAGACTGCTTAAACTGCCCATATGTCTCACTAAAGAGGGAGCTGTTGAAACAGATTTGTACACAGCCAGACCTGGCTGATCTTCTGCTGGAACATCAATTTGCAACTGTGGTCTCTAAAGTTTTACCCCATGTCCTGCAAGATGCAGCCCAGAGGAACACTACAGTATCATCCCAAAGGGTCCTGCAATATCCAGCTTCTGCTCAAGAATTTAGAGGAGGCACTCAGAGGGACGTTGGGTTTCTGTAACCCAGGATACAGCAAAGAGTCCTTTCAATGCTCTTGTCACAATGAGCATGAAGGCTTGGGATAACAGTCTCAGTGTTTGTTAGGCTGGATGCTGATTGCTCTAACAAGTTAAACTCCTCTCTGGCTATCATTAGATATAATTTGGCCTGGAAGAGATAACGAGATAGGTCTTTGTGGCTGGAGCATCCTCTTCCCTACAGTTATAGAAAGATAACACTGTCATCAGCTGAGGTTGGAAAATCTAAGGAAGTACTAAAGCATATAGGATTCTGTCTTTGAAAGCAGTCTGCTGAGGATGATTGTGAACCATCTATTTATGAATTGTACGTTCCTTTAACATCTGGAAAATACATTTTTTTCTACTGCTATAGAACTTATTGCTGTAGGATGTTTTAAAGGCAAAAGAGATAAATTAATCAAATTAGCAGAATAGTCTATCAAAGTTACCACACATTATGCTCCAAATAGTTTCAGCTAAAGTGATGTAAATCACTGGTTATCAAAGCATTAATTATTCTTATTCTCTTTTCCTCAAAAATCTTCTATCGTGCACGGTTAAAACAGGATTCTGGGAAAGATTAATTTCGATCTGATCCTGGATATTGGACTCATGTTCCTGTGCTTCAAAACACTACCATCATCTGAGAAGATGACAGAAAAAAGAGAGGGGTCCTACACGCTGGAGAATAAGATCATAGAATCACAGAATTATAGAATCACAGAATTATAGAATCATAGAGTCATAGAATCATAGAGTCATAGAATCATAGAATCATAGAATCATAGAATCATAGAATAGGTTGGGTTGGAAGGGAACCTTAAAGTTTATCCAGTTCCAACCACCCTGCCATGGGCAGGGACACCTTTCACTAAACCAGGTTTCTCCAAGCCCTATCCAGCCTGGCCTTGAACAATGCCAGGGATGGGGCATCCACAACTTCTCTGGACAACCTGTTCTAGTGCTTCAACACTCTCATAGTGAAGAACTTCTTCCTAATATCTAATCCAAACCTACTCTCTTTCAGTTTGATTCTCCTTCAAGGGACAGTGAACCTCAAAACCAATACAGCATTTTAGTGCCAGCCAATATTTGGCTTGCGTTTGAAAATAAAGATGTGAGCCTGGAACATTGAAAAGGCTTTTTACTGTGGAAAAGTAGTCTTATATCAAATGTAACAAGTGTATGTTGCTCAGCTCTTCTCAGACTACCAGGTCTTCAAAGTCCTGTGCTTGCCATCATCACTTCTTTCGTATGTATATGGCTGCAGCTGTCATTCTCACAAGCATCCTACAACCCCTACCAGAGATCCCCATACCCTCCTGAGCTACAATCTGGAGCAATAAGGATCCCTGTACCAACATTTTATCAGTAACAGACTCATCACTGGAGGGCTGAAAACAGTACTGGACATTGTTTGGTTAAATGTACATTCCGTGACTTACGTGAATTTACGTTTATTTAGTTTCATTCTGTGTGAATTTATGTCGCTCAGTTGCAGGAGTAAAATAGGCTTTGATTAAAAAAAAAGCATTGGGACAGCAGCTATTAAAAGACACACACACAATCTCTGTGCCTTGTAGATTTTTCTAACGTAAAGGCAAACTTCAATTAGCTCAGCGTGATATTCAGATCAGAACTGTCATAATGAAAGGATGAATCATTTTCCATTTCAGGGAGAGGGTAACAAAAAGCTCCTATAATTGGTGACGTAAGTTCGACTTGTTGATATATTGAGAAGGACTTTCATTTGAATTGTTTAGGTTTCAATCAGCTTTATTACTTTATTAATCAGACTAAATCAATGTTATTACCCTGCCTTTTTAATCACTGCAGTTGTCATGGTTCCTGTTGAGGGGGGCCATGCGGGATGGAGAAAGGTGATAACTACAATAATTTTTTTTTCAGACACGATGAGTCCTGAAATTATCCAAATCATGTTGACAACCATTGGAAATTTGAATTCTCAATGCTTCAAGAAATAGCCACCCTGTTTCACTGTTTTAGGACTGTATGGGGACGTTTTCTATCACTCTGAAGTCTACACCATTTGGCAATAGGGTGATCATCCACTGTTCCCTTTACACCACAGAGGAAAGGGGGATATGTTGTAACTGGATTAAACCCAGCATTTCCCTTTGTGAAGGCGAGCAGAAAAAGGCTCCTTTTCAGCATGCAGAAAAGCTCCTCTTGCACTGAGGTGCTTCACCTGCCACTTGTGATTAATTTCCCATTCTGCCCAGTGTCTCACTGTGATTATTAATGATAATGCTTTGATTGATGACGGGTGTCTGCTAAATACTTTATTGCCAAACAGGCAACAGCTCTCTTGTTCAAACAGATACACGGTGGAGGGGACCGGCGCAACAGGCAGATGAGCCCATATCCTCTTGGGCAAGGGCTTGAATCTGGCTCATGCCAGGATCTTTACCTCCCAGCAGATGTCTTTGCTGGTACCTTTGGAACGGGCTACAAATTCCTCACAATAAGCAGGAATGACGACCATAAAAGAGCTCATCTCCAAAGTCAACCTGTGTGGTGAAGTGCATGGAATATCACACCGAGGAAACAGCTGATAGCCTTCTTCTCTTCCCTCCTTGAAATACTCCTGCATTGTTACCAGTGAATAGCTAACACATGTTAATTTTCCCACCACTGGTGGGACCAGATATTGCAATTTTATCTGGTGTTAACCAAGGCGAGGTCAACCCTGGGCTGGAGGGAAGGGAGGGGAGAAAGCTTAAAGTGCTGACCTCATTTAACTACTTTGCAGAAAGAACAACAGGTGTCTACTTTCCAATCAGATTTTACACTAAGATCATTATCAGACATTAAGTATATCATTACTAAAAAATAAAATACACTTTAAAGGCTCCTATCCGAAAACTAATCAGCATCTTACTATTGCCTCTGCTTATCTCTGATGTTCATTACACTCTTAGCTTTTATTTTTGCAGAACAGCCTAGAAGCTTAAACTGGGTCGTACTTAGACATTTTACAACATACACGAAGTAAACAGCGTACCGTCCCCAAACAGCTTGCAATCTAGAAGGCAAGATGCAACAGGTGGGTGAAGCAAAGAAGCAGGTGGGAGTGTAGAAATCATAATGATAGGATGTGTTAACACTTGTACCCTTCATAGATGATTCATCAAAATAGTTGAATTACAGCTGTCTTTCCTTTCTGTCACATAAGACAAATATTGGAAGTAACATTCAGTCCTGTTTGGGGTTTTACTGAGACAAAAAGTCCTTTACAGTTCAAAAGTGGATTGATTTAAATGAGGTCTAAGCCCGTGCAAGAAACAAAAAAATTGAATACTTGCAATGGATAGGCAAGTCCAAAAGCATATTTCCACAACTTCCTAATTCATCTGCCTCCATACAAGGATTCTCACAGCTGATTGATTATCCAGCATTATGCACTAATCCAAAGTGAGAATCTGAAGCTAAGGTGAAAACCCAGATCACAGCAAGTCCTGGAGGAGAGGGCATCCAAGTGTCCATGTTTGTTTGAGTATCAAACTCTCAATTTCATTAATTATTGCTGCTGATGACCCAGACGTAGAGGAGACCAACTCAGAGTGACTAGGAAAGAGAGAAAGGGATCATGATGAATCCAAGGACTAAAAAAATGGGGAAATGGCAGGGAGAAGGGAAGGAAGCCTTGGCAACTGCAGGAGCTCTGAGAGTGAAGAGATACTGCAGAACCTTGAGAACATG
The DNA here is from genome assembly GCA_013397565.1 of Ptilonorhynchus violaceus. Classification (NCBI taxonomy): domain Eukaryota; kingdom Metazoa; phylum Chordata; class Aves; order Passeriformes; family Ptilonorhynchidae; genus Ptilonorhynchus; species Ptilonorhynchus violaceus. The sequence goes on from VZRJ01008274.1 coordinate 348,000, forward strand.
GAAGGAACCTGATAAGGGAATTGTGTTGGTGTCAAAATATGGCTCTGCAGAGAGACATCTGACCACATACAGGAAACTCTTGCTGGCCTTATACCAGCTTTTCCAGTACAGAGGAAGAATCCCAGTGCCCTCATTTCCCTTACACTAGACAGTAAATATCAGCCGGGTAGGATGATCCCGATGCCAGTACCTTTTATAGGTACTGAAGAGAAGCAAATGCCTAAAAGCCAAAGCTGCCCTGTTTATTTAACCCTGACTGCAGTGTGCCACTCACCACATCTTAGTGTAGTTAATCCCTGAATGTTGTAGAGTCTTTGTTGCTCAAAGTCTGTGAATCAAGAGGTAAAAGGATCTGAAATAAATTCCCCTTTGACACAGTTACAGGGTGAATTCTCCAGCTCATGCTATGCCTGGGGTAAAATCAGTTAGTCATCAGCAGGTGGTTTTTTGACACTTTGGGATGTAGGAATACAATCTGTTCCCATAAATAAAGACTAAGCTTCAATGACTCCAGCTGCATTATCCATGAAGCAAAAACTGGTGCTTGTTTCTGTGTTTTGTGTTGTACAACTCTGAATTAACAAGAAATGCCTAACAAACAAACCACTGAGAAATGCTTGAATTAAACCTTATCACATCCCAGATAAACAATTACAGTGGGGAACAGGGAAGAATTTGGGCTGGGATTAACATGAGGATCCTCTGAGACAATAGGGTTAGCTGAAGCTCAGAACAGCTCTGCAAAGCAAAGAAATCCCCATCATATCACCTAGACAAAACCCTTTTAATTATGCTGTGGCAGATGATGTCTCTGTGGGAATCAGATGTCCCATCTTTGGGTTTTTGTCTTTTACAACAAACATGTCCAGTGTGAGAAAACTGTAGGTTTGCGGGCATGCATGTAATGAATGACAGACAAATTAGAATTAAAAAATTAGTACCCCAAAATGCTCAGTGAACCACAGAAACACACAGATACTTTTCAATAAACAAGTCTTTTGTAGTTATGTGCTGCCATAGAAGGAAACTACACATGTCATCAGAATTTATAAATGCAGTGTTCAGAAATGGGTTGTAAGATTTGAGATAATTTTTGCATCTCGGAGGAAAATAAATTCTTTGAAACTAACCCACAACTTAGTCCTACCCTGATATTCATATTTTATCGACAATCTCACTTGACGTACATGTTTTTGCTTGGGATTTTGACAAAGATAGTTATCATTCTTGCAGCAGGCTTTGTAGACCTTAGTGGGTTTAATCTCAGTTTGGCATCTTGTGCATTGAGCACATCTTTCTCTTTTTTGGCTCTGAATAATCACGTGTTTCAGAAGCAAAGCCCTAAGCAGTGTGGATATTTTGGGGCCAAATGAAGCTGTGTTCGTGATTAAACGTTAACCTGAATGAAAGTTTGCATGAAGAGTTTTAGGGAAACAATGCAGTTACACTCTGCTACATCATACAGTTAAACTACTGTCGTCCTAGATAATATTGATAAGCTTTCATTGTTGCATTTCGTATTTCAAGGGTTAATTTCCAAATACTTCAAAATAGTAAGGGATTTTGGTAAAGCCTTGCAATGTCCCGAAGAGATACAATGTGCACTGGTCTCTCTTCAGAGCTGCCAAAAGTCCTGGTTGGGGTGTCACAGACAGGAAGAACATGAGGAAAAAATCATTGCATAGCTGGGTAAAAAGAAAGAAGAAAAGCTGAAAAATTGCCACTGTAAACTAAGGAAAAAGTAAAAACATGCAGCAGGAGCTTATTAGTAATTAAATTGAAAAATCTGAATGTCACAATAAATTGTTATGAATGTTTAACACTGCTTACTGGGAAAACCTGAAGGACTGTTTGGTTCCACATGAGAAATGATCAAGTGAATTGTACTTAATTTCCCTGGGGATGTCTCAGACGTGTTTTTCAGAGGGAGGACAGGCATCGGATCGTCAGCTTGGGCTGTGGTAACAACCCCATGCTCTCTGGATAATAAATCCTTGGCTTGGAGAAGACGTGGTATCCCCTCATGGTTCAAGTCACTCCCAGTGACTCCAGAGACATTTTTCCTGGGTCTTTTCTTTACATGGAGAGGCATCAGGCTGCTGGGACTCAGCAGTGCTTCAAAGAGATTCACATTTTAGAATTCACGTCACAGAATGATTTGGGTTGGAAGGGACCTTAAAGGCCATCTGGTTCCAACCCCCCTGCCATGGGCAGGGACACCTTCCACTAGACCAGGTTGCTTTAAGCCCCATCTTGTCCTCTTCTTTTTCACGTATTCTGATATTTCCCAGCTCTTTACTCCAGATAAGAGTGCAAAAACCTGTAGGTTTCTCTGCTGCTGAGGACTGTGGATGGCACTGAGCAGCAGGCAGGCATCTCTGAGAGCCAAGTCCACCTCCATAATCAGGCTGAACACAAGAAAAAAGCAGACACAGCCTCCTCAGTCTGGTCCTTATGGTATTAAAGAGTGTATTGAGAGTTGTTCTAAACACATCAGAGGAAAATGTTTACATTTGTTTGATATACTGAAAACTCTAATTAAAAACAATGCGAACCAAACCCAAAGCGGGTCTGTCTTTGAAAGCCAAACATTCTGGCTGAAACGTGAAGAAAATGTATTTTTGTATTAAAATGAGGTGTTTCCCTTTAAAGATATTGCCTAATTGTAAGCATGTTTTCACATCCAAGCTTGCTTTGACGGAAAAATTTTAGCCAAGTTGCAACTTAGAAAATACTTTAGTTCACTGAGGCATAAGTACTAAAAACAAGGGAGACAATGAAAATCACAAGGCTTCACCTTTTTTCAGAGCATGGTCTCTCACCTCTCAACACATTTATCATAACTTTTTGATGAGCTCTGGCCTGGACAGCCAACCCTCCTGGCCTTTCTGTACATCAAAATCATCACATTGCCAAAGGCCACCCGAGGTAGGTCAGGGAGGGACAACTTGGAGGTGACAACTGCTCCCAAGGATCCCATCTCTCCCTCCACTGTGGGATGGGACTGGGACTGGCAGGTTGGTGCATCCTGGGACACCTCATACTCCATAATCCTGGCTGATCACTCTTTTTTGCAGAGCTTAGCCAAAGCCCATGCATCAGAGAACATACAAATAAAGGACCTGTGTTCAAGTGCATGGGTTCCAATGCAAAACCCATAGTAAAGACTTTGCAAAACACAAGTGTGGTTTCACTCTCTCAGTATATTTCTATGAAATACATACCAATGAAAGAAGTACCTGTATGGTAGCTATTTGGTTTTAAAGTAGCAGAGGCAATGCTTGTGGACAGGTTTATATTTTGGACACACAACAGCCTCCATATACCCTGGCTACATCAGGATTAAAACTCTCAGACACAAGCTTTGTCAAGTGCAGGGGACAGCATAAATGACTGTTGATTCATATTCTTTTAGGCCTGTAAAGTTATAACTATGTAATATGAACACAGGCTCTTTAGGGTAGTTTAGAGCCAACCTGGAACCCTTCCAGCCTGCATTGAAGGATTTAATGGCATAGTTTTTATTTTCTGCTTAGTGCAGTGTACCATTAATTGAAGGTAATTGTCAAGAGGAGACTGGCTTTCAAAAACTACATAGCTCTCGACTGTTCTGGTGCAGAATGGATGCCCTGAGTTTAGGATCACGTTTCCCCTGTGCTCTACATTACATTTGTCTTGTCACACAATTGTGTGATTGTGTTCAGCTAAATAGTTATTCCGTGCTATTACGGCATTTGAAAATGAGGACTCAAGTAACACTGCAGGGAAAGACAGAGAGAGAGGGAGAGCCAGGTTTGTGCTGGGACGAGGACTTGTCTGCTTGAACTAAACAAAACCCTGAAAGGCATCGCAGGTCTGAAGCGTTTAATGGAGCAGCTCGTTTGATTTGCTGAAGAAGGAAGCAGTTTGTGGCAGAATATGTTCCAGGGAAGAATGAGCTTGTTTGCAAAGAGGTTCAGCAGTCACAGAATGTGGTTGTCTGGCAGTGTTTCCCTGCTTCCAGAATGACATGTGAACATGAGCCACTTGTCTGCACCCTCTGCCTTTCTTTGCATGAGGACAGGAGAAAATCACTGTGAGCTCCACCGTGTTCTCCGCCTTGGACAGTCAGAAGAACCACAGGGCACTCTACTCTCAACATGGACACAAGTTTGGCCTCCTGACCCCAACCCTACTGCTGTGTGAGAAGGACTTGCTTAAGTTTATTAAGTTAGCTTCTAGTCATTCAGTTAAGTGATACAATAGTGCTTTTTATTACCTTTACTGCAGCAATCCCCAGGAATCTCAGGCACGATCGATGAACCACATCATGCCAGGCACGGCACAAATGAGGAGAAGAGCCCTTGCCCCAGTCTGGAGGCCATTTGTATCTCAGGGTGTAACTTGGCCTCAAACCTAGAACTTAATTAACGTTGATGTTGATGAGGTGTGAGGGAGAATGGAATCTGGTCCATCCTTCCACAGCTGCACCGGCTTTGCAATGAGAAAACCCAAGATGAGCCAAAAGTGATTAAGAAATTATTTTTGAAACTGGAGTCAGCACATGTAACCACAGTTAGACAACAGGGATCAGCAGATCTGCAATGTAAGGAGGTTTGAGTCTTACAAAGCTGCTTTAAAAGTAAAGTTCCCCTGTGAAAGTCCCTCCCGGTTTTATCAGCAATATATCAGCAGCATCAGCTGAGGAGTGTGATCAGCCATGGGGGAAGATCTGCTCTCTTGTCTCTTCTTTCTTAGAAATAATTTATTTGGGTTTTGTAAAAAGCATGTTGTTTCTCAGAGACATTCTTTGGATGAATAAGGGGGTAGTCATTTGATTACAGATAGTATAAATGCACCTGCTTCTAGCAGGAATGACACATACCATAATTTAACTAAAAGATATGAGTGATCTCCATTAAAAATCTCACTGTGTGAGCTTCATAGGTGGTCCCTGTGCTTGTGTGTGTGCAGGTGGTGAAATCCTGAAGAGGATCAAAATGGAAATTCCAGTTGATGTTTTCAAACACTACCTGAGTGAACGATTGCTCTTTATATGTTCAAACATCTTGAAGATATAGGGAAACAGTGCTTGTGAGAGTGTGTGTGTGTATATAAATACATATATCTCATTAATTTCAACGGACTCATATATAGATGCTACACAGTCTGTAATTCACTAGTGAATAACCTCCCAAAGTTTCCAGCTTGCTGGTGATAGAAATAATACCTGGTCAGGCCTATCCAGAATGCAAAGAAATTTCTTTTATCTATTTTTGAAAGGAAGAAAAAAAAATCAAGTTATGCTGGGTGATATATACAACTTCCCTGTGATGGATTTGTTATTCCCTTCACCAGACACACAATCTCACTCTCGTTACAAAAACATCTGAACTGTTGTCCAAGGGTCCCCCCAAACCCATTACTGATCAAGTAAGTAAAGCCTAAAAGCACATTTGCAATCATATTCCACCCAAACACAAGACACTCATTAGCTTCAGAAGGGTTTCATCTGCCGTGGATAACTGTTGGACTCGGTGGAACAGAGCCGAAAACCTTTTTTGACATCCTAAATCTACAGCTCTCAATCACTTTTATTGGACCTTAATGGTCATATTAAGGCAGGATGTGCCAATGCTTTCAGCAGGCTTGAACACAGAGATGACCATGGGACCAAACAGAGAGTTCAGTGAAGCTTCACACAGCACTGATCTCCTTAAACTCAATACGAACGAAGATATTTGTATGATTGCACGTGTGCTCTCACACCTAGGAGATGACATTTCACTTTGTGCATGTGTATGTGTTTACATACAAAATTGTTACCACCAGTACATTTTCTAGACACATCCTGTGCTATCCTGAAAATATGTGGATAAAATGGTCCCTTAAGAACTGTTCTGACCACTTGCTCTCATGACACTGAAGGGCTGTATGTGGAAACAGCTCACCTCTATAATAAATTATTTATTACAGCCTCATAAATCATCAGTGATTGAAAGATGCTGAACTGATTCTGGTGTATCTTTTAATGAACTACAAAAACAAATCTCCATCTCCTTTGGTGCCCTCAACCAAAACAAATGGTGCCAACCAGTAGCTTTTAGTAATGTTTAGAGCTGCCTATCGTTTGGGCTCTTGGGGTGATTAATCGAAGATATAGAAGTAGGTAAACACAGTGCTATTAGCTTGTCTTCTTTTCTGATATAGACCAAGCTTTGCATAACCCAAAGCACATGAAACTCTTAAAAGTTCAGTGTTTAGGAATTTAAGTAATTGAGGAAAGTAATAGCTCTAATGCATTTTGCCACTTGCCATGTACTTTTGTGGAAAGCATATAGAGAGACGGGAAAGAACCTCAGAGGAAAAAATGTAAGAATTTGTACAAAGGAAGAAAAAAATGAAAGAAGAGAAAGGGGTCCTTTTATAAGGATAATAGTCACCATAAGCTTTTATTCCTATAATTAAAAGAAAAAAAAAATAGTGGTAAAATGATTTATCAAAATGTTGCAACTCCATTCCGACATGCTCGTCTGCTGTGTTTATGACTTTATAAAACACACAGGTTATGAAAACAGGAACTCTCTTGTACGTCTTTATAGATGATTCATTTTCTGTTTCTGAAGAAACTGCAGTTTATTCACAGATTATGTAGTTCATTTACAGAATGTTTCCACATTTGTAACCTACCAGCCTCATTCTCTGAAGAGCAATAATGGAAATGGAAATGTGAAAAGAACCAGTTAAAATCATTGAAGCAGAATCAGAAAATATGTCAGTAAATGTATCAAAATAAGAAACAGAGAAGATGCATGTTTATCACTTTAGCAGGAAAGAAACGGATAGTTATATATACATCTATACACGTATATATGAATAAACATTTATTACTTTTTTTTTAATGAAACAAAGTGGAGACATCTAGAGATTTGTGCTGATATCCCAGTTTTGCTGACGTTTCCTTTAAAGACACCACATGTCAAATATGGACTGAACACTTTTCTTTCTCTTAGTGTGCACATGATCAACCCCTGCCAGACCCCTGCAGTGGGTCTTTGAAGAACTGGGCTGTATCCTCAGCTCTATTCCTTTGTGACCATGGAGCAGCCTCTTCAAACACCACCATCTCCACTTTCCGTGGTAAAATCTATATGGAGTCTCCAATTAAGCGCTAAAATTTTTGGATTGTCTGTACACATGAAGAAGAATTCAGCTTTGATGGACTGTTATATGGGGCCTCTGTATATTGACTGAATGCAAAAATATAGAGAGCAAAACAAGTCTTTCATTCTCCCTTATACCCTGCACCTCCCAAACTCCAGATTATTGTCTGTACCCTAGAAAAGCATTTAAAAAAGAGAAGTTTTCTATTGACATCTAGGGCAGTATATTACTAAGCAAGTTTAATTAGCACACACTGATGAGATTTAAACAACAATAAAGAAAATAAAATTGAAAGGAATTGGAACAAAAGAGAAATAGTGGAATAAAACCAATATAATGCTATAAATTTGATGTAAATAAATTAACCTCCAAAAATTAATGGTGTTTAATTAATGATTAATGGTTAATGTAGGAAATCATGCTCATGCTTTAGCATTTTGCTGCTTGAAGCCAAACATTCCCAATATGGATGGCAGATTGAATACATGAAGGAAACACTTCCAAATGCATTGCTCAGTTGGACTGAATTTGTGTGGTGAAACTGTAGCAATGGAAAAACTGACTCAACAACTAACAAAATCAACAAGACAGGCAAAAAAAAAAAATAAATATCTAGATGTAGGTTTTCCGTTCCCTTCATTCTCAGAAAAGGCGGAACAACCGTGCTAAAACAAAATTCTTCAAATTTTGACATGAGGTCTATGGTAGGGCTGATCCATAGTCATTTAGGATAAGTAGCAACTTTTCCACCATTTTATATAGCTTTTGGAATGAGACTGAGATGTTCAGGTGTGAATATGGAATGAAGTATTGCTAAGGCAAAATTTTTTGTATCCAATGAACGAATTGACAAAGTGGAAAAGTTAGCTAAGAAAGAATAGAGCTGGCAAAAAAAAAGTTGTATCTCGTTATGAAAAATCTAATGGAAAGAGTCCCTGGAGAGATTTCCAAGCAGCTCTAAAAACCAGTAATTAAGTCTGTGCAGGATTTCCAATGAAATGTGTCTTTAAAAAAAGAAAATAAAGAGCATGTGGTATATTTCTGATATTACAGCTATACTTGCAGAGACATTGTTATGAATCAGGGCCTGTTCTTGACTTAATGTGAATATATGACTCTCATTGGTGATAAAAGGAACTTCACATGCATTCCAGTAGGAAATCAATGGCTATTACAGCTAGAAAATATGAAATGAACCCTCTGATTCCACGCAAGAGGAATAAATATATGGAAAAAATATCTCTTTCTGATATCATTAGCTCAAAAATATCTTAGTAGATTCAAGTAACATTTTCTGAATTGTTGATAATGACTTGATTTAGTAGAATACCTGAAACATGTATTTATCTGTAAGAAAAAAGCACTCTGGGAGAAAGAATTGAGGAGTATCATAACATCTCTTTGCATGGGAAAAACTCATCAACTTTTTTTCATGTACTGAAATGAGAGCCGTTGTTAAAAATATAATTGGAAATGTGTCGTGGTTTAGGAATGATATTCCCCAATTTAGTGTTCCCACTGAAACCCTCCAAAACACATGCTGTTTGCTCACTCCCCCCTCACCTTCCCCCTTCACCTGGGGGATGGGAAGGAAAATTGGAGGCACAAAAGGTAAAGATCATGGGTTGAGATTAGAACAATTTGCTGGAAACAACAGTGACATAAGAAAATGGACAATAGCAACAAGAGTACAAGAAATGAACGATTTGCACACGAGTGCTCACTGCTGACAGTACAAGACTGCTCCTTCCCCCATCCCTCCGACCCACAAGAGCCTCCCTTCCTCCCAACAGGCTGGAACCAGAACAAAGTATCATTCCCCATCCCTGGAGGTGTTCTGTTTTATTGGAAGGTGTCCCTGCCCACGTCCAGGGGTTGGAATGAGATGATCTTTAAGGTCCCTTCCAACTCAAACCATTCTATGATTCTAAAAATTATTATTTCCATTAGTGGACATCAATATGAATTTAGCATTCCGGATCCTACATTAAGCTGTCATTTAGAAGTAACTAGATATTAAAAAGAAGCTTAAGGAAACAGTGTTTGTGGAAAATGAGTGCAAAGTGAGCTTCACAAACAGTAACTTGCTCAACACATAGAAGAAACTGTTCATTACATGAGTCTTCATTTCAAAAACTTGTCAGTGCATTGAGAATTTAATTTTCATCTTGTGTGCAGCAGTGCAAACCTTTAGTAAGACAGCTAAAATCAATGGATTTATATTGGGGTGAGAGTGCAGTTGGATTCATCCTCTGCAAATGAACTGCCTGCCTTCCCCCGTCTTATCAAACAACACTTTTCTCTCCAGTTGATTAAAACTAAAAAATAAATTTCAAAAATGTTTATGAAAAGTTAATCTGAACTCAAAATGAAACCCCAAAATAATCTTGAACATGTACACAAAATATTTGTTTGCAAACACTAGTTTTCATTTTTTCTCTTAAAAATTATGTAAATCTTATCTGTTTTGTAGCTGGTTTTTATATTCCAGTGTTACTGCAGGGAGAAATTTCAATGTATGCAAGCAAGAGTTAGATGGATATTATCAAAACATATTCTACTCTTTCAAGGAGGAATCTAACTTGGTATCCAACATAATGTCTTTTGTGATCTTTTTCTTTTTCTTTTTACCTTTCTTTTTCTTTTTATCTTTTTTCTTTTTCTTTTTCTTTTTTCTTTTTCTTTTTTTCTTTTTTCTTNACACAGACTATGCTCCCAGTCATAGCTGTGCTTCAAACCCACCAGAAAAGTCTTTCCCTCAATGTTCAGCACCTCTTCTGGGAATTCAAAAGAACGGCAAAAATCATTTCAGAGGGGAAACTGCATGGAGACTTGCTGCTTGAGAACAAGGAAAGATGATCACTCATAAAACACAGGTAGGAAATGAAGCAGGAAAGCTATCAGATCCAGACTTCCTCCATGAATAGAGGTTACCAAAACAAGCACTCCAAAATAAAAAGGGAAATCATTGACATTTGGTCAATCGGGACTGAACTGGCTGGAGGAGTTCCGGACAGAGACTGAGCTGCTGTGACTCAGACAACCAGGCAGGAAAGTTGCCGAGGGCCAAATGCCAGCAAAAACATGGGAAATGTGTTACTCCACTAAGGTTAAAGAAATTTCCCACTCTTGCTCCTCTTTGCCACTCTCCTCTTCCTGGTGAAACCAGACTTGGACAGTGGCAGAGCTCTTCGGATGGTTCCTACTGAAGGTCTGAATTTTCCCTCCTGCCTGGCTGTCCCTTCCCATCCTGCCAACCCTACTCCTTCTTGAAAAACACGCTTTTTATATATCACATCTGCTTTCCACCATGCCCATGTGGACAAAATCTTGCCTTATCCCCCCTTCTCAACTCCATCACACAATTTTATTGGTGTTTCTAAGACTCTTCAATGGAACAAATGAGTCAAAATATTAGTAAGAGGCCAGGTCAGGGTGAGGGTTTCACCTGAAGACGTTAACACCCACAAGGACTATTATCACCACTTCATATGACTCCTGCCTGATGCTGCCTATGGAATTTCAACAGGGATAAGTTTACTGAGCCCCCCTGAACTGTCCTGAAACTTGAGGGTATTTTTCACAATGATATTTAGTCCAGATTTTAAAAATTAAAAGGTCTGAGGCTCTACTCCTCTTGATATACTGCAAAAATGATTTATTACTCACATGTGGAAAAAAAAAAAAAAGACATTTCTACACACACACCCTCACATGGCTTATAGGAGGAATTTCGGAGTTCAGAAATTCATCTGAGGTCATTCCTGTGTAACTCCCTTAGTCCTGAGGAACATTTGTGGATTATTTTAAATCTTTCTGTTGCAGAGTCCAGCTTTTATGTCATTCTTAAATTCCTTCTCAAAGGCTTTAATATTTTGATGATATAGAGTGTAAGTTCTGAGCTGTGTGACTACAGTTTTATATGATCAACACTAGGCATTGACAGACCACTTACATACCACATTTTTACCACACAGCTCTTTTAATCAAAGTTATAGTATTATTAAAGTCTTTTTAACAGTACATTAATACAATAAATTAATGTAATGTTTGTAATGTTTCTACACCAGTTATGATAGAGGAGTTTTGACTGAGCCAGGATCTCAGGAAAAAAAAAAAAACCAAGCAGAAATGTGAGGTACAATGAATTTTGATATAGATACTGTGCAATATCAACAAATCTGAAGCTGGAACACTTCACTGAAACTGATTCAGATATGAAAGCATGCACACCAGAGTTAGAAGGTATAAGTGGTTGATAGAAAGAGAACACTTTTAATCTTCTCTGTAACTATGGTTTTAACATAGTCATGGACTCACACTTTCCTATGTATGTATTTAAGATCCTAATCCTTAAATGTGGAATGCAACCAGAGAAGGGAATCAGGTGAAATGCATGTATTACTATTCTGGGCATGTACTGTGCATAAGTGTATTCATAATAAAGGGAGTATACAAGTTTGAGATAGATAGATACATAGATACACAAACAGATAAAAAGTGGATTCTCATCTGCAGAACTCCTCAAATAGGTGCATTATTTAGTTCTCTTTTATCTGTTCAGATATCTGTCTTCAGGAGGGGAAAAAATGCCTAGGAATTCATTTCCTTTGAGAGTTTAACTCTTTCTCAAAACTTATCCAAAATTTGCCAAAAGGTTCACAGGTTACTGTGGTCACCTCACAGATACACGGTGAAGGCTCTCAGAGTCCTCATGTCCCTACAAAATCAGGCTTAAAAGGCCACATTTATAAATCTTTCTACAAAACTGACTCAAACGTGGATGGAGCAGAGATCGAGGAGAGTTTCATGACCCAGAGAATAGCTCCAGCTCCTGAGGTTGCAGTGAGAGATGTGGACATGACTGAGGACCTTTTCCTCTGTCTTTCCCATTGGGATCTGACCATACTTTCTTCCTGTCCCTGGCAGCACTGGACATTGTGGGTTTTTTTCCCCAGATCAGAGCTTTAGGAACAAGATGTCGTATTACATGGACGCTGTCATGTCTGCCACACTCCTCAGCCTAAAATCACAGAACCTCAGCAGCAGTCAAGTTTCAAGTGACTTTTGGAAGTGTCCAGTTCAATATCCTCCTCTCACAGTAGACCAGGTTGCTCAGAGCCTGGCCCATTAAAGTATTTTATACCCCTAAGAATTTAGGAAGATCCCACAGCCTCTCCAGGCAAACTGTTCCAGCTCTTACGCACTTCCATACTAAACACAGTCCCTATGTTTAAAGGTCCTGTCTTGCAATGTCAGCACCATCTCTGGACCTTTTTTAGTACACATTTGGCAAGAGTCTGGGTTCATCTTTTCATACCACCCTTTAGGCAGTGGAAGATGGTTCTACCAAGCCTCCTCTTCTCTTAAGTTTTTTTCCTCTCTCCTTACTTGCGTGAGAACCCATGTGTAAAGCTACAAGAGGGAAACACAGAGTAACAACTCACAGAAGAGGCTTGTCTGACTGTGTTCTAGGCAGTCTCCCTTCCAGTGAGAGCCTGATGTGATTGAAACAAGCACAGAGACAAATTTTTGGATATTCAAAGTATTTGTAAGATTCTCTTCATATTTAACAAAAACTCCTGAAACTTGGAGGTTTTGCCGTTTCTGAATTCCTCAGCCATTTGAGGCTCATCACTCACTGAACTTTTTAGATGTGGCTCTGTGCTAATCACCAGTCCTTGGACACAGAACTCCAGGATCTCCCCGAAACAACGAACATCATAATATTGTGAGCTGAAACTACTCAAAGAGGCCACGTCACCCACTGCTAAGCCCAGAATTTGCAAAGCAAGTCCATAAATCAGGAGGTGACAGTAAATTTTTAACAGTGTACATACTCAGGCATGAGCAAGAGCCCAGTTTATTTTACGGGGATGATGACAGCGGTGAAGAATGCTGCGGTGATATGGACAACGTGGTGGCACACCTGTAACCTCCAGGTTTGAAAGAGAGAACTGTTTGCACTTCATCATTCCAGGAAGAAAAAAAACCACCCAGACCTCCTGCTACAACACACCCTAAACGGAGCCTTACTGTCCCGAGGAAAAAAAAACCCCATAACATACAAAGTATACCTTGTCAATGTTATTCTCAGTGATTATGCACTTCCATGGTATGTGGAAGTTTTATAGAGCAATTACATCCATTGTGACTTTGTAATTACAGTATTAGGAGGTCATAGACAGAGAAACTTTGCCAGCTCTATTGATTTTTAAGGCTAGTCCGAACAGGATATAGATTTGCACTGGACCTGTAACTTTTCAATATGTACACAAAGTGCTGTCTGCTCGGGAGACAAGCACTGGTAAGTGATGCTCACGCCAGCCATGGGCCAGAGTTTGATCTCTAGTGCTCTTTCAACATAAATCTGCATGATCAAAAAGAGTGTCTTTGTGGAATAAGTAATTAGGGAGAAGTTCTAGAGATTGGAGGAACCTGTTAAAAGTCATTTAGCAACTAAAATCAACCTTCGTGACTACCAGCATGTTTTGGATGGTGTTTATAGCCCTTAACTATTTACTTTTTGACTTTTTAGGTTTCTTAAGTATTTGCTTTTCTATCCATCCATTCTACAGCAAAAATTCCATCCTGGACAATGGTGTAACGGAAGAACTGATTGATTTTTTTAAACTCTACAGTGCATTTTCACTAGAGAAGAAAACCTAAGAAAGAAAGAGTTTTTATTAAGGAAGTGGCGAAATTGCTGGAGTTATTGAACTGAATAAGGTTGAACTGATCTTACTTAAGTAGATAAAAGCTGTGTTCACAGAGCATGGTGGATCCCTGCCACACCACTCTTTGTGAGAATAGTGGCAAATCTCAGCCATTCCACAGAGCACACATTCCTTAGTATAAATTTAGACACAGAGCTTCTTGTCAGTAGGGGTACCTGCATAATTAATTTTCTGAACAATGAAAAGAAAAAATATTTAAAAACAAAACTGAAGGGGGGGTGGTTGTTGTTGTTATTGTTTGGTTGTTTTGTTTTTTCAGGGTGTTAAATCAAAATTAAATCCTTCATTTTAAACCAAAAGAAAATGTTTTTAAAAAAATCAGGGACTTCAAAATGCTTCCCACTCATTCTGATATGATGCATTCTAGATTTCTTTCAAGCATGAAAGGTTTCTTCCACATGCTGTCTTCAATAAATATGCAGAAAAATTATAGAAAATAAAGTGAACCCTCTGGAAACAACGTTTCCATAGAAAATATTGAAATGTAGTGCTCTATTAAGGTAGTGATAGGACAAGGGGGAATGGTTTTAAGATGACAGAGGGCAGGTTAAATCAGACTTTAGGAAGAAATTCTTGGCTGAGAGGGTGGTGAGGCTCTGGCACAAGTTGCCCAGAGAAGCTGTGGCTGCCCCATTCCTGGATGTGTCCAAGACCAGGTGGGATGGGGCCCTGAGCAACCTGGTGCAGTGAAAGGTGTCCCTGCCCATGGCAGGGAGGTTGGAATGAGATGTTCTTTAAGCTCCTTTCAAATCCAAACCATTTTATGATCCTATGATGGTATTTCTATGATATTAATCAAAATCCGTTTTTTTTTCAATTGAATGAAAATTTGGCAAACTGTAGGTGGCACCATCGAACATTTTGGTACAACTGACCGCTTTTTTCACTGAAAAAATGAGACATTCCAAGGTTTTAAAAAATATCGATGTTAAAACATCAAAAATGTTCTAACACCTACTGAGAAACTTGTAACAGCCTTTTGAAAAAATTCCTTTCACAATATGCTTATTAAAAATCCATACTTTTGTAAATTATATTTTGGGGTTTTTGTGTTGGTAAAACCAGAATCAACCTCCCTTTACTTTCCTATTGGCTTCCCACTCTGGGATGTGCATATTCCAGATTGATCTGAAAATCACATCTGGCTAAAATCTCACCCAAACTGTCCCATACAGATGAATTTTGAAGTTGTTTGAAAAAGATAAAATATTTTCAAGGAACATAAATATAACAAAATCAATAAATGAACTTTTCTTCTTCAAGAGAGCGGAGTGCAGGAGAGAACCTTTAACTATCACGGTGGACAATACTGCCTTTTACACCAGGGTTACTGAGCACTGCTCCGTATAATATAATGGGGACATTAAATAAGGGTAAGTGTAATTAACACATAACATTAGTAAGAGTCAATTTTCATTCTCTTCTTGAGGCCGACTGGCATTATCATTATTTTATTTTTTAATTTCCTGGTGATATCGCCTTCTTTACCAGCCTTCTCATATAACTGAGATAAGCTGCTGCAAATTTTGATTTGAAAGCAAGAGGAATGGTAATTAAGTAATTTGAAAATGAAAAGAGCTTAATCAAAGGGGCTTGTAGAGTATGAAACTGTGCAGAACTTCCGTCTACCTTTGAGAAAGACCCTCCTTCAAAATCTCTCCTGGCAAAACAAGCACATCCTGATCCTGGCTCATTTATTTCAAGAGCAAAGCTTCCACTGTATGTCTAACATGACATCTCAAAATATCGTTATTTCAAGGGCCAAAAGTCAGTTTTAAATGCATTATTTAGGGCTGGGAATACCAAAGAAGCTCAAGTCACTCTGAATCCAAAGTGTGGATTTGATCTCCAGGGGTGCCCAGGCACACCAGGCGGCTCGCTGAGTTGGTCGCACCACTCAGAATGTGATGCTGTGATTCTGTGATCATAACAAAGAAGGCTTCAGTGACATTCTGGAATGCAGTAGTAACAGCATTGGAAAAAAAAAAAAAGAGGAGAAATTGGATTCTGGTTCTAACACCCCAGGGTTTGCTCACCACATAACTCGTGAAACAGTAAATAATAATGAACTGCGAACCAAAACTCAAGACTGTTTCCTTTTATTTGACTATCATGACACTCGGGCCACAGACACATAGAATTATAGAGTCCTCATAGCATGAGCCCCCAACTCTTGCTTCCACAGCAAAAAACCCATTGCTTTGTTTCAGTTCTGATATAACCTGGTGATTTGGCAATGCCTGTGGACAAAAGATGATGGAAGTTTGAAGACCCTATGCATAAAGAAAAAAATTACATTTGGGTCATCCACGTCCTGGACAAACAATCCTGTATATATAATGCTTAGATAAGGGAGAAGAGAATCAGACCATGTGTTTCCTTTCCACCTAATATACATGTGTATGTGTGTATAGTGAGATACAGATTGTCATGGCCATTTTTCTATACAGATTATGGTAATGATTAAATGAGCATGAATACAGACTTCTCAAAATGATAACAAGTAGGGGAAATTCCATCCTATTTTGTATCTCTATCTTTTCTGTGAACATTACTTTGTTATCTGCAATATGCAAGTCTTTGAATAGGTGCTATTAATTTAATATGCATTTATTCTTTCTGATCTCTCTTTAATTTTAAATTAAGTGAAGTCAATGATCAAAGAAAGGCCAGAATAATAACCCTGTAGGATGATTATTTTTTTATCTTTTCTTTTGGTCACAGAAAGCAATGAGAAGTAGCACTGTCTGTTTTTTTCTGGGCCGGTTCTGCAGCATGTACCTAGGTGACAATGTGGCCTGCAGTAACACCAAAGTACATGGGAGTCACCCGAATAAACAACTGCCAAGTAGAGCAAAGGCCTCTGATCAAACTCTAAACACCCTTATTTACCTTTTGTGTTTCAGCAGTTGCTAAGAACCACAAGCTTATTGCTCCAAGCCATTAAACTTGGAGCAGAAAGACTATCCCTGCCCCAAAGAATCTGCCATAATAGGTTGTTTAACTCTGTATAACTTAATCTCCTTAAGAGTGAAAGACATATACTCACACACCCAAACTCTCTTCAACAGAGTATTTAACTGTGCTCTTTAAAAAACATGACAAAGATTGGAACCATCCCTGAGCTACTAAATTTCTTTGGCTTTCTGCAGAAAACAAAGTCATGTCTATGACGGAATCAATACCCAAACAATACTCAGGAGGATGTGGGCTGAGAACTTATCAATTCATTTCTTACAAGCCACGACTAAAGCAAATTATTTTCAGAGAGACCCCTGTAGCATGTCTACAGTTTTATACAGAGAGATGAGCTCTGCAGAGGGGATACAGTTCCTGTTAGGCCAACCAGCATGGCTGGGGAACAAAAACGACAAGGAAAACAAGCTCTGAGGCACAGTGAAGCTTCATCCAGTCAAGGGGCTTGTCCATCAGAAAGACAGGGGATGTATTTAACCCTTTTTTCCTCACTTGATTTCATCATCTCTTTCTTCAAAACTTCTTACATCAATAGACAATATTGGTCAATAATTCAATAAGCTGTAAGATGTCCAATTGCAGGACACAGTTCAAGACTGAATAATCCCTTTGAAAACAGGTACCTCCTTGGCACCAGGGGTTAAGCTCTGGGCTATGAAGACCAGAAGTGAGCTTAGAAATTTCTTGGAAGTTTGCCCTACCCTTGACTTTCCATTCACCCAGCAGTTAAAGACACTAAATAGAAAACCCTACGGTTTGGGTACTGGGTGCTAGAGCAGCTGAGGAGGCCAAAGGAGCTCCTTATCCAATCTGGAGATTTTGGAGGGAAATGTCATGGTGGATAGTAAAACTTTAGAATTTTTTTTTTCTTCACATTTTGAGTTGTGACATGCATTAACCAACCATGTCCAGTTCCAGTTTTGCTAAATCCTTCTGCAGAGTGAAAAATGAAAATTTAGCTGAATTCCCTAAAATAAACCCTTAATATGAAAAATTCTGTTTCTTTTCTAAAACAAAACAAAATATTATTTCTGGACAACCTTTGCTCTTTAGCTTACACTTACTCTGGTCAGAATTAGTTGTCTTTATGTAGGACCAGACAAATCTGCGTTGACATTCAGCTCATTCAGCCTCTGGTACTACCTATACCTCTATCAGCAGGTGGGTTTTTTTAAACTCAATGTCTGAAATAACAAAAAAATTGTGTAACAGTTGGGGTTTTTCCATTTATTATTTTCCCAAGAGAGTTTTTTTTTTTTTGCCACTGTGACATTGAATGTATAGGTTTGGTGCCTTGAATTATGTCACAGGGGTGGTTGGTGGGGCTTCAGAGCACAGTATCTTCTCTGTTAAAGAACTGGGGAGGTGAAGAGAGACCTCTTTATGTGGCCTCCTCTTCTTCTGCCATACCAGAAGAAGCCCAGGGAGTGATACTGCTGCAGAACTGAACACAGGTGTCTGTTACACTTTGAGTTTTGTTGCATTTTTCATCTGAGGTCACTTAGAAGTTTAGCAGAAAAATGGATTTTCTAACTATTCAGAAGACTTACTTCCACATTAAACGAGGGGCAGAACTTAAGTGCTGCTAGGTTTACAGATATATAAATCAGTTATATCCCTCCTCACTGAAATGCATCTATTTTTGGTGTGGATTGTGGGAGTTGCTCATTTTGCTGGTACACAGCAGGTTAAGATGGGAGGTACGGGTTCACAGCCAGTGGAAGGGATGACCTGGCCAAGTACAAATTCAGGCACGAATTTCCATTTCTGGAAAGCACTATTACCATATGGAAAAGTTTGTTGGTTAAATCCCACAGGGTGTGCAGATAAACATCACGTCTTGGTATCAGTGGAAATTATACCCAGTATCAACAATAAGAGCAATTACTTATGGAGAGAATCACCTCACCTAAAGGTAGTTATCTACAAGTCAGGCATCTGATCTAAGGTAACCACCTAAGCTCCCTCTGTGATGAACAGACAGAAATAGGCAGTGGGAGAGAAGGAAACTCATCCCAAGATAAATGTCCTGAGATAGGTAGACTGAATCACCTTCCAGAGGTGCTTATCTCTCTTTACTGACTACAGACAGAACACAGATAATTAGCCATGACTAGACACCTAATTTTTAGATACCTTGACACCTAAACTTTGGCGAGATGAATCAGAACCGGGTGATTCCCGCTAGGTAAACTTCCTCCTTCCCGTTCCTCAGTGAGGGAATGTCTGACGCCTGAAATGTAAAGGTTGGATTGTTTCCAAAATAATTTCTTCCCTTTTCATTTAGAATCTTTTAAATTCTTTTCTGTATTGCTTTACCTCGAATTGCCCCATTATGAGGATATTCAGCTTGCTGCTCTTAGACTGTACACAAACTGCTATTTTTATTGGAATACCTACAACAATGCACTTTCAGAAAGGAAAACGACAGCACATGATAAATACATATTTTAAAACATTATAATAGAATCATCTGTATTTTATTTCCTTTCCCTCTAAATCGGGTGTGATTTTATGTACAGCTTCTATTTCCCACAGGATTAAAAAAAAATTACAGCTTTTTAAGAGGATCTGTGCCTACAAATAAATCCAGCTTCGTTTCATTACAGTGTTTGATATAATTTGTATAAGTTACAGCCTAATAAAAGATAGGGGAGCAAACTTCAAGCCACATCATCTGTTTTTTCCCCCCAGTAGAGATATAAAATTATATTTGTTCTGGTTCTTTTTGTGTGATTCATCAGATTAGGAAATTTTATTAGACCTCCTACTTCGGGCTTGTAACAAAAAGATCCTTCCTATGCCAATAAGTGAAGCTTAGAGAAGTTCTGATGCGCTTATAGGCAAAGTGAAAAATATAGGCTGGAAAGGCATCTTCATTTATTTAAGCACATACTTAGTACAAGATTAAAGTTATTTGCTTACATGCTGTCCTTAATATGGATAGGCTTAAAGGCATTTCCATGTATTTTCCTGAATGGGAAACACATTCTCAGATGTGCAATGAATTTTCATTATTGTTTATTTGATGTTAAGTATCTGAACGTCAGATGTGCTAATGCACACAAATGGAGGCAGACCCTGGTAAGTAAAGTTCACAGGGTGCGGTGTAGGGGCAAAAGGGTTGAATAACAGATGAATAAAAAACCATACCTTTGGGCTCAAATTTCCATGTAAAATTTTGCTCACATTTCGAATGTGAACAACACATACTTGTTACTCTGGGTTTTAGAACATTTTGCCTTATTCCTGTCTATACTTGGCAAAAGAGACGTTTAGGTAGGGCCCACATGTGTTTTTCAGTATCAAAATTTCTCTAAGATTCGGTGGGTGGCATAGAAAGCCATGTACTGTCACAGACCCAGACTAATATTTTCCAAGTCTTGTGAAAGGAAGTGACTTTTTTTTTTTTAAGGAAATCTGAATGAAGTAAGAGACTCGAACAGCAGTGTAAATTGTGCAAAATTGGCTGCTCAGCCACAGGTGGTGAGGAGCCAAGTAGAAATTTTACCATCAGCCAATCAAATTTATTTAACCCTTTGGAGTTCTTGTAAATGTGGATATTGAGATCCCTGGGACAAATCACAAAGGCAGACACTAATGGAATATCACATTTGAAATCATCACAGACCTCAGGGAGCTGGTTTCTATCTTACCAGCTTTGCGAACAGTGAAACCAAACTGTGAAATCACTATGATAAAAAAAAGGTGAGCTTTCTGCAACAGACAGGTGAGTATTATTTCCTATTTCTGAAAGGTCTGAAATCTTTTCTTTCACAGAAAGAAAAAAAAACAACAAAAAAATTGTGGTTTTGTGGTTAAAGCACTGAATTCAGACTAGGCAGTGCTGGATTCTTGTCACAGCTTTGCTCTGGCATGAGGCTGGGAAACCCTTTCGCTTTTCAAACCTGCAGCAATATTGAGGTGCATGTCTGGAGCTAACCAAACCAAAGATCACAGAAGCATAGAATGGTTTGGGTTGGAAAGAATCTTAAAGACCATCTAGTTCCAACCCCTCTGCTGTGGGCAGGGACACCTTTCACTAGACCAGTTTGCTCAGGGCTCCATGCAACCTGGCCTTGAAAAGATCCTGTAGGTCATCCCAGTTAGTGGGATGCAGGATGAAGACCTTAAGTTCTCTGTGACCCTTCCAGATGTGTAAATTTAAGTCCAATAAACTTCCTTTGTTTTCTGTCTCTATTTGCACTGTACATTTAAATGAAACCTGTGAAGGAGCCCTTTGGCTCTGCTTGGCTTCATCTGAAATGCAGTTTTCAGCACTGAGGAAATTGTTTTAAAAGAGAGGTGAGACAGGTGAGTGTCTGGAGACACAACAACATGAATGGCACGGTGCTGGAGGAAAGACAGAAAAATGGGGGCTTGCTGAATGTTGAGAAAGGAAGAAACATGGTATAGAATCACAGAACCTTGAAATGGTTAGGATGGGAAGGGACATTAAAGATAATCTAGTTTCAACTTCCCTGCCATGTAGATTGGAACTATCATTTATCTGCTAATATATAAAAAAAAAAAAAAAGGTAGGTGAAAAAGGTAATCTGTTCCCCTCTGCACTTATCAGCAGGACGGGGAAGGATGAGTTGCACTGGATGACCCTCCCAAAGTCCCCTGCAGCTCTATTGTCTGTGTTTCCTAAGACTGCAAATTTAGTCTGGATGCAGGATGTTATCACAGTCGGTCCTGAGCTTCACACACACCTCCAGTGCCACTGCAAGGTGGAAAAACTGGGCGTAAACAAACATTTTTGTGCCACGGCAGCTTTTGGCCAGAGTTTATAAGAAGCCATCCATCAAAGAGCGAGAATGCTTACAAGTTTTGAGTTGAGAAAGTGCAGCGGCAAGCTTTTGGGGGGATTTCACAATACTGATTTCTTGGTTTGAAGCAAAATATATTTACAAGAGCATCTGCTGGTGTGAGTCTCTTAAATATGGCATATACTCCGTGTTACTGCTTCATCATCATGTATAATTGGCAATAACCCTATTTAGAATTCAAGATGCATAAAACTGAAAGTCTTTGAAGGGAATAGCTGCTGAGATTATATTTATTGTGCTTTCCCACAATATTTTTCTATGCATAATGTGATAAACCTCCAAGGTGGTTGTAGGCGAAGCTGAAATATTCACAAGTATGCAGTTATTATGAATTTAGACAGGTTGTAAGACATTTTGATATCAAACTCTTAATGAATGGCAGTAAACATATTCTACATTACTTTATTAAAATGCCTATTAAAACATACACATCCACAGAATGATCACTGGATGTGTTTACTTGCGAGCAAAAAGGCCATGAAGAAAACAGCATGGAAATAAATTTTCTTTTCCTGCACCACTATGATAAGAATTAAGGCATGCATTTAAAGTTCATATTATTTTCAGTGTGTTCACAGCACATCCAGATAATCAGATATTCAAAGGAGGATTCCCAGTCAGTTCCAATATGCCACGACTCAGTAAATCGAGTTCTGTAAATGATAGTTCCATATCCAACAATGTTGTTTTGAGATTCGAGAAAAACTGCTACACTCCAAAACAACAACAAAAAAAACCCCAGTCAAACAACAAATAACCAACAAATACAGTCTCATTATCTTGATGCTTTTCAAATAAAATTTGTCCATGTTTGTTTCTATTTGGCTAAATTTTTATTAGTAAAAATTTAAAACTAAAAAGTCATGTTGAGCTAGAAGACGGGGAATTTTTATTTCTTTTCAACCTTTCAGAGTGCACAGTCTGAGGGGAGGAAAAATTCAAATTATGAGTTGAAAACATATGGAAATTTATTCTTTCTGAGTAAAATTTTTATTTTCTTCTAAAAGTCCTGATCAACACCCATGACAAACACAAAAACAGAAGTCTCCTGCAACATCCAACATCAATTCCATTGCTCCATACCAAGCTGTTAATCTACAGGAGCTCTTAAGGGGATTGAATACGCCACATTTTCTGTAGGCAGTGGATAGGATCTGTCCTCCTGATGGAATTACCTCTGTGGTAAATGTCCCTGCCACAGTGTGAAATACGTGCCTACCAGACCAGCAGAAAGAAAACAGCTATTGTGCCATAAATTCACACAAACCATGGATTTAAGGAGAAGTGTGTGTTGGATCAGCACATGGTGCCCTGGGACTGGAGAGCTGGGAGTCGAGTGGGGAAAGGCACCGTGACGCAGTTAATGCCTCCCTTAGGATAGACTGAGCCAAAGTTAATGCCTGGAGCTTTTTGCCTGCTAACAGAAAAAGAGAAATGATCTTTAAATGTTTGTGTCTTCCTGAGACATGCAGCTTCTGTAGGTATTTGCCCTGAAAATGCTGGTGTGATCTGGTTGTGAGAAGCTTTGTATGCTCACAAGCACAGCCAGTTGTTGAATACTTGGGATCATACCATGGGATCTCTGCATAAATGATAAATAAAGTGGGATAAAACCTTGGCACAACAATAACCAGCACTTATGCTTCTCTCCTCTTTGTCCATGCAGCTATCTTGCTCTTGCTAGAACAAGGGGGAATGGCTTTAAACTTAAAAAAGGGTGGGTATAGATTAGATGTTAGGAATAGATTCTTTACTATGAGGGTGGTGAGGCCCTGGCACAGGTCGTCCAGAGAAGCTGTGGCTGTCCCATCCCTGGAAGTGTCCAAGGCCAGGTTGGACAGGGCTTGGAGCAACCTGGGATAGTGGAAGGTGTCCCTGCCCATGGCAAGGGGGTGGAACTAGATGATCTTTAAGGTCCCTTCAAACCCAAACAGTTCTTTGATTCTGTGATCCTTACATTTATCAGTCCTCAGGAGAATCCAGATTGTTTTCATAGGTAAACTGAGTCCCAACACACTGAATTAACAGCGTGAGATGTTTGCAAAGTGAGGACCTGTATTTCTCTCCTTGCCTTTGCCCAGAGGCAGACCTCCATGGAAAAAACCAGTACCACTCTGAAAGAATATCCTGAGGGAGTTTACTATTTTTCTGTGCCATGATTATAATATAGCACATTCCCACCTGTCTGTTGAAAGTATTCTCCCATTCAGAAATGAATTTTTGGAGAACGTAGAACAGCAACATACCCTACAAAACTCCTATTTATGCAGAACTGATGTTGTCATAAGAACTGTTTATACAAATAAGTAACATACCCCACAGTGCAATATATTTCACTTGCCTAATGTACTTTTTGACATTTGATGAGAAACTGCAAGCCTTAATCCCCAAGCCCAGGTTAAAATGAGGGAGCAATGTGCCACCCAAATGAAAGGCCGTCATTGTTCTGGCTGGAAACAGACACACTTATTTCTATGTCTGGCAATAATATTGTTTTAAAGCAAACTGTGAAGAAGTTACACGAGCCGAGTCAAAAGCTGGAATATGCATTTAAACATCCTATTAATAGGCTTGGAAGACCATGCTTATTAAAAAAACCTGCTCTATGAGGAACTGTTTTCCCTAAGAAAAATCTACTTCACATGTCTTTATTTACTGTCCAAGCCACAATACAATGTTATAACCCCACTGATATCGATAAACACATTATGGGATGCCAGATGGACAAAGAACAGAGTAAGAATGGAGAAAGAAAGGGAAAATAAAGAAGCAACCATGTCATGTCACTCTGTCTGACACACACTGGGAGGTCAGCAGCCTCCCTGCCATGAGGGGTGTTTTTATTCTCAGCGCATCATGAAAAAGGACATTATCAGGAAGTGTTTGAAAGGAGAATATGTGAAAATCTGATTCCAGGTGTTTCCCCCAAGCACAGGCACAGGCACAACGGTGCTACAGAAGAAACAAGGAGAGGCTGGAGGAGATGTGTTAGCAGTGAATGGAAAGAGATAAGTAGATACCACTTGCATGGAGCCATGAGAAGCCACCGCTCCATTGTGCTCCCTGTGTCCCCCTTGGCTGCTCCACACTTGTATGCATAAGTCCCAAACCTTCCCAAAATTCCCAAATCCCCAAACATCTACACACCAACAGTACAAACCCAGCAAATGCTTTCAAGTATTTCTCAAGGCAGGTCAAATCCCCCTTTTATATTCTTTTAGAGCCACCACAAAGGCCATTGTATCCTGGTGAATTTACATTAAAGCAGAAAATTTTTTTATCCCCCAGGAATGGGGAAAAAAAGCAAATTCTTCCCAGTGTCCACACCAGTCACATATTCCCCCTCTTCTTTCTGTCCTTCCCCTTCCCCCCTGTCTCCAGCACTGCTGCTCAAAGGAGAAAGTAACAAAGATATTTGAGATTATAAAGGGTTTTGGATGAGTGAACCTGGAGTGAGTAAAGCTCTTAGAAAAGAATTTAAAGGATCGCAGTGGCATGCAGTCATGTTATATAAA
The DNA here is from genome assembly GCA_013397565.1 of Ptilonorhynchus violaceus. NCBI lineage: Eukaryota > Metazoa > Chordata > Aves > Passeriformes > Ptilonorhynchidae > Ptilonorhynchus > Ptilonorhynchus violaceus. The sequence continues at coordinate 373,203 of VZRJ01008274.1, forward strand.
CATATTCTGAACGGTACCATCATACGCCCAGCCCTGGCGCCACAATTGCATTAAGTGAAATTTTATACAGAAATTGTGAAAGTGCACCGGGGCTGGCTGATTATCTGCTCTTTCTGTTCCCTTTCAGACATGAAGCAAGAAGCCAAGGTGCTGGAGAAGAATGTGGACAGTGCCAAGAGGTTCCTGACCTAATCTGAGCAAAAGGTTTTCTTTCTTTTCTTTCTTATTTGTTGTTTTTTCTTTTTCTTTATCTTTCCCTCCCTCTTTTGGTTTCCTCCACAGGGTTCAAAGCTGTCACTCCTCAGAAATGAACATCTGAAATTGACTGTCACTGGGATTTAAAATTTTCAAACACCTAAGGAAAGAGAGAGAAGAAATTGGAATAAGGTCATGGCGTGAAAGCCACATCCTGAAGTGTCTAATAAATATTTCCCCTATGCATCTTGACAGTTCTGAAGTATATGTAAAGGGGGGAGGAATTTAAAATACTATTCAGGAATTGTTTATTCTTGCCAAAATAAGTTAATTAAAATGAGGCTCTGATTAAAATGAAAGGGTCTGGCTCATTTGAAATATTAATTTAGGCCTCTGGTTCTGCAATCTGCCTGCAAGGGTCTCCGTGCAAGAGCAGGGCTATGTTTGTTAAGCAGTAAAGCATTGTTGCAAGTAAAGCCAACCTTTTTGTTTTGTATTTAATGTTGTCTGATCTCTTTCCCTGAGTTAGCCTGGGTCTGTTGACCTCCAGGGCAAACTGCAAAGCCTCACTTTTACTTACACTATGGGTGAGTGTATGGTTTGTGTTTGAAGGGGGAAGGGACTTGGGAAAAACCTGTTGTGTGGGGTATGGGGTAGATTTGTTTGGAGGTTATCTTTCCTACCACTCGTCCCCCCATTAATCTGTGTTGCTCTCAGACACTGCTCTAGCAATGAGACAAGAGACAGCCACTACCCAGCCACACGTGAACTGGACTGCAACATGTCAAATAGAGAATGTTCAGATAATTTCTAAGACTTCTTTCTCTCCCCCAAAAAACAATTTAAATTTATTTTTCCAGGTAAAATTTCCAGTTCCTGAGATATCTGCCATTCTCAATTAAACCCTTTTTCTCACTTCCTACACACATAAGTGAAAGAAAAAAAACAAACAAAAAAACCTCCTCCCTTTATTTTCTCTATCAGCTCTGAGTATAAATATTAACCTATGTGCTTCTCTAGTGGAGGAATTCAATAGTGTGATAGAATATATCCCAAACAACAGAACACAAAAGGCTCTGTCAGGATTAACATCATGACCCTCTGTCCATTTAAGGGTTCCAGAACCCTTAAACAAACAGAACCCAGGAAATCCCTCCACCCAAATCCCATACTAGGTGTTATGGATAAACAGCAGAAGCTGGTTCTTCCGGCAAGAATTTAAAAATTCCACCAGCCATGTCAAATAATGCCTGTTTTACTACAAAATGAGCAGACACATGGCATAAAATTCCGTGCAAATCCTGTTGTTTTACTGGCTATACTGACACTGAACCAACCAGCAGAGAATCCCTCAATTTCCTCTGGACAACCCCGGGTGACGCTGGTGGTGCAGTGCATTTCAGAGCTCTGGAGGACGCCCCGTTGTTTCTGTCCTTACCGAAGGGTATCTGCTGCACTGCAGGTCCCAGTAAGAAGGGGGAAGTTCCCATTTGTTCTGCTGCAGTCCCTGTCTCCTTGTTGCCTCTGAGCCAGAGGAAGCTCAGGTGTTGGACTGTTTAACAGTGCTACCATTTCTATTTGTCTGAACTACAGTGTTAGGAGGTCACTGCTTGGGCCTGGGGCTGTGTAGCACTTTCCGCAGCCATTCCCAGCCATAGTCTGGGACTTAGCACAGGCCAGGGACCAGTCCCAATTATCAATTTAGATGCAACTAGCGCATTTTGAAGGGTGAGATTTATACAACACGGATGTGAGCCATGCCATTTTCATCAGCCTCTGTGCCACAGAAAGATCCTGCAACGTGCTCCTACAGCTCTGACCTCTGCATCATGTGGCTGAAGGTCAGCTAAGTGGGATTTGCTGGGATTACAGTTCTAAATGTAGGTTCCAAAATACCACTTTTATTTTCAACACTTAGACCTCAACTAGAGTTGGAAAAATAGATCAGGTTTTGACAGTTTAAGAATAAAATTAAATGTCTGTCAGAAAATATTTGCCTGATTTATTTCAGGGAACATCACTTAAAAATTCCATTATGTCATTTAATATTTCTGTGAAATTCTTTTATTTAGACTCCTGTTAATAAAGGTGCTGGGAGCAGTGGAGACCCCAGAGCTGGCAGGATTTCTTGGGTTAGATAAGATATTATTTATATATGGGTTTATATGTGGATCTGATACCCAAACATCTGGTTGGAAATGAAAATTCCCCCTGTGCTTGCAGAGCTGTTCATTCCACCTTCAAGTGAACTTCCAGGGAAAGTTAGGGCTGTATCCTCCTGCTTTTGGCATCCCACACGCAGGAGCTGAGCATGAGACAGGAAAGAGCAAAGTCCCTCTCCTGAGTCTAGCTCAGCTCACCTGCTTGGCCTCCATAAAATATGTATTCCCTTATCTATATTTCCCTTCTGAGAATGTTTATATTTATTTTCCTTATACAAAATATCCCCACTCAGTCCATACTTGCGCTCCATCCCCATTGGTGTGGATCTTTCCTTCTATTACAGCGCAGGCAATTTGGCAAAACAAGATAACAGCAGAGAGTTCTGTTACAACCCAAAGGGTAAAACTGAAAAGCTTGTAAGTGGGAGTGTTTTTTTCTGATGGAAAGTGAGGCACTGGCCGCTTCTCAGGGCTAAAACCTTTCCCTGAGCCAGTACCACTGCGCTTTTATTATGTGGTTCCTCTCCTCATATCTCTTTTAATTTTCATTTACATCAAGATTGTTTTCTTGGAGTTGTCTCACATAGCGAAGAGGAAGGAGAGCATGAATAGACTATTGATGGTTTAGCTTAATATATAATGTATATGGCACTCTTATCTGTGGAAAATATTATCTTTATAGCAGAATATATTTAAGAGGTCAGAGCACTCGGTTTGTTTTGGCAGGGGAGAGGATTCTGGGTGCCTGGCCACATCTAGCAGTGCCATAAGAGTCAAGGTGCTCGAGTTGTGTTTTCCCCTCTTCCTGTGTTACCTTAAGAAGTCGGAGGGCTCTTCTGTGCTTATGTGTGTTAAATATCTACCTCCAGAGCTGCAGCAGCATGTTCCTGCACTCACTCAGAGCAGCCTGTTTTCCTCCAGACAAGCCCATGTGGGCGCCTCTCCTCCAGTTCCACAGGAGGAGAGAGGGAGCATTTACCAGTCCCATGGTGCAGCCATTTTATCTCAAGCTCGTAGCTGCTTCTTCCAGCTTCCTCACCAACACTTTAACCCCTTACAGATGCCTCTACCACTGCATGGCTGCCTCTGCCCCTTTTCTTTGTGCTTCCAGATTTGGGCTTCATTCAGAAGTGAAAGAACAGAGGAGAAGGTGCTGTGCTCACCTTGTAAAGGGGTTGTTCCTTCTGCCAACGAGGTGAGGCAGTCCCAAGGCACGAGGTTATGGGGGAGAGATTGGGATGATTCCCCCATCCCCAGACTTGCCTGCCTCCCAGGACACAGCAATGCTCCTTTGCTTAAATTCTGTCAAATCGTTTGAAATCAGCAGATGAAAGACAAGGCGACTGCACTGTTGTGGCTCTGTGTGAGTACAAAGGAGTAGGATTCTCTCCACAGAAGCTGAGTAGATTTTTTGAATTTTTTTTTTTCCGTTTAATGAGAATTTCTACACTTCGTGGAGTAGAAACTGAGAGATGGTATGCTGAGAGATGTGGAGGCAAAATCTTGAGAGAATACTCCTCAATGCCACAGCTACTTATGCTATCCATATAAATGCACACAAAGAGAGGCAGGTGGACACAAGAGGAGAAAAGCCTACTTCTTCCTGCTTTCCCCTTCTTGTGCATTGCCATGAGAGCAACAAGCGAGACAAAAAGGAAGAGAAGCTTTCAGAGGTCCAACTGAGAGTGGAGTCCAACCACAAGTAGAAGCATTTCCTGAATGAAAATGCAATCCCTAACCAGACTCACAGCCTAAACCAGGAGCACCATGGAGCAACAAGCGAGACCATAGCAGAGATTTGCACATTACACACTGCGTGGTCTGTTGGAGGGTATGTCAGTCATTACCAAAATAAAGTATGAGTAACCTGAACCTCTGTTCAAACACGGGACCACGGCTGCCCTTAGTACTGAAAGAAAGACCTCGTTTGGCTAATGGAGGAAAATTATCCCTCTTCATTTCTCTTATATGTTGAAACACAGTCCTTCAGACCAAACCAGCATGGTCATTGACACGAAGCTGTTCAGATTCCCAGAAGACACGAATTTTCAATACAAAGTCCTGGCATAGCTACACACAGATGGAGGATAAACTCGCCGTAGCCACTCACCTGATATGCAGGATATGCAATTTAGCAGGTTTGTGTGCATCTCCAGCAGCTTGATGATCTTCAGCGGGGTGCTCACTTTGATAATGCTTGAGCAGGGGTGCACGTATCCCACGTTCTATCCTGCACAACAGCAGCTTTGGTACTGGCAAAGGAAGGAGAGGGAAGGCACATGGCGGGAGCTGCTCGAGCTCCTCTCTCAAGCGAGGGATTCGCAAGCCATTTTGCACGACGTGGCGTATTCCGGGGGCAAAAGCAAAAACAGCTCTTCGGAAATTTCTTCACGAGCTGGAGATAAAAGCCATCCCTGCTAGGGATGGTTTAGCAGTATGCATATATGGGGGAGGAATTTCAGAGGAAGGGAAATACCCCTCCACCCCATCCTGAGTTTTCAACAATACTTTGTAGTTCTGCCCACTTTTGAAGTAGCTTAAAAGAAATGGAAGTATTTGGAATGTTTTTACACAAGAAATACTTCCTTTTGTATAATTAAAATTATTGTGGTTGGCTCGTAGAGTGAGAGGCTCATAAATTTGTTTCCAGTAGTAATCAGTATAGTTAATACCCATCCTATCAAACTGAGTTAACTCGTGTTCGTTTTGGGCCTCATCCAGGCCTCATTGATGTCAGAGGAAAGAAACTATTGACTTAAACAGGTTTTGGAGTAGACCCTACAAGCTGAAAAGAGCAGATAATCTGGTTATTTCTGCCACAAAGAAAAGGGATATCTAGTGAAAATAAATAGGTGAAAGTCAAAATAAAATAATAATCAAATTAAAAAAAAAAATAAAAACCAGACAAAAGAATCCAATGATAAAGGAACAGGGTATTGTTTTGTGTGACCCAGACTTGTTATGGGGAGAGGCAGAGAACCTCGTGGTTCAGAGTGTGACCACAACAACTCTTAGAAATCAGGAGCAGACAGAGTGAGAAGAAAATTTTCCTGATTTGCCTTTCATATCTGAAACTGTAGAATTACAACCTGACCAGTGATGCAGGGTAAATATTACATGAGATGACCTTAGGCTTTATGTGTTCTGGCCAAACCTGTGACATCAGGTTTTGAAGTTGTCCAGTTAAAAACAGAGATGACAAAAATTACATAAGGCAAAGATCCTGGAGGACACACAAACTTAGGGAAGGTTTATGAAGAATCCAGTGGTGTTTCTGGCCATGCTGGGTGAATTATTAAAAGCTATGAGGATCTCTGAAATGAGTTCAGTACTCAGCAGGTTTCCCATGAGAACAGGCATCTGCAATGCAAATTCTGTGCCCAAGCCCTGCAGCATGATTGCCAGATCCAAGCATTAGAGTGATGAGTAAATTCCCTTTTCACCCCCCTTACAAATAATGAAAATATAAGAAATAAAACATCCAAAGTATTTTTTATTGGTCTTATGGTTTAAGGAATGTGAGTGCTCCTGGAACTCCAAAAGCTCCTCTTTCTAACCATGAGTATGAGAGATTACTTTATTATTGTTTAAACCAAGGATGGGATACTCACCTCCCTACAGATCTTCACTAAGGTTCCCATTTGGCTTGTCTGCTTCCTGTTTCCATATTCTGTCTTTAATTTCTTTCCTCCAGCCCATATTTTCCAAAACATCCTGGAGGTGAAATTCTTCCCTGCAGTGAAACCATTAGCAAAATATCCACTGAATTCAAGAGGGCCAAGCTGGTATCAGTGACAACTGGCTTTACTTCCTACTTTGTAATTCTATTTAACTATGGTTAAACCATTCTGTGAAGTTCTCTGCTCTGAAAATTTCCCTAGCAATGACAGTCATGGATTTCCTGTGGTCAGGATGCCACAGCTCCCCTCTGCAGTTCCCCCATTCAAAGTCAAACACTATTAATGGTTAGATGTCCCTATAAAGTCATTCTCATCCTGATTATAGCTGCAGTGATACCATATGATATTGTGTATAAGACATTGGATATTAATTGTGACGTGTCACTCCATCTTTGCTTTGTTGTGTTCTTTTCATATTTTTAGCTTAGAAGTTTGGCCAAGATCATGCTTTACATATTGGCTTTGTGCAGATCTTAAATGGGTACAGAGAATCATGCCATTCAAATAGAAGTCTTAGTAACCCAGTGATCAGCTTAAATCTCCAAGGACAAAAAGCTGACATAAAAGCCTAGTCTTCCAAAATCTTTCATAAATCTATAAAATTCATGTTAGGCAACCTGATAAATCACTTGACATTTCCATACCTTGATATCTCCAATTCTGAAGTGAGGTAACACTCTTATCTTTTTGAAGGTAACATGATACTAATTTTTCTATCAACAGATTATTCTGAGGACTTCTGCCAAATGAAAGCTTTACTAAAACCTTCCAATGAACACATGTATAGAGGAAAAACAATGCAGAGATATGAAAATAAGAGAAGACCATAAAGGTCTAACCTCAGATGACCGTTATCATCGTATATTTATACAGTTTCCTTGCTGTGAGATAAAATCCTTAATTTGTGTTTACTGATCTGGGTCAAAGGACAAGAGTGTTGAAAGGAATATTACAGGTTTTGCCTCTGTGTGAATTTTTAAGGCAACAGTTCCTTAGTTCTGCATGTACACAACCAAAGCAACTCCCTTTAATATTAGCAATTTAAAGGGTGATGCGTGGTTGTTATGGCTGAAGGAGGTAAATTACAACTACTTGAGAAAACAAATAGAAAGCTGCCTTAGTCATCACATTAGGGTTAAAAACAAAAAAATTTGATTTGGCTGTGTGTCAGTATAAATGCAAATGGAGTACTCATATTTACTAATATTACTGTGAAGGAAGTTTTCCTGTTCATTTGCATATGGGAGAAGTCCTTTCATTCTTCCATTCAAAAAGGGAGGGAAGAGGCCCCATCCACAAGCAGGATTACAGGAAACAAAAACAGAAGTGAATGCATGTTCAAGTACTTGGAGAAAGGTGTTGGATTTGTTCCAAAAACCCAGCCCCATTACTGGAGCTGATATGCCCCCCTAAAACTGTGTGAAAGATTCCCTTGATCAGAGAAAGGGTCTGGTGCTGCAAAAACTCTGTCAGGGTTCTTGAAACACTAATTTTTGAGCCAAAGAGTATCCTGTACAGTCAGGAGCAGATATATCCCATGTAGAGAGAAGCCAAACAACTTGTCCAGTGTTTTCCATGTAAGAAAAGTTTAGCTTGAAGGAAATACATTTTTGCAGTTGAAGCATTTTCACACACACACAAAGAAAACAGATCAATAATAAAACCAAAACACTAAAACAAAATAACATTGTTTTAATTGGTAAAACAGAAGAAAAATTTAAAAACCCAACAAAATTCCCAATTCTTGTACCAAGTCAATCAGGAATATTTAATTTTGACCACTGATATTAACCCTGTGTCTTACCAGCCTATCTCACCAGAAAGGAATCTCTTCCTGGTTTCACCAGATAGTCTAGAAAGAAGCTGGATTTATGATTAGAAGGTGGTCTGACACTAAAAATATGTGACATATTTCCTGTACTTGTCATAAAATTAATCTCTGTATGGTAATAAGACACTAATTTTATTTCCACTTCAACAATAATTTGTAAAAATTCACTTTTTTTTTTTCCCAGAAAGGATATGACATTATAAAAATGTAGCAACCCAATTGATCCTATTAACCAAAAGACTGAAAAATATTTTTTAGCATGTGCTCAAGCTGTTCTGGCAAATGATCCATGCTTGGGCTGATACTGCATTGTTTTAGTTCTCATCTTATTTTAGCTGCATCTTTGTGATCTTTGTTTGTGTCTACATAGGAGATCAATTTGAGTTCTCCTATCTTCAGCTGGAAAAAATTTTGTTAAGAATGTCAAAGTCTAAAGCCAGTGCCTCCACCAGAGCTCATCCTCATGACTGGATCTCATTCAGACATTCTAACTCTGAAATGGTTTCTCAAATGGGTGGGATGAATCATGCCAGAAATACTTGTGCTCTCCATGGACTGCAAAGGGAATCGAGAGGTTAGTTCAGCTGCAGTCTTCTCACTGAGATGATTTGAATGCCCTGGTCCACCAGAAAAAAAGAAGTGGGACATCAGCAGGACCACTTGTCCTATCCTAAAATTTGCAGCACCAAATTTCTTCTGAAGCTGTGAACCTACCTCTCTTCATAAACTGTTAAGTGAGCTTTGATGCCTTGCCTTTAGGCAAGTGGGAGAATACAAACCCACCCACAATGTATAAAGCAAGAAGTCTGTGACCCCAAAGTGGACTTTTTTGCATTTACAGCAATCCAAGTAATGAAAGCAATATAAACTCACTAACACAAGCTATTAAAGCTTTCAGGCCAAATATGTCCCTCCATCTTTTGTGGATATTAATGTTTTTCTACACCAAAAGATAAAATTTTGGATTGTATTTGCATACCAGCATCCAGGCAAGCTAGAGGCCAATCAGTTCAAATCCCATGTTGTAATCACTGTTTGTGAATTTGCTGTTCTGAACACACAATTCTGTATTTCTTTAAAAGAACTGCATCAGAGATAGCAGAAAATAGAATATTACAGAAACCTAACCTAAAGCTTGTTCTAAGGTTACTCAAAGACACCCATTTCTTATCAACAAAATCGCTCAAAACCAAGATTATCACCAGATATAGCAACATTAACATCCGCATCTACCTCAACTCGTATCACAACCCAAATGTGAGAACACCCAAAAAAACTCAGCTCCAGAGCCAACTCCCTTGCAATGCCAGTGCACGACTGACCACAAAAGTCACAAAAATTACATCCCTGACTCCTCTCTGGGGCTGCTCTTGAACTTAACCCCTTTGGTTGCAGATACAGGGAAAAACACAGATGTCTGAGCAGGCAGCAGAAAGATGAAAACTCACATTGCCACCCTCTCTGCTCACTGAGCTGCGTGAGAAAATAGGAAAAGTCACCTCTTTTTTTAGGGTGTCAGATGCCTACAGGTGGCAATGTGGCCCCTTTATCCCTCCCTACAGCCCAGCTCAAGTGCACCGAGGGTTGTGAGTGGGAGATGCACCCTGACACTGCCAAGGTGTGATTTTAAACATGCAAAGCAAGTGGCCTCTCAGAAATATCCTCAGGAAAAGTCTTGCTTGACTGACAGTGAAAGGACTTTAAGAAAGGCAGATTTCCTAAAATGCACCAATAATTTAAAAAGTCAGTTAAATATAAAAGCCTGCCTACTCCAATAAATCACCTTCTCTTGTTCCTCCCCTGAATATTTCTGTTTGTAGGTACATTCATATGTTCATGAAAGGAATTCAAATCTTTCAGCATGCACAGGAAAAAGAGAAAAAATTCCACTCCTTTTGTTAAGTTTAGGAAATGAACTACTGAAAAACAAGTCAGATTTGTCACCATGCTAAAATGAAGCATCCAAAAATCTTGTGAAAGATCTTCAAGGTTTCAAAAGCCAATCAGTGTTTTTAAAAGGCAGTTTTATACCATTTTCACTAGCCCAATCATTATTAAAAATATTTTGCAAGATCTAGATGCATAGAAGTACTGAGACACTGACCATGCAGCATTTCAGAGTGTAACTGGCAGGATGAGACAGAAACATTTTGCTTATGTTTCTGAAGAGATACCCTCACATTTTACAGATTCCCGACTTGGACACTTCAAAAGGAAAGTAAGAAAAAGTACTGAAAAGAGAACAGGAAGGACAGCCCTCATTTGCCTTCCACAACAGAGCAGACTCTTGTCAGACTACTTGTCCAGGGCATGGGAGACCACATTCACTGTTCCCCTCTGTGTATTCATACACACATCATGTAAGAAAGGACTTTATTTGGAAACCTGTGGGCTGATTCCTGGTGGACTGAGTGATGGGGAGATGCTGACGTATCTTTCCTTAGAAATTGTCTGCAGAAAAAAAAGCAAACAAACAAACAAACAAACAAAACCCCAACAAAATCCCATAAGATTCATTGGGCAACAACACAAGGACATGGTTTAAGAGCCCAGTAATTACATAGGTTGCCGGTGACCAGAAAGCAGCCTGGATGCCAGTGCATATTCCATATGTAACCGTCATCAGACAATACGCAGAAAACAGTCTCCAGCCCAGGAGCTGACATGTGGGACTCTTCCCATCCAACTGAGCTCTTAATCCCTAAAGAGGGATGTTTCCCTTCAGGCTTTCTTCTCGAAAGAATGGTGAATAATTTTTTAGACATACTTTGAGGGAGAGTAAGAGAACCTTAAATGCTCTAAAGAGATAAAGGAGATATTTAGATTAGATATTAGGAAGAAATTCTTTATTGTGAGGGTGGTGAGGGCCTGGCACAGGTTTTCCAAAGAAGCTGTGGCTGCCCCATCCCTGGAAGCATCCAAGGCCAGGTTGGATGGGGCTTTGAGATGCCTGTTCTAGCGGAAGTTGCCCCTGCCCATGGCATGGGAGTTTGAACTAGATGATCCTTAAGGTCCCTTCCAACCCAAGCCATTCTGGGATTCTATGAATCTGAGATTAACACCTTTCTCATGGAAATGGAAGCTTAGATTGTGCCTCAGCAGGAACCAAACACACATTCAGAAATGCTCTAAGCACTGCACAACAGTGAAGGTGGGCTTGTCTGCTTAGTTAATGAAAGGGAACATGTTCATCCAGCTGGGACTGTAGGCCAGGCAGTGGGAAGTGAATAAACTCTATTTCCTAGAGTAATCCATGTTTACCCTTATTCATCTTTCACTACATCACCACTGGGGATGCTCCCCCTATTTTGTCAAGCAAGGGCTGATTGGATGGGACAATGATAAGTCAATCATCTTCAGGTTTAGAAATGGTAGAATTCAAAGCAAAATCTTAGTGTTTCAAAATGTCTTAGTGAAGGCAACTGCCCAGATCCCATTCTGTGGCAGGACTTCATACAACACGTATAGAATTTTTATGTTGCATATATTTGTCAAACAGCTTAATGCTGTCCCAAAATGTCCTCAAGTGTTTAAGTAGAAGGGGAATAGAAGTACTGTATAAATATAATAAAAAGACTATACTTAGGCTGGGATCTGCAGGAGACAATAACAGAAACTAGCTCAATTTTATTAGAAGCCCATCCTGGTTCCCATTTATGTTAGTGAAGAGACTCTGAACACAAGTGGAAATAGAAATGGGCTGCTGGTGTGAAAACAGAGCAGCCTGAAGGCAATTTGTTTAAAGCTTCTGTGTGATTGTGAATTAACACTGTAGAGGACTAAATGTAGATGCAGTTTCAGGACAGATGCAGGGGAAGAAGTTTCCAGACATGTAAAGCAACAACCATTCTGGAAAATGAGCTTCTGGAAGTTTTCCCTGCTGTTGTGGGCTGAGTTAAACTGATATGCAGTAGGAGAGGACATCGCATTTCTCCTGGAAAATGAGAAGCACATGGGAAATAAAATTGTCAGAGTTTTTGCTTGGAATTGAAAATTGTTGAAGGTTGAAGTCTTTAATGTAGGGGGTTTATCAACAGAAGCAGAATCTGTGGTTTCTATCTGAGTAGCAGTGAGGTCTGCAAAAGGTACTTCCTGCTGATGAAATTATATAGCTAGAGATTTCGGTCCAGATTTTGTACTCAGGAAGCCCTTGAAAACTTGTTTGCTGCTGTCGAGCTGTGGGAATTAATAGATTTAAAATTAACTACTGACATATTTTTGAGGCAGTCCAAGCTGTAGCAGCAAAGATCCTCCTGCAAGTGGAATGGAGAAGTGTCCCCCGGTGTCACAGTGAGCAGGAGAACGGGCAGTGCTCCAAGCAGCAGAGCTGACCAAGATGCATTTTGCCTGTGCTGGAAGGCAATTTATATTCCAAGACGGCACAGCACTCTTCACACCACCATATCCTTACCCCTCAAAGGGATATGTCACAGACAGCAAGCCATTGTGACCACAGTTTTCCAACATCTGTCTTGATTTTCAGTGTCCACACCAGTGAGGTGTCTCAAAAGCACACAATCACCAGATTCCCAGGACTAAAACAAAGATCGTTCCCTTTTGCAATGTCTTAGCAGCAACATCAAGTAATGGAGAAACCCCAAATCATACATGTTGCAAAGAAACATCCAAATCTCTACTTTTAGGGTTTTCTTCACGAAGGTGATGAAGGTTAGGTTGCTGTTATTTCATGGCCAAAACCCTACAGGTAATTTAAACTTTGCAACTTACATATAGGCAGCAATTGCCTCTCACTGATGCAGGAGGAAGGGGAAGATTTGAATACAACAGAAGGGAATGTAAATAGAGCTAAACCAGAAGTGCTAAAATGCTAAAATGACCTTGAAGAAGTCGTAGGAACAAAAGCAGTAAAAGCATTTAACACCATCAGAATGATGCAACAGCACGAACATCAGCTGCGATCCTGCAGTCTGATGGGGACAGCCATTTCCAGTGCCCATCACCTCTCTGGAGAGTGGTACAAATGTTTCACCTCCCCACATGCATCTCATTGGGGGCTCAGGGCCAGGGATTAATATGAGAAGCTGGAAAAGAGAAGATCTGACAGGGAAAAACAGATCCACAGAAAGCGTGACTCCTGTGAATCGAAAAGCAGCTCCCCCTCCTTCATGAGTGGCATAAAGCAGCGTAAGAAACATGAAGGAAACACTTTTGAAAATGTAATCCTAATGCTGGGTGGAATTTTTCAGTTCCCAAAATAGCCTGAGTTGTTACAAGTGCAGGTAGGAGTTTCTGCTTCCAGGAAATTGCTTTGCCTTTCTGAATAGCACAAATGTTTCTCCAACAAGTAGGTCTATGAAGAAGTAGAGTCCTCCTTTAGGGCATGCTTCTGTCCTGAGGAAATCAATGAGAGCGTTGCTATTAACTGTTTTGGGAGCAGGATATGGCCCATAATCTGATTAACAGATGCTTTGAGTCTGTGTAGACTGAGTTTTCAAAGACATACACAGATAAAAGACTTTTACTTTCATGTCACACTTATCTTTCTTTGTTGTAGCGTAAAAGTCTGTAAAATGTTACCTTACTCTTAACTCATAATACAGCTGTTTTACTTATGCTCAAAATATTTCATCCTGCCAGGGCCATCATGGTGGATAATCTAATTATATAGTTAATTCCACACATGCATTGTGGCCTTCAGGGAAATGACAATTTGGGACTAGATGTTTCACTTCAAGCATGGCTAAGTGCTGACAGAGAAGTGGAGCAGCAACATCTCTCCTGAGTAGCAACAATATCAGCCTGGCACTTCTGCTGTTCTATTGAGATTTAGGCAATCTGCTGAGAAGGGGAGGCTGTGGTTTATCTCTTTGGGCTGAAGAGAGTAAAATCGTCGGTGGGGAGGTGGACAACCAGTCCTTATTGTGTTTGCCTGGCCAGGTTTTGATAGGGGGCGAGGCTGCAAGGGTGGCTTCTGTGAGAAACCGCTGGAAGCTTTCTCCATGTCTGGCAGAGATGATTCCACTGGCTCCAAGATGGACCTAAAACTGGCCAAGGATGGGCCAGTCAGACATGGTGATAACACTGCTGTAATAACATATTTAAAAAGGATAAAAAAAGAGTTATTGCACCGATGTAATTGGGGCAGGAGAAGAGCAGGGTGAGAATACATGAGAGGAACAGCTCTGCAGACCAAGGTCAGCGGAGAAGGAGGAGCAGGAGGTGCTTCAGGCACCAGAGCTGAGGTTCCCCTGCAGCCCCTGGTGCAGCCCGTGGTGAAGCAGCTGAGCCCTGCAGCACAGGGAGGAACATGGGGATGCAGAGATCCACCTGCAGCCCATGGAGGAGCCCCACACTGGAGCAAGTGGATGACCAAAGAAGGGTTGTGAACCCATGAGAAATCTGTGCTGGAGTAGGCTCCTGGCAGGGACCTGTGGACCCGTGGAGAGAGGAGCCCATGCTGAAGCAGATTTCCTCAGCTACTGCTCTTTACGAGCTCTTTCTCCTTCTGTGAAAGATGCTGAAGCCATATTGTGGAGAAAGGAACAAACTCTGATACCCCTTCTGTCTAGGTATAGCCTTGTCTTCCCAGTAGCCAACCAAGCATGTCAAAGGGCCCAGTTTACCCAGCAGTGCATTAAAAAGTCCTTTCCAAAGCTTAAAAATGTCAGCCTCATTTCTTTAGGTGTGAACTATTTCTCTCTATTGGAAAAAATTGATTTTGCTCAGAAACCATGCTTCTTACCTGTGTAAGCCCGACAGGTCTCAGACCCTGGGTCTCTCCTTGCAGCTGCTGTGAGTTTTTCTTCTCTCTCCCAACACTCGTGGTCTCCTTCACAGTCCATCAGGTTTGGATCTCAGCCACAGAGCCTTACGCTACACCTTACAGAAATATGTGGGAAATAAAAAAATCAGGCAACTTAGTGTGTGCCAGAAATAAAAGTGAACTTTCAGCCTAGAGGCTGACAAATTCCACTTACCCTGAATTTACTCCTTTATGGCACTGTGATGTTGGAATAAGAATTTCTTCTCTTCATTGGGAAGGTGGGTTCAGATTGCTCTAAGGTGAAGGTGAAACATGTCTTTTTTAAGTGGCCAATGAACTTAAGTGGTTTTGTTGACAGCTGGCACCCACCCTAACCCCTGCAAAACCCTTCTGCAGATATTTTTCCCTTTCTGCCTCCCAAAAAGCCACATACACTTCAAAGAGCAGCAGGGCCCACTACCTACAAGAGGAATGCAAGAGGAAAAAGCCTCAAGTTGCACCAGTAGAGGTTTGGATTTGATATTAGGCAAAATTCACTGAAATGGTAGTCAGGCATTGGGACAGGCTGCTCAGGACAGTGGTGGAGTCACCATCCCTGGAAGTGTTTAAAAAGAACGTACAGATGTTGTGCTTAGAGACATGGTTCAGTGGTGGATTTGGCAGTGCTGGGTTAATGGTTGGACTTGATGATCTTAGAGGGCTTTTCCAACCTCAGTGATTCCACAATTCTACAAAATGCCATAAGAAGGGTTGTTACTGCTCCAAGGGCTGTTACAAATTAGAGGTGATGCTCCACCATGTGAACACCTCCAGATCTTGCCCATGAGTAGTTGCAGAGGACACTGAGGCTCCACAAACATTGGTCATGTGTTTCTGGTGTTTGGATTGAAGTCCATGGAGGTTGTTCCAGTGCAATCTCCTGTCCAGCTTCGAAATCAGCATGGGGAGTCTTGCTGTTTCCTGATAGATCATCTCATTTATCTTTGGTTCTACTACAAGAATGGGCAAAACAACCCCTATACTTGCCTTGCCTGATCACAAGGGCTTGGGTTTTTCAAAAACAGTGTTGAGATAAGTTTGTTCCCAGTGATGGCAGACACTGTTCAATTTCCTACAGCAGTGTGGAGACTGGTGTGCATTTCCATGCAGTCATTCAGGCAGAGAGAATGAAAGGAATTTGTATTCCCGAATCCCAGATTGTCACCCTAAAATCTCCCTAACACTAGGGGTCACTCAGCTTCACCTCACTTATTTTGGTTTAAGTCGTCCAGGCACTTAAGATGCACGTGCACAGAACTTCTTTTCTCCTGGCAAGGCAGGGTAGAACCACCCTGGCTTGTGTCTAGACAGATTCACAGTCTACGAGGAGCTGCTCCCCTGCCCAGGTCTCATGGAGAGGCCAGACTGTCAGGCATCATCACAGCATTCCTGACATGAATCAACAGGCTCCAAAGCCCTGGAAGAAGCGCTGCTGACTACTGCTTTGTGACTGGCAGAGTCACCTTGGCATTTGTACCGTAACCTTTAGGCTACATCTCTTGTCTAAGCACTGGAAAACTTAAGTGTTCATTTCCTAATTTAGCTTGTTGCTACTTCCATCTCCTAGAAAATTTGTCTGTAGTATCCAGGCCGGAAGACATTTGGCACAGGGATACTCTGCCCTTCCTCCTGATGTTGGGCAACACCTGCAACAGCGAGGTCAAGCTGAAAGGGAAGTCAAGATCTTAGTGCAGGGCTCGTGACATTCCCTTGAGAGGAGCAGGCTGGATCTTGTTCCAAAGTCTCTTTCCTGTATCACCTATGACATTTTACGCTGATGATCATTTGCTTGAGGACAGAAACATTCCAGCATGCACAAAGCAGCTATTAGGAGTTCCAATTATTTCTCAGAGTGCTGTAATTGTGATGCTAGAAAATTAGGTTCTGCCTGGTTTATTCTTTATTTCAGTTTCTCTCTCCAACACTTTAATTTTTTCCCTCTCCATCTCTCTGCACAGTCTAACCACACTGCTTCCACAGGATAGGAGGTTACTTTCTCACAAAAAGTCATACACACAATAATTTGAACGGCTTCAGGAAGGGAGGGGACACTTTTCCTTGTTGAAGATGGTACATATATCCAGCTTGGATATATTTAATGTAGACATCTGCATCTGGGCCAGTTTCCTCAAACTCCATTAATGTGGAGTTAACTGGTTTATTTTTGCAGCTACTTTTGGATGTGTAAAATTATGCCCAAATACTTCCTTTATTTGCTCAACTTGACAATAAAGTCAGCTGAGGGAGACCAGCTCATCTGTGGATGAGAACACTACTGATATTTAAAGGCTGGTGCATCTCACCCTTCACATTTTGCAGGACCTTATTTTATAGAACTATTTGGGATGACCCAAGACAATCAATCCAGTTACCTCTGAACTGAGGAAAAATTGGATTCAAGAAGAGATCAAACTTTGTACTCTGATGTAATTTCTAATCTTGAAATGTATTTTCTCCTAGAAAGTCTAGCCAAGATAGCTCTCTCTCTGGTTCTGCTGGGGAGAGACTAAGTCATGATTATGATTGATGATCCAAAGAAGTGGAATTGCATCTGCTGAACTCCTGCTCAGAGGAGGACAAAGCTCATAACAGGCTGAAAGCCTCTTCAGGAATGCTGACACATGCTACACTAATTCACAAGAATGTGAAAGCAATCTGCAGAACATGACAATTCAGCGACTGGCTGCAGTTAGCAAGTGATTGGGAACATGATCTAAAACTCCAAACTCCCATTTATCTCGGGTTAACTGTTGACAAAACACTTTTCAGACTCTATGAAATGCAGTCATGTTGCACAGGCATTTAGGCAGGAATTTCTTGGCTTTAGCCCTTGGAGAACCTTGTAGTTAAATAGTTAAAGAAAGCTGGTTAGAGAAACTAATAGCATTAATTACTTTTGGCCATGTGTGTCTGTATGTGTATGTAAAGATATATATGGTTTTTAATCTGAAAGTCTCATGTCAATTTAGATACATTTGCTACATTTTGGAGTTTCTTGGGACTTTGTCCTTCACCCAAGGTCACTCTGCTAACAACACTGGACATGAGGGCTTCATAGAAATAGAGAATCATAGAATTGTTCGGGTTGGAAAAACCTCTAAAATCATCAACCCAATAATTGACCCAGCACTGCCAAGTTCACCACTAAATCATATCCCTATAAGTACAACATCCTGATGCTTTTTGAACACTTCAGGGATGGAGATTCCAACACTTCCTTGGTCAGCCTGTTGCAGTGCTTGACCCTTTCAGTGAAGAAATTGTTCCTAATATCCAATCCGAACTTCCCCCGGCTGTAAAAGGTTCTTTGGAAAAGATGGAACTGCTGGCAGAGGAAGGGGAAGGTCAAGTGCCTCTCAGCATCCCCCATGAAGGCTTTGCTGCGGGTTGTGAGTGCCTCTGGCACATCCCTGCCGAGGCTGCCCCTGAGCAGAAGGTGAGACCATGGGATCCTGCAGCCAAACCACTTCTTCATCTTCTGCTTCACCAGCATTTAGACAAGTCAGTGCTTGACAAGGCTGCATTCTCAGCAGTGCTCAGGGATGAATTTTTCAGGCTCGCAGCTGGGGCTGTGTTTATAAGACTGCTCCGTACCTGCAGTTCACCCAACATTTAAAAAAGTTGGTCGCTGCCTTGTTTTACTCCCATGCAAAAAAAAAAAAAAGGTGAAGAATCCATTCCTCCAGGGTTAAACAAGGAGGGAAAGATCTAATTTTGAAAGGGAAAATGCTGCAGAGCAGTAATTTCTAACAAGAAAACACGAGTTCATTTACTATCATATCTTTCACAGAAATCCACCAGGAGTTGTGTCCGGGGTTTTTTTTTTTTTTTTTTTGATGATAATATCAACAGCTAAAGAAAATAAATAAATATAAAGAATCCAGGAAATAAAGCTAATTCTGGATCTTAAAGCTTCTTGCACATGTACATTTGCACACAGAAAAGCTGGCAAAATTATTTTGGCACAGGCCCCAAAACACAGTTCAATCAAATGGAGAAGGACAGTGATGTCATATTAAATATCTCTTTTCATTTTTTTTGACCCACAGGTTCTCTCTCCATACCATCCCTGGGTTTTCTTTCTCCACCTTCTTCTTTCTTTCATTTTCCCATGTTTTGGCAGAATAGCCCAAGGGCTGTTCTAACCAGTGCCAGGTTGTTATTCCTATTTGCACAGGAGAGGAGCTAATCCTGTAGAGCTCCTTGATACAAAATTGAAATGAAAGCTTTGTGCTAATCATTTCCTTCACGAGGACACCTTAGCTCCACATGGGATATTTGCATTTTTCCATTCAAGGATGCAAAGTAGTTTTGAAGTTTGGACCTTTAAGAGCAGTTGAACATCTGATCTGATAGACAGAAGAGCTGTAGCCCAAACTCTCCCTCCAAATTTGACTCAAATTTAGCTGTTAGCAATTTACAATTAATTCCCTGACTTGAATTGGCTGCCTTCTCTGATTAAACGAAATAAATCTCTCTGAAGTTAGAACATTTTATACTGAGGTAAATGGTAAAAATGCCCTTCAACATTGATTTTGATGACAATAAAAACAAAGTCAAAGGTTTCAAATAAAACTTACTGAAAACTCATTTTCAACATGAGTATTTCCACAAAAAACAAGGGTACAAGGCACAATCTAAAATGAATAATTCACTTAGCAAGTCTTCTTTTACCACAGACTCTTGTTCCAAATAGCAGCATTTATTGACTTTTAGTTATGCAGGAAATGGGTAGTTTTGAATAGAAATGTTTAGTGTGGGTGCTACTTACTGACATTGGCACATACTGCTTGGGTTAAGATCTTGGGGATGAAATAGACACAAAAAATGGGATGAGAAGAAGAGATCAAACCCTGATCTTTGCAAAACACTGCACTGGCAGATTGTCTGTAGTAACAATGACACAAAACCTGTCAGTCAGATATAACTTTGGGTGACTCCTGCCTCAAAGCAGACTTTCCTGAACAAACGTCAGAAAAATTCCTGGGGTATGAATGCCAAAGCAGTGGGGTTTGCTCCTTGAAGGATGTGGTTCAAATTTGACCTCATTTTTCAGGTATCACAGTCAGTGGCAAAACAAAACAGTCCTATATGCAACTTTTTGAATGGTTACAGGGTAATTCAACTAGCAATTGTCTAGTCCAACATCCTGGTCGAAGCAGGACCAGCTATGACCCTCCTTTATCCCTGAATTACATCCAATTTTTGAAAGTAGAGAAATCACCACATCTTTTCACTCTAAACTTTCCTGGGTTTTCTGTCCCGGTCTTCAGGTTCATGCCAAATCATGAACTGCACGGGAAAAATATTTGCTTAAGCAAATGACATAACAACTTGATGCCAAAACTTGACACGTGTTGAGCAATTCCTTGCAAATTCTGCTGACGCTAATCGTTTATGAAGATCCTTTACAAATCCTTTGCCCGCTCTTATTTCAGGTCCTACTTCTCTGTGATTCTTAATCACACAGAATCACAGAATTGGTAAGGTTGGAAGGCACCAGTGGAGGTCATCTGAATCCATCTCCCTGTTCAAGCAGGAGTGCTGACCTAGAGATGTTACTCAGGATTTTGTTCAGACAATATTTTTTGAATATCTCCAGAGAAGGAGACTCCACAACCTCTCTGGGCAAATGCATCCAAAGACAACACATCCAAAGGTTTCCTTTCCAGCCAAATATAACAGTTGTTCACACTGTGAGGCTCTGAGACCCTCAGGAAAATATAACAATTAAAGAATGGGACAGAAAACAGAATCAAATTATTCTGTTCATATGCCTTGTCCTAGAACTAGAACCACTGAGTGCACTAGACCCAGACTATACTGCCAAATGCAAAAGCAATCTCAGGTTTTGGGAGCTGGGGTTGAGTTAGTTTGTTGTTTGGGGGGGTTTTTTGGCAGCTAAGTGTATTGTTTTCTTTTGTTTTCCAAGTTATGTGGACTGTCATCCTCAACATCCTTCGATGGCTGAATGAGCTCGTAGGCTGAGCAGCTTGTAGCTTGCTTTGCTTCTCAAAAGAAGTCTCACATCTACACAATACTAATTGGTTATTTTCCTTCCCTTTTCATTTTTTTATTTTATCAATACAATTGTAATTCAGAGGGGCTGGTTTGTTATTTTTGTACAACACTCTGAAACCATTAAGCAGCCTGCATGTTATCAACTGCTCAATAATTCTACCCTGCTTTCCTCCCCCTGCTAACAGGTTATCATCTTGCCATGCTCTGTGCTTTAGATTCAGTCATTGCTGGCGTGCAAGGAAAGCCTGCAGCAACCAAGCGGGGCATTCCTTCAATCTGTATTTAACAGTTAATTGCAAACCTGTTCCTTGAAGTACTGCCACAATTCCTTGCTTCGCTGCAAAGTCTTTTGATATCAACCTACTGCTTTTGGAAAGATTACAACTTGTGCACTCGGTTCCCCTGGTCAGATGTGCACAAGAACATCAAGTATGAAAGTAAAATTGCTTTCTCTGGTGCGTGTGAACCCAACAAACCTCTCAATTGCTCTGTTAGATTTGCTTCAAACCAGAGCAACCCTGCAGGGCAGGCGCTTGGAGAGAACGGAAATTTCCAACGAGGGAGCTGAATTCCTGGGTGGGAAGAGACAGATGAAATGGAGAGGGGACACAGAATGTGGGGTGTTTCTCACATATTTTGCCAGAATTTTGCTCACATCAAATAAAAATCTTTCCTCCCCCCGGCAGCTTAGCATTGAGTATTATTCTCATTTCCAGTAATGTAAATCCAGAATGGCACCCTAACGGTGCATTCAACAGGATTTTAATCCAGATTTATAACTTCTCTTAAGGAAGAGACATGACACACATTGAACAGGAACTTAAAATGACACTTTCCAGCTAAGTTGCTCAAACTAATAACCTATCAATAGTGAGTTAAACCCAGAGCACAGAGCACACAGAACAAAAAGCTGTCCATTACTTACACACAGGAGAGAGGAAGGAAATAAAGATTTACATGACCTAGAATCATAGGAATAGTTTGGGTTGGAAGGGACCTTTAAAGGTCACCTATTTCCCCCACCCTGCAATGAGCAGGGACATCATCCCTTAGGTCAGGTTGCTCAGAGCCTCATCCAGACCGGCCTTGAATGTTTGCATGGACAGGTCGTCCACCACCTCTCTGGACAACATGTGCCAGTGCCCCCCCACCATCATTGTAAAAAAACTCCTTCCTTATATCTGATCTAAACTGACCCTCTTTTACTTTAAACCCATTACCCCTCATCCTATCACTACAGGCTCTGTCAAAAAGTCTGTTCCCACTTGCTAAATTGTGCTAATATTTGGAGTCCACTTAAAATTATTGATCTTTTTTATAGTCAGATTTGTGTAATTTGAATGTCCCCAGCACTTCATACCTCTAGCACTTCACTAATATTTTAGTGGAGTCCATGTCAATGTTAATGCATTGCCACAAGCATGTCTATAGTCTGACATTAGAGATTTGTGCATAAATGCATAAACTAACTAGGTATTGATTTGCTCTTTCTTTTGTGGAAAAGGAGTTTGAGCAGAGTGGGGTCAGGAAATGCTGACTGTATTGGAGGTTTTGATATATCTTTGGCTCCAGGCAGTCTTACCTTCTACCTGGGTATGGTCCAGGAACTGGCTGAGGATGAAGATGTCAATCCATGGTGATTATTTTTTTTGCAGACTCATCTATAATTTTGAATAGTGTTTGACTAGGAGGATCTCCTTACAACTTTGCAACTTCTCCATGTTCTCCATCTGAGTGTTGGACCACTTTTTGTGCAGACTGGGAAATCAATTATCCATCCACACAGTTCACCTCCTGCTCGACGTGTGCTCATATGATAAAGTCCAGTAATTTTTTTATTCGAGGATAGACATGCAAGATCCAACTTCAACCCAGAAACCAAGGCAGGGGGACTGGAACTAAATGATCCTTAAGGTGTCTTCCAACCCAAACCATACTATGATATGATGTGATGTGATATTTGATACGATATGATACTTCTCCATTCCCAACAGACCTTGTTCTGACCTGTCCACATAATCATCAACTCTGGGGTATATTGGCATGGTTAGGGAAAAACCATGGCCTTGGAAACTGTCAGTGAGTTAATGGGCTTGTCAAAAATATTTTTGCCTCCATCTAAATGAAATCAGAGATTACACAAAGACTTTCTGGGCTGAGGTTCAGAACAGGAGGGGAATGAAAAATTCTTGCAGATTGTAGAAGAAGCAGCTGGAGAGACCATCCCCATATATCTGTGCTAGAAAAACAAACGTCAGACTAAATGATCAACAGCAGTCATATATTAAAAAAAGTTTAAGCACTGAAGAACCTACTACAATCATCTTGAAGGAGTGTTTGCAGCAGAGAGCCTAAAGAACTTTACTAATGAGTGGACATTTTTAGTTTGGACCTGAATTCAAATTAATCTGTATTCATCAACATTTTCCAATTTGTCTACAGCCTGATTTAGTTATGAATACCAGAAAGACACATGGTATTTCAGTATCAGTCTCAGTGATGTCATGTATCTGAACAGCATCACCTCCTACATGCTGGGATTGTATCCTGCACTTTAGGAACTTTTACGGAAAATGGTTTCATGCAGAAAATAATCTTCATGAGACTTGGAAGTGTTTTCTAAACCACTATTTAGAATGTCTGTAGATTGTGTTTATGCATATATTGGTGAATGCACTGTGCAGATACACATCTCTCCAACCTCGTATGGATGGCTCTCAGTTACAGATATATATGATTTGCTTACCTGTCTGTCAACCATGATTTCTTCTTACACCTAAGAACCCTTTTCTGAGATGTTTAAACAGAACTAAGCACTTGTGTTACCACAGCCTCGTGAAAAGGTTCTGGGTAATAAACCTGCACACTGCCTGCAATTCTGCCAATAGCAGCTTACATCACTTGAAGAACTCAGGGTTTTTTCCTCATACAAGTGAATTATTTGTTTAAAGACATAAGATTCCAACAGCTGCTTTAGTAAAATGAAGCCGAGCTCCACAAGCAGTGATTCAAATAGAGCTGAGTAATTTTTGCAGAGTTAGGGGTAATATTTACATGACTAGTGGTACTTGCTGCAGTGCAAGCAAAGGATAATATTTCTTATTGCTTCTTATTCTCATGTATGAAACCACAAATTGGAGGAACACCAAAGAATGTTTTCATAGAGTTGCATGCCCATTAATCATTTTAGAGACTTCAAACAATTGCATATACGACGTTATAAAACTGAGAATAGAAAGACCTGAACTAAAATCTTGGAACTGAACAACTTGAAGTGTTGAGAGTGTGTTAAATCAAAAACTGGATCCAGATCTAAAATTTTCAAATGTCATCAGTCTGGCTTGCCAGCAAGCATAACCTAAAGCCTAGTAACAAGTTAAGCCTGAATTAAGGGAAGTTCAAATGCCACTTTTAAATCTGGGGGTTTGGCTCATCTCTGGAATTCACAAGTACAAGATGGATACTACAGGTTAAAGAATTTTGCCTTTGACTTCAACAGGAGCAGGTTTGTTGCCAAAGCACCTTTGCTGTTGGCAGAATTACTACACCAAGTACCGAAACCAACTTATCAACTACAGGTTTGAAAGTTCAACTTAAAATCGTACAGTCCTGAGCTTGCCTTTTGTCTCAGGATGTAAAAAGAAAAAGATCTCTTCCATTACTCCCCACAGAAGAATGGTTTGTTTCTGCAGAACAACTGAGTTTCCAATTTTCCACATCAGGACCTTATTCCCTTTACTGCCGAGTTTACCATACAAAGTCACAAACATATTCGTTTCTCTTTTGCTAGCAATTAGTTCTTCAAGACATAGGCAGATGTTACTCTTTAGCTGTAGCCTAAATATATGAGCTCCTATTTGCCATAAGATGTAATAGATCATGTTCCACATACAATTTTCAAATGACTTCAAGCCTTAATCATAATAAAGACTCAAGAGTTAACGTTCCTTTCATCTACAGATTATTACTGAACATTTCTAATAATCTAGTTAAGTTGTATGAAAAGCACATAAAGAGACATGAAACAGATTTCTCTTCTCATTTTCTTCAATACCAAGATAAAGAAAAAGACAAATCCAACAACAACACATTTTTTCTTTCCCTTTTTGCTTTCACACCGAGTGATTTTCTTTAAAAGAAAATAGCTTTCAAGCAGCTAGGAAAGCTATTAAATGCTGTTCTTGTTTTCTGTTTCACCTGTGAAATACCACACAGAGATTTTAATCTTTGCTTCAGTGTTTTTTTCCCTGAATTCATTCATTTACATGGAACTAAAATTCCTTTGATACAAAGAAAGAAAACTAAAGCCACAGTTTACTTTATTTAAGGTTCATTTTATGCCTTTAAATAATAATTGTACATTTAAAAGGTATGACTTCATTGACAGGCTGGTGATATGCCTTGGTAATTGCATTATCCCAGTCAATAATTACCACTGCCAATGACATATTCACATCCTCTCCCAAGGACGGGTAGGGGAGAGAAAAAGGAAGATGTGGAATAAGGGAAAGGAGGAGAGAGAGGTGGAATGTGATTCCCAGCAGGTAGGAGGTTGTGTAAGGGCTTTTTCTAAGCTAAAGCTGCGACAGTATTTGTCCCTCCTGCTGCTCTCACTTCAGATCGAGTGACACGGGCCAACAGGTTGGATGTTGGCTCAGAGATCGAGAAACTGATCCTTGAGTGGGACACGTGGGTTCATGAGGAATGGAGTTGTGGCCAAAAACTCCTGAAGAAACACTGGACAAAAAGCTGCAACTCCTTTAATTTTGCGAGAGCGTAGCTGGGCTTAACTGAAAGCCAAAGTGACACAAACACATTTCAGCATTTCTGACCAAAGCACTAGTGAGATCCTTTTCCTTTCCCCAAAATGTGATATTTTGTCTCAAACCAGTCTGCAAATATATGTTGACAGAGTGGAAATTTCACTGTGTGGAAATTCCGACTTTGATTCTGACAATCTATATTTGGCCAGAGCCACCAGACGTTTCTTAGCTATTTATCGTTGTTTATAGTCAAGATGACCTTTCCAAACAGGCATGAAAACATTTGGTCTCTGCTATTTAGGTCTTGCATCATGGTATAGCTTAAATACTGGCTTCATTTAAACTGCTTACATACATAAAATCTACACTGATGCTTAGAAAATGAAAGTGTTTGCCCTCATCTACACTGAATGTACAAAGAGCTTTGAAATATTGTATTTTATTCAAAGTTTTAGAGGAAGAAGAGAAACTGAGGCAGATACCATCCTCAAGAAAGATTTCACTGGGATATTTTCAGAGTTCTGAAAAAGACCTGAAAGGAAACAAGACTGAAAAAGTGACTGATAGGTCACAAGTGATTAATTTCTACAACAAGAGAAAAAAAAAATTAGGGAAAGAGTTGTCCATTCTTCTTCAAATCAGCTCAATTATGTCATTTGGACTCCAGGATGTCTGACCTGTGGGAATCTGAGTATTAAAAATTAAAAAGTGACTTATTTCACTTTGCCTGTTTTCCAATTTGTACAACGGGCAAAATGCATCTGGTATGCTGTGCAGAACGTGTAGAAAACATCTGAGAATAAAAAGCAATTATAATTTTTTTCTGTCTAAATTTTTTTCTCAAAAGAGCTGTCATTCATGGATCTTGGTGTGATTTTTCAAGTGTCTGACTAAATCCTCTGCCCTCTCCACTTTCTGTTCTACAGGCAAAGTTTTGTTGCTGCCAGCTCGTTTTACAGCCAGCCCAACTTCTCCGTCAGTGCAAGCTCTTCAAAAAGCCTCGTTTCTTTTGACCAACACATTTAAATGAAGAGATGGGTTAATAAGCCCTTGTCAGGACTGATGTTTAGGAGCAGATCCTGCCCTTCCTTAAGAAAACTCTTTAGAAATGAAGCGAACAATCATCATCACCCAGAGGAGGACTCACACAGGACTCCCTCATTTCCCTGCCTGCTCAGCAATCCACATTTTTCCATAGCTTTGCTCCATGGATTGGAAAGGCTGAATCTTAATGGCCTTTCATTGCAAACTTCCTTTCAGCACACAGCCCAGCAATTAGTCCCCAGCCATGCTTCACGACCTCTGGCTGCCTCGCTGCGAGCTTTGATCACAACTTTGCTCGCTGACACACATCTAATAACCCACCATGGCACCAACCGAGCTATCAGGTCCCAATTTATGCCTCACTCTGCATCCTAGGCCAAATAGGGGGTGTAATTAGCTATTATACCGGCCAGAAGTTTGACCTGACCTCCTGTTCTGAAGTCAAGCGGGGAAAAGAAAAGAGGAAAGCTACTGGAAATGAGTTTGGTGGGTCTCTGCAAAAAAAAAAAAAAAANNNNAAAAAAAAAAGGCAATATTCATTCTTTCACAGAGTAGCCTGCACTGGCTTTCAGATTTCCACTAATCACCTAGCACCATCTGTAGCAGAAATTGCATGATTGTTTACCTGTTACCCAGAGATATCACTCTCATTTTAGAAGAAGATAATTCCTGTAAGACCATGCACTTCTCCATAAACATGAGTACAGTCAGATGAATGAGAAATGCTAAGAAGCCCAACAGTTTTCTAGATAAATAAATGAGATGTGGAAAGAGATGTCAAACCCAGAAAGGCTTCTTTTGGGTCCCGCCATTTCTGGATTTCACAGTTAATTTTTTTCATACAGTTTCTGAATTTTTTATTTTTTTTTTAAGTGACATAAACTGAGAGGTGACAGCGAGTAGAACAGGAGTAAAAGCAGTTTTATTTCAAGTCTATTTTTTCCAGGCTGAAATGAAATATTGCAGCTCTGAACTCTTGGAAAGGATGTTTATTCTACTCTAAATAAAACTGAAGTATATTTTTAAATGAAACATCACCTCAAATTACTTTGAAAGCATCCAAATAAAAAACATTTACATTTTTTCCAAAACCCCTTTCCCATTTTCCTACTGCCTTTTTTTTTCTTCTCAATTGAAACAAATCTCTTTGATCAGCATGAATTCACAAAACATTCCACTCAACTCACTTGTATAATTCCAGTGGGAAAAATTATTTGGATCAACCTTTCTGTCCAGTGCAGCCACTGCTGTGGAGACAGAGAGAGAACAGAGCCTGGCAGAGCTGAGTGGATTTTCCCACTGCCAAGGATGCAGGAGGACAGTGTAGAACACACACTCATCTGGCACACACCCCAGTACACAGATATCCACTGGCCAGAGCAGGCAGAAGGAAGTTCAAGATGTCTCTTATCCCACTCGGAGTAGGATAAATGCTCTGTGAGCACCCAACCTCATTGTGCCTCTACTTCGAGTTGGGACAACCTCCACATCCCTCTTGAAGAAGAGCAACGTGACCTCCTGCACCCAAAGTTCAATCCACGGAGCAAAGTCCTTTTGGCACCAAATGTGGGATCTCTGGCATGGACACACATAAAGGTAGGAAAATGCTGGATGGGTTTTTAGTATCTTTAAGTGTGGAGAAGAAACTAAAAATAAGGAGCATCACAGCAGGTCAGCTATTTTGAGTTAACCAGCAGGTGCTGAGGTTCAGTGTTGTTTTATTCCAGCTACATTGCAGATCACAGTGATTTTTAAAAGACGTAGGCGAATCGAACTGCTGAAGAGTTCACTTGACCACCTCTCTGTCACATGATGAAGGAATGAAAACAGCTGTCTCGTGTGTTTTCATAAAACTCTGGTCACAACTCTTATCTTTCCGTTTGTGCTGCCAGCTCAGAGAAACCGCCGTGGGTTTTTGCCCTAGAATAGTCTAAAATAATCTGAGTTACATATCAATGATGCACAGAGGTTTCTAACCTGGCATTCCTTCTTTTAAAGGACCAATTAATACTCTGTTGGGGGATTTTTAACATGTATCTTAAAGGTTTTTTTGAATTTCCTTATAATATAGATCAGAAAGAAAAAGGGCTAGCAAAAAATAATTAAAAAGGAAACCACGGGCATGAATGTGAAAATATTGTTTTATTTTTTCATAACTGCTCTTTGTCTTTGGTGCTGTATTTCTACATTTTATTCTACTTGAAAAAACTCTAATGGTCAGATGTGAACTTTTATACACTGGAAGGACATCAGGTTTTGGAGTTCAGTCCTGCCCTCATCTGCAAAGATCCATCAAGGACATGGTCTCGTATCCCCAGCTGACCTAAAACTGGTCCCATGTACTCCCTGAAAACTCTTCAGAGAGCAACCTGGAACCTCTTCCAGGACCTCTTTGACAGTGGTGTCCCATGTCTTTGGCCTTGCAGCACCCTGGAGACACTTCTCCTGATATACTGAGGAATACAGTGACAGGTTTTGTTGGAAGAGCTCCGACCACATGAAATCCAAATTACGTCCTCAGAACATTGCATTTCAGATAAATACCCCCTTTATTTCCCTTTCTTGCATTACCCAGTACCTTCTTAGGTCCCTTTTCTGGTGGAATGGACATTCCCTAGATGGAACAGGAAATCATTCAAGATTCAGTTCACACAGGAGGTCAAATTTTCCATACAAAAGGCATTCTTCTGGCTGGCTTGAGATGAACTCAGTCACTCAATACCCCCAGAAGGATCAGAGAGCTGATCTTCAGGAAATACCTCTGCCAGCACCAAGGGACTCACTGTCTCTGGACAGCAGCAGCATTTCTCTTTCAGGGGAGATTCAACAGTCCAGCCAAGAGGGCAAGGTTCATCAGAAGTTAGCAGAACACTGTTAAGGATTGTAAATTTTAGAAATCTGGGTTAGACCAGTGTTATTTGTCCAAAACTAATTTGACTGGGGAAGAGATGTGGTATCTGGAACACCCCATGTCCCAGCTTTGGAGAGGAGAAGTGTAATGTGAGGCAGTGCTGAAGCCCTTGCCCTGCTATGCAGAGGTGACTGGAGCAGTTTGATCACTAAAAAGCATCATTTTTAAGCACTGTGGGCCTGAGATGATTATTTGACATCACACTTCCAAGAAACCTTTAAGTCAGCGCTGATAAAAACAAAGTGGTGGTACAAAGAGCACAAGAGAAGTGAAAAATGAAAAAGGGCAAAATATGATCTGAATCATCTCACAGGGACCTGAGCAATCAGGATGTTACACTTTGCCCAGAACCAGATGATGGACAAGGAGGGGGATAGTTATTCTACCAAAAATGGGTATTACAAGGTCTGAAGGGTGGAAGTGGAAGCTAAACAAACATAGACTGGAACAAATGAGAGTAATTAAATATTGGAACAACTCATTTTGCCACCAGCCACTTTCAAATCTAGACTGATCTCTTCTGCAAAGTCAGGATCTAGAGAAGATTAAAGCAAGAATAACTTCAGAGAAATCCCTTGGCCTTTAGCAGTTGATAGGTCAAACAAGATGACAAAATAAGCCCTTTTGGGTTTAAAAATTGCTGAGCTGATAGTCTTACCAAGACATTAACTGTTCTAGACATTTGATGAGCAACACAGCCACCGTGAAACGGATTAAATGCCTTTTTATTTTTTTTAAGAAAGCATATAATTAACTTATGGAATGTGTTGCCATGGGATGTAAGGGGAGCAAGAATCTCGGATTCGTGTTAAGTACTACACACCTATTTGTATAACCACCTAGTTAAATGGAGATCCAGACAAATTTCTCTGTATCAGAGCATTTGATTAGGTAAACTTAATTTGGTTCTCTTTTTAAGCATTAATTATTTTCTTCTTGATAGACAGAGAATATCTGGTTCCCATTGCTCTGCTGGGAGATGATAATTGCTAATTTCTGTTTCACAGTGCCAGATGTTATTGCAATTTTCACAGCTCCATTTAGAGGCTATTTCTTTTCTCCAAATGGTTTGGTCTCCAAGGAGGATGCCTCAGGCCAAAGGTACAGAGCAAAAATTTTCGAAGGAATCATTTTCTTGAAGATGTTTCTGTTCCATTATACAGAACAAATGTTGACCTGGTACATGAGAAGTATCTAGATTCAAGACAAGATCAAGATCTAACCTGCAACTGCTAAAACTATTCAGAAATACTGAAATTTCAAATTTTGCGAAAAAAAAATAGCCAACAATTAAACAGGCTTGCATGTTTACCTTTGCTCTGGGTCCTAATTTCTTCTTAGCTATTGAAGAACAACTTACTAATGTAGTAGTGATTACAGCTCTTGGAACAATCTGCTCTAAAAAGAATCACCATATAATATTAATTACAGGCTTCTTCCTGCCACCTCATAATCAAAGCCCTGGGAGAATCTATATTGTGCAGTGTACACCTTGCATTTAAAAGGTATTTAATTTGCATATTAGTATGGTTGTGTTTTAGGGAAGGCCTTTGCTTAATATTTCCCAGTAACATCTTACACAATCCAATTTCAAAGCCTCTCCCTCCTTTTCAGTGTTATTTGCCCTCAGTTATTTTCTATCAGACTCAATCATGATCTAAATACCTATTCCACACTGTACCCACAATTAAAAATAAAATAATTTAAAAAGGATATACAAAGGGGCAATTATCTACCTAAATAAAATGATTCTTTTTTTAATCAGCAAAAGTATGAGGCTGACACTTTTTTTTCCTTGAAAAGTATTTATGTTAAGAATTGCTTGATTTTTAATAAGATACTTCCAGATGAAACATTTCCTTTTGAACTGCTGTTTCAAAGCATTTAAATTAGGTTGTGGGGTTTTGTTATTTTGGGGGTATTTTTTTTGCCACATTTGAGGAAAACTGAGGTTTAAAAAGCAGAATCACCTGGAGGAGAGCCACTGTTTCCTAGAACAGAGAAAATATTTTCTAAGATGGAAGGACAAAAAGGCACTTTCTTGGAGTGAATAAATTCTTTTCTAGTGGGACTACACAGTAAAATTTTTAAAGTATTTCTTAATAATCAGAAATTGCTTTTTGTTTTGTTACACATGGTGCAGAACTCCTGACATTGTGTTTCTCAGTAAAACTCTGCATGACAGCACTGGCAGGTTTTCTGTCACATATATTTTGAGCACATATATCTGGGCTGTATATTAGGGCCATTTTGACACAGGGAATCTGTGTCTATTTGCTTTGATCTCTCTGTCAATGAATATCGTACAGGAAAGATTTTCCTCTTCAACCCACCTGGAGAAATCTGACATTTCATTTCAGAATTGGTGAAGTGCCATTCCAAGCGTCCCCCCATTTTTTTTTCTCCATCGGAAACAAAAACTTTACAGGGAAGGAAAGCGTCGCCTTATTCTGGTCCCCTATTGCCTGTACACTAGTGCAGCTCCATCATCTTCATCTCAGTGATTATTAGTGCACATCTGTCAGAGAATCATAGAATGGTTTGTGTTGGAAGAGACCTTAAAGCTCATCTTGTTCCAGCGCCCCTGTCATGGGCAGAGGCCCCTTCCACTAGAACAGGCATGATCAAACCCGGCTTGAACACTTCCAGGGATGGAGCATCCACAGCTTCTCTGGTCAGCCTGTTCCAGTGTCAAGGGACGTCAATTTATTATACAAGTAATGACCAAGGTGTTGTTGGGGTGTGAACTTTCCACACATCAGCTGCACCCTGAGCACCGCCTGCGATGCAGGCATTAAAAATGTGGAGCAACTACACTCAGTTTAGGAGGGATGAGATTCCCTGTGTGTGCAGTAAGGCACGTACATGTCAGAGGAGTGGTACACACTGGATTTATGTCTCCTCTACTTCTGTGTGAGCCTGTGCTCTGAGTCTGCCCCAGTGAAGCCCTGGGTATTCCTAGATAAAACAGAATAGTCGTGAGTTCATAACAAATTAAATATTTCAAAAGACAAATAATAAAATCTGATAGCGCTTTATAAATCATCACAGTGGGGGAAATTCGGTGATTCAAACATTGATTTTTGAAACATTAATTGTCAGGATAACAGGCTCCAAGGTCTTTTCTCTGGTCTAATTTCAGCTTGCCCTGAGAGCAGAAGCAATCTTGCTGCCAGTATCAAAATCCTGCTGCAGCAGGAAGGTGCCTGATGCATGCGAAGATGTGATTATCCATAGGAAGGAGAGATCCTAAAGCTGTGGTCGTGCTGGGGCAGCGTGCTGACTCAACATATCGTCCCCTGTGACTGTGACAGCTGCATGGTTTGCAGTTTTGGAAATCCAAGCATCTTTCTGGGTATTAGTCTGGAGGCTGTGGACGAGAAAGAAGCTGCAGAGCAGTGGATGAGGGATTAGCAAGTGCACAGAGGTCACGGTATTAAACAATATGTGAACTTCACAATTTAGGTCCTGCTCTGGTAAAGAGGGTTAGGAGTTGACCAGAGGTTTTTCCCTCAGTCTATGGCTGTCCTGGAGTCAGTGTAGCAAATAGCATTTGTGAGCTGACAGCAGGACCCCGTGATCAGAAATTTGTTTTGTAAATACCTCTGTGTCAGAGGCAGGTTACAAAAGAGCTCGTAAGCTAAAAGCAGGCAGAAGTGGTGAGCACAGGCAGGCATGATCCAGGTCATTTGTTCCACTGGACTAACTTTTGGGGAGAGGCGAACAGGTCTAACACTCTCTCTTTCTATGCTCATTCCTCACCTTGATTCTGTGCTTGATTAATTTAAGGTGTAGGCAGGCCAGCTTTGTATATTTAGGTGAAGTTAAGGAGTTGCTGCTTGCTACAGGTTTTTAGTACAGGCTGCCGTGACTGCTGCTGAAAGACAGAATGAGTGCTCCTAGTGGACTTCAGGGCAAAATAGTCGTGGTTTAAGCAAAGCCATCTGGGAGCTTAAATTCCAGCTGTTTCTGAGGTGATGCTGCTTTTACTGTCCCAGAGAGAGGACCTGAGGCACAAAGGGCTCAGACTTGTCATCATGTCACTACCATTTAATACAGGAACAGCTAAAATGAAGAATCTTTACACTTTGCCACTGCTGAAGGTTGCCAGGTGTGGGGAACTCTGACTCACGATTCGAGTGAAATTCATCTGCATCCAACAAGGCCAACACGTTCTATACAAGCTGGTTCCCCTCAGTTCCCTTCCCAGTTAACTCTGAAACAGCTGATCTCTGTGGGGCCTTGACTTCTGCATAAGATAAAACACATCACTGATGTTTCAACATCTGGCCATGATGTGA
The DNA here is from genome assembly GCA_013397565.1 of Ptilonorhynchus violaceus. Taxonomy (NCBI): domain Eukaryota; kingdom Metazoa; phylum Chordata; class Aves; order Passeriformes; family Ptilonorhynchidae; genus Ptilonorhynchus; species Ptilonorhynchus violaceus. The sequence goes on from VZRJ01008274.1 coordinate 406,874, forward strand.
TTATGAAGGGAATCCAGCCAGACACATCCTAGCTGGAATGCAGGCGTCTCCATACGTCCCTTCTTTCACCCTCTCCCCAGTGTGCTCCTGGGCAGCTTGGTAAGTGCAAGTGCAAGGAAGGCAAATGCAAAACCTTCTGAAGGATTTTCCTTCTCCCACCCATTTATCGCAACCTGCATCCCTTTGCCGACCGAGCTGGATTAAGTCTCCGTGACGGGAAGTCAGGAATGTAGATTTATTCAGACTTGTTGAAAGGGTGGCACACGTCCCAAGGAAGACAAATAGCCTTTTGTGAGATAATTTGCTAACACTGTTCCACCCTAACATGCATCTGTCCTGTTATCGCATGACTAATATGGACATAACCCCGCACACTTTTATCTGACATGCATGAATGTGTCACCCTGATTTGTGTCTCGCTTGGTTGGGTGAAGAAGCCAATGGACTTGTGCCCAAGCAAAACTTGCTGAAGTGAGATCAAAATCTGGTGTGTGTGTTTTTAATCCTCTGCTCGTGCCTGTTTGCAAGGAGCGGCTTCAGCTCACAGGAACATTTGCAGAGAGGCTGTTTTTCATCGTTGCTTTAACCATATGTAGAAGAAGTCACAGAGTAAAAGTATTTGTCATTCACCATCAAGAGTGATTGCTGTTAGTCATATTGTTCTTTTGGTTAAAAGGGTGGTGGGCATCTGATCAGGAAGAAACCTGCCCTGTGAGTAATCCTACACAATGAGTAATGACTGGTGGATTAATCATTTTCTTTTACAGCATTTTAATGAATGCTGTAAAATTCTGCAGCATTTAATGACTAATTTGATGTAAATAATAATCTGATGTAAATATCATTATTACTCATCCTGCAGATAGGGAAATTGAGGGACGGGGCAAGTCAGTGTTTCTGAGTGAGGAGTCCTGGATCCCAATTCAGCAAAATTTCTGCTAAGCTTAAACAGAAAGCAAAGAGCCCTTCACAAATCTGTACTAACAGGTCATTCAGGAGATTTAATCCTACCTGTGCCTCTTCAGTACAGGCTTCCTGTGTGCATTCATCTTCTTCCAGTGCATGACAGGCAGTGATGTTGGCTCTAGAAACCACTGCTGAGCTTGTGAGAGCTTCAGGGACTGGAATGATTCTTTCTTGGGCACTTGGAATCGTAAAATATCCTGAGCTGGAAGGGACTCACAAGGATCATCTACAAAGTCCAACTGCTGGATTTGAATAGCTCTTACCCTAAGCAGGACCTTCTCCTGACTCTGATGCCAGTGTCAGTGGTTAGGAAGAATGTTTCCAGATAAACTTTGGGTTGAAATGGGTTTTTTTGTTGTTTTTTCAGAATATCTGACTTTCACAAAATCAGCCCCATTGAAAGCTGAATGCTTTCTCTCTCCACCCCAGACCTGAAAAGTTTTGACGGAATTTTTTGGACTTTAAGCAGCACACACTATGACCTAACTACAGTGAAATCCAAAGCCAAAAAGGCATTAATTAAAATCCTAATCAATGGATAAACAACCAGTTCTAGCTACATCCTGGACACAATTTCCAAAAGCACCTCCTTTCTTCAAAGCAAAACAAATCAAGAGATCCAACTGATATTTAACAGTGTTTGTGTCTTACTGAGAGGTATTTGGGTTGTTTGGTGCTGCTTTGCTGTTTATCCACATCACGAGGACAGGCAGGTTCGTGCCAGTGTTGCAATACCACCCTTCAGAGGATGTTGGTTTTCCTTTTACACCGGGGTGACTCATCTCTTACAGGACGGTTTCTCTGCATTTACCTTGTTGGAGCTGATGGCAAAATTCTGTGCAGGAGTCGGCTCTGTCCCTTTGGCTTGTGCAGCTGAAACTGTACAAACAACTGTCTCTTTTCCCATTGAATAAACAAAAGCTCTAAAACCATTAAAGTGCTACAAAATAAAGACAGAGGTGCATTGTTAGAAAGAGGATCCTTGACAAAAGCAATGAAGCAACTACTCCAAAGCAGTGACTTCTTCTGAACGCTTAAAAAAAGGGAAATCCATCAAGTCTTTTGATGAAGTTTGGTAGGGAATAAATCCAGATTAAACACATGGCTCAGGAACTACTCTCCTGCAGAGACCCATGAGTCTCTGCTTTCCCCTGGCAAAGCTGAAGTCAGCTTAAAATGCTTCCACTCTGCCATCTTCTTCCCCTATCACAAAATGTTTTAATCAAAACAGGAGCTTTGAATACAATTATATGAAGTTGTAACTATTTCTAACAGGGAAAAAAAAAAATCAATTGTATTGTACTGTAATATTTTCAATTTGTTTCAAAATAACTTTAAAATGAATTTGACACAATAATTGTATTGAAGGGAAAAAAAAATAAATATGAAACTGAAATCAATTGTTTGATTGACCCGAGCCTTTTATCATTATTTCATTTCAGTTCCTGAAAAAATCTGAGAGAAAAAAATGCTTTGTTGTGATTCAGAATAAGGACTAATTTCCAAATGCTCGAATTCCTCTGAGAGTGAAAACTGTGAGCACAGGGCAGCTTTAATCACAGCTTTCAACTCAACTGGAATTGCAGTGGAAGTTGTAGCAAGTATGTGGCAATTCAGTGCAGAATCACCTTGTCCTGCTGCACAGATTCCACTCCCATGTCAGTCTCTGAATTTTTAAGGCTTTTATTCCAAGTTTCTTTCTGTTTTCTTTGTTGTGTGACTCCACAATCAGCAGTGTTCATGTGCTTTAAGCACCCCCAATGAGTAAGTAGTCTCTCTACCTTTTTAACAATGACACTGCAAATAGAATAATTATTCTAATTAGAATAATTAGAATAATAATTATTTTATTATTATTTTAATAAGATAGCTTACAAAATAAAATTTTTTAAAGCCACAGGTGGTTTTTTGTAGTTGACTCTATAACGCATTTTCTTATCAATGCAGTTTTCTTCCTACAAGAACAGCTTTTAACATTGAAATAAATATTTTAAACCCCTTTTTATATCTTCTTGTATTTCAGTTGAAGAAAAGAGGAAATCAAAGTTTGTCATTTTAATATCCAGTATATTTTAAGATCTAGTACAGCTCAGGTGGGTTTTCCCTGGAAGAGGAAGCTTGACGCTCACTCAGCAGTACAAACCCAAGCAACCTTTCTGGTGGTCATAAGACCTCATTCACCCTGAGATATAAATCAAGAGTAAGTATAAAAATCAAATCAAATCAGTGGCATTATGGCTTGGAGAAGAACTAGTCCTGCTGAGTCTGCATTACTGCATGATTTGGCAGCAGTGACTGCTTTGCCTGCTGAAGAAGAAATTTGTTAACAAGGCTGAGCCTGAGTAGAAGTGCTTATTTTTGGCCTAACATAAATCAGACAATGAGTCCTTCCAATCACCATTCACACCTCCCAGTTACTCTGCACTACAAGGTGACATGGGAATTTTCACCATTTGTGATAAATCATTCCAGGAAGACAGTAAGAGGGCTGGGATGGGGGAGCAGGGGAGGAAAACGCCAATTAATAGCTGGATTACTGTGAAATAAGTACTTTTAGTGGGTTGGCTTTAATGTAGTGAATAGACTCAAGTGCAGAGAAGTGGATTTAATTGAAATGCATGGATTAAGGTAGACAGAGAACAGATTTGCTCTATGTAGAGTAAATTCTGTGAGTTCATTTCTGGTATATTTTCATTTTAGCTTCCTTTTTGGCTCTTCCATATGTACATATATACACATACATATATATACACACACACACACATATACACACACATTATATAGATATTTTTCCTTCATGCTTCTAGAAACCAAGTGCAAAATGTAGCTTGGAGAATATCAAAGCATCTGGAACACAAATTTACAGTCTAACCCAGCTGAATTATTTTAAATTAACACAGGATGTAAATTAACACAGCTGATGATCATGGTCTGGTCATCAGAACTCTACTGCTGTGACCAAGTAACCACCCTAATATTCCAGCTTACTGTGGGAGTAAGTCCACTTTCTTTATTTTCAGATGTCAACATCCCACCTAATCTTCCTGACATCCCTTGATAGCCAAGAGATATGATTGATACAGCCTTTACTACCTGTTTATTTTATGATAAGGTGAACTTTGTCCTAAAAGTGGCTGTTTTCCTCCACCAGTCACCAAGGAAATGTAGCTCAGACTCAGATTGTGGCTTCTGGTGTGTATGGAGAACACAGATGCACTCTCAGTATCTCCCATCTGATTCCCATTTAGCTGCCACAGCTGAAGCCACCCCATGACCAGTTGTTCTCCAGGCCCCAGAGCTGATGATTAGGTCTCTGAGACAGAAGCAAGTGAGGATTAGCTCTCCGGATGCCTGGTAGCCCTGTCTGGGAAGTCAAATCCCTCTGACTTCAGGCTATGAAACAGCAGAAGGAAGAGGGAGTTTGGTTGCCTCTGTGAAAGACAACATCTGACAGAAAGGTGAGGCAGAGGGAACGATGACAGAGGCAATGTCATCAGTCATCAAAATCCAAAAAGGCTGTGAGTCACAACCCCACTTAGGGAGTAAAACTGCTCTTGGTAGGATCTAGAGCAGCTTTTGAGTTGCTGCAAGCTACACTGGGAAGCCACTATCATTTCCAGCCTGATGAGGAATTAGATAGGTGGAAAGTCATCTTAGACCACCTATCTGATCACTTGTCATGTTCTTGGCCCAGTGTGATGCAACCACGAAAGCTCAAGAAAATCAGCAGTGAGAAATGCTGAGTGAGATTCTGGATCAGGTACTTGTCCATGATCTGGAACAGCAGGATGTGAACTCCAGCTTAGGGAAGGATGGGTGGAGGGAAGAAGCCTGTAGGTATATTTGGTTATGCTATTTTGCAAAAGGCACATGCCCCAAAGCTGCTGGCAGTGTTCATTCTGCTTTGATAAGCACTTAGGGGTGCAGTGCACAGGGTATGACCATGTGCAGCTTCAGCTCTGACAACATTTCTTTGTGCAGGAAATTCCCCTGGTTTTGTGTTTTTAACGTAAAACAAAGGATTAATTAGTCTTGGGGAGGGTTATTTGCTTTTGACAGAATTTATGAGGCCCTCTGAATCAAAGGTCTTACCCTGCAGGCCTTTCCACATCTAACTGTGGAGTGAGTGGGAGTGAGTTATAGCCATGTGCCATAGGAAGTAGTTGAAAGAATGTCAAGAGAAGAGGCAGCAACTTTTAGCTGCACTAAAACCACAAATATCATACAGTAATCTGGGAAATCTGATTAAGGACTGCTGTACTCCTTATCCCCATCACACTTCTCAAAGTCTGCTCCTCTATCTACTGTCTCTCACTTACAACCATTTACCAGATTCATTCAATATGTATTATATATTACATATATCTCTACTACAAGAAGTTGTGGCTGACCCATCCCTGGAAGTGTTCAAAGCCAGGTTAGGTCGGCCTTTGAGCAACCTGGTCTGGTGGAATATCCTGTCTGTCCCTGCCCATGACAAGGGGGTTGGAACTGGATTATCAGAGATCACTGGATGATCTTGAAGGTCCCTTCTAACCCAAACCATTCTGTGATTCTATGATTCCATAATATCATATATGATATTATATATTAAGAATATATATTATGGTACCTTATGATGATAGCTGTTATAATAACGTATTTATATTATATTACATATGATACACTGTATGATATGTATTTATAACATAATATATTATTATATGTTACAATAATATATAGCTTATATACAATTGGCCAACTCACAAGCACATGAGCCCTTGAAAATCTTGACCTGTTAAAGGGCGAGTGAAACACAAACACACAAAAAACCACACGTGGACAGCTGGACATGGTACAGGGTATGATGGTGCCTAAACATTTACACACACACACACATGTCCAGATGTATTCGAAAAGCAAAATATTAATGATATTTACATATTTGCACTCATCACTTTTGTTTGCCAGAAAGCCTCCTCTGGAAGGTAAGATTATTAATTTGGGGTTGGGGGTGAGTTTAGTGACAAAGCAGCAACAGAAGCTGTGAGATTTTAGCAGACATAAAAAAGTGTCATCTAATAGTCCATCAAACAGCTCTTGTCACACAGATAAACCTTTTATCTCTCTCTCCCAGATTCTAATCAAGGGTACAGTTTGCATGTTTCTTGTATCACTGCAGCAACCAATTCAGCTGGGATTCCCTAAGCCCTGGGAAATAAACTCATTTTGACCCAAATGAGCAAATGAGAGTCTTATTTAATCTTTTCCTATTAACATGTTGGTTATTATTTGTTAGTCAAGGCAACAAGAGAGCATTTTCTCACCAAAAGGATGTGTTGCAGATCTGTTTGTTTGGAGCGTTCTGTATGCAGAAGAAAACCAAAATGCTTTATGGGAAATGTGGTTATAACATAAAGTTTTCATTGTGGTTAAAAAAACATTTAAATACTCTGGAATCTTAGGCCTAAACTCCAGTATTTTTATTACTTAAAAATTCAGTTTATAGTTTCCAGAATTTTATCCAAATATAGTAATGACAGTCCAGAAGAAATTTTTGAAGTTTCTCATTCTATCATATTCTTACAATATTTGCATGGTATAACAAATTTTTTGTTTCAGTTTGGCTGTGCACAATCAGTCTGTCCTGGGCTTGTACTCATAATTAATTACTCACATTGAAGATAGAAACCAAGTGACAAAGGTATCGTTGTGTCAAGGCTTAACCTCGAAAATACAGAAATAAAACCATTATGTCTTGTTTTTGTTGTGAGTTTTATGATTGTTGATAATGGGTTCAATACTCTTGGGGTTTGTAATTGTTTGCATCAGCTTTCACTCAGCTGATTTGAGTTTCTACCTGGGAAGTTGTTGGCAAATAGTTTAAAAACAAAATTTTGGACTATGTCTATACTCATAAACTGAGTATAAGGACTGAGCTTGGGACCGAGGCTTGAGCTGGTTCCTGGATGATTTTCACCCGGACAACCACCTCTGCTTTGGGCCATTTCACCCGCCCACATTTCCAATTTATGAAAGTCCACATTTATAATTTTCAGCTTTTCTTATTTTCTCTGGAGTGTTTGGAGGCTCGGGCAGGCACTATTGAGCAAAACCAAGCACAAGTTGTTGGAAGAGGACGAGTGGTTGGACATCACCTGCTGAGCAATGTCCCCAGAACAGGCGTTGAGCGCCCACCTGGTTGTCCTCACCTCTGTTTGTGCACAAGGCAGAAACAGGAACTTCTTGGCACGTTTGTGATGTGGTGTGTGATGTTTGTGATGTATTTTCACATTTTCTTCCAGATGAGAGGATGCCTGGTGACACATCTCCCTCGTCCAGCACAGGAATGTTAAGGCAGCCCAGGCTGGATGTGTCATGGAGCTCTTTACCTTTCCTTACTGCAAGAGGGGATTTCCCTTCTCTCCTCTCCAACTGATTGAAGAGGTTTTTTAGGAATTTTCTTTTCCTTAAGCATTGTTCTTATTAAAAATAGTTTACCACCTTAGGCCATAAAAGAAATTCTCTTCTGATCAGGACTCCTGCCTCAAGCTACTAAATAAATAGCATCCGTTTGATGTAGCAAATGTGAAAGCTGCATGTTTACTCCTTCACTTTGAAAAAAATATATAATAGCAGCTACTTTTTTCTTCCCCAAGGTTCATGTTGTTGTAAAATAAACAGATGTTTGGGGGAGAGGGAAGAAATGTATACATATTGTAAGTGTTTAAAATACTCCCAGTCACCCTGATTAACAAGCATAACAAAGGGTGATAAGGAAACAGAAGATATTGAAAGTCACTCGCTTTGTTTTTGTTTTATATTTTCTACTGTAAAATGTCTGGCATTGCCAAAAAACTAAAACCTGCTTTGAAAACCAGGCATCTGTTTCCAGAGCTTTTGAGACTGCAGGCATGAAATGTAGGAAATACATAAGAAAAGACCCCAGCAAAGACTCCCGTCCCCCCTCTCAGAACATGAGAAGCGATGAGAAAATCAAATCAAAATAAATATGGGAAACCATATTATGAACCGAAGTTCCTCTTTAAAGCCAATAGTTTATGTGGAATATGCGTGGCCCTCAGTTTTCAAACCTGAGCTCTTTCATAGCACTTCACAAAGACATTCTTGAGGGGATCCCAGCTCAGCAGCTCCTTCTAGAGCTGCACAAAATTTAAGTCTGCAGTGCTGTAATGATGTTTCGGTGTCACTGACCTATCCAAGCATGATTCCGATTGCTCACGTTTTTTGTCCTCTCATTCTCTCCCACTCTGAGGAAGTAGATATGAAGAGCAAGGACTGAGCATCCCAGTGCAGGTTCTTATTTTTTCTGATCTCATCCAACATAACAAATCCATTAGAAGTTCTTGTCTGGGACACAGATGGACCTGAGGCTGACGTGGTTGACATAGCCCCATGGATGATCATAGTTAGTGGTCATCTGTTGAAAGGAAAATCAGCCACAGCCATGCTGCACCTTTAACTAATTTGAGCACTGTTCATGAGTTCTGGGATTACTCTGAGGGATCCTTCAGGATCTGGCGCAAAATCCCAGGGGAGTCCACAGGTCGCCACCAACTTTGAACCAAGAGCCAAGGCAGTTTCACACTCCTGTGACCAGTTATTGGCATTTTTGTCACACATCCATTCATTCAGTCTTTCCTTAAGTGGCTCTTTTTATATATAAAGGCTTCAATTGTTGCATTCCTTTCATTGGAATTAATTTTTTGCTTGATTTTCCTCCCTTGAGTAGATCCAACTTATGTGTGGATTTGCTAACATGCAACTTTGCAGACATTAAACATGGGGACATTACCTTTTTATGTTACTGAACAAGTATACTGGTCAAGAGAGCTGTCCATGTTTCCAGGACTGGGCCACAATTCAGTTTTTTTCTTTCAGCCTTATTATGTCCTTAAATCATCACACTGTTTAACTGTACAATAAATATTTAACAGCTTCTATATTTTACATGGCACTTCAGTGATATGGCCAGTTTTAGTTTTAATATTTAATATATAATTGTCTAGTTATTACTATTAAACATTTTTGCTGCTCTGGAGGCTTGACTAAACAAAAGGAAAACATTCTTCATTTATTAGCAAAGTGTGAGCAAATTGTGCTGCAGCTGTAAATATTTCCCTTGTAGACCATGATGTTTTTAGAAATTTTTAATGTGTTCTGTGAAAATCTCAGAAGGAACTTTGGACCCTACTCTCTCTTGCTGCCTGTTTTCACCATCTATCAGCAACCATGGATTTGGAATGCTCTGCACTGGCAAGAGGACAGGAACGCGCATATGCAGAATTTATACTTTATAGCACAAGACCAGAATAATTAGAGGAGAAATAGAAATTGCTGGAGAGGAGGTGAGTGAGGATGTTGGGACAGAAAATCCTTAAGACTAGGCCTATCCTGCTTCCTTATACAAACAGAAGAAACATAAATCTGGCACCTGTCTCCCAGTGGGGTTTGGAGGAAGCACGGTGCAGTCTGCAGGTCAGCCAGGAGCACAAATGATACCTCTGCTGAACTGCAGAGGTTTTGATGATATTAAAATGCAGAGGTCCTGGAAAAGCTACTGCTTTGCCCTTACAGAAAACAGGGAGAGCTGGGGTTAAGATTCTTAATTTATGTAAATGGCACACATAGTTTTATGATGATTTGCACCCTTCAAAATCTGACACAATCAGTTGGTAGCAAGTAACAGATTATATGTTGTATTGAAAGCTTCCTTCTTGGGATTTCCCTCCCTTACCTCAATTTATATAAAGTTTATATTACTTGTTCATATAAAAACATATTCTTAAAAAAAATTTGGGATATTTTTACTTTAAAAATACCTACCTTCACAAATTGGAAAGGCACACATACACGTGCAATACCACATATTTAAAATTTGCTAAAAATGTGATTTCCACATGCATGATTAATTGTTTTCAAGTGGAAATCTACCTCTAGTAAGTAGTTTAGGGTTAGAAAACCAGGCTTCAAAGGAATTTGGTATGCCTTCTTCACCTTTGAGATTCAAACACTGGAGCCAGGATTGAAAACCAAGGTATTTCAGGTGTCTGCATTTAAAAGACTTTGTTTATGTTAAGGCTTAGGTCACCTTAGCAGGTATGTTTTAATGAAAACATTACCTCTCTGTGACCTTTGGGATTTGAAGGTTAAAATGCAGTCACTGGAAAAAGGAATCCTCATTGTCATGGATGAAATCTTTGGCATTAAAGACATCGTTTCTCATCCTTGTGAGTGACTTAGTGCAACAATAAAGGTTGCTCACTTCACAGAAGAGGTAACACAGAGGCTTCTGATTTGTCTTCTTCCCCAGAAAACACAATTCTGAAACACCAACAAAATTAAGGAATGGCTTAGAAAATATTTTAAGACAGACCCTAAGAATGGTCATGCTAAATTTTTCTCTAGATAACTGAGCCTCAACCTGCACTGCTCAAATATGAATAGAATTTGTGCTCATACCTTTGTTTTACAGGACATTACCTAGTTATTGGTGACTTATTTTCTTCCCTGTTCCTCAAGAAATAATATCCATTCATTAAAACAAAATAAGGTATAGCAGTAACACACTTTCTATAAGCATAGTAACTTATAAATTATGTCAGACATCTGGGACAGAGGTTCTTTACGTCAAATATTAAATCTATTTAGCAGTTTATTTGTAACATATTTGCAACTTCAAAAAGAAAGGAAGAAAGGAAAGAGAGAGGGTTTTTTCCTACTTTTTTGCATTAATGAAGCTAACAGCCCTTGTGCATTTGCAATAAGTCAATTCAAGTAAATGACTTTTTTACGACCATTATTAACTTCAGTTGTCACTGGAATGTCATCAACAAGTTATTCATTGCATTTCCAACTGGATCTTTTAAGTACAATAACATCAGAATTGCTGAAATCCTAACCTTCATTTTTTCTTGCAGAGAACAGGAAGGGTGGAAAGGATCTGTCGGTTCTCTAAATTCAGGTCAAGGCAAAGTGGTAGGAAAAAAAAAGCTAATGTTTCAAAATCGTCATTTTACACTAGTTTAAAAGCCTGAGTGGTGAGCGAAATACATCATATTTCCACTTAAGTCTTGCACAGACTGAAGAGAAGGATGGGTTTGTGAGCCTTTCTCATGTTACTTATCTACAACAAAATCCAAAACAAAACAGGGCTCAGCAACACCTATCTTGTGGTGTGTGAGGCAGCCTTGACGTGGGAGGTGAGCAAACAGAGACTGCGTTTCTCTCTGAACCCAAGCTCACGCTGTCCAGGCATTTCCCATCTTGGAGAGCAGCCAGCCCTAGGCTGGAAGTGGCACAGACCCATTAGCGCTGTTGAAAGGCAAAACGGAGACACCGGGGATGTGTCCGTGTCATCAAACTCACAGGTCCCCCGGGAAAAGCTCTGGGAGAGCTCACTCCAAGGACTGCTGTCTGTAAACTGCATGGGTAAGGTCACACCAGCTTTGGATGCCTCCTTTCCGACACAATTCCAGTGTCTCCAACCTTCTGGCATCACCATAGTATCATAAAATTATTAAGGTGTGAAAAGACCTCTAAGATGGTTGAGTCCAATCATTAACCCAGGACTGCCACGTGCACCACTAAAATATGTTCCTAAGCACCACACCTGTGTGTTTTTTGAATGCTTCCAGGGATGGCGATCCCAACACTGCCCTGGGCAGCCTGTTCCGATGCCTGACCACACTTGCAGGGACAAAATTTTTCCTGATATCTAATCTAAACCTCCCTTGGCACAGCTTGAGACCATTGGTTCTTGTCCTGTCAGTTTTTACCTGAGAAAGAAGACCAACCCCCATCTGTCTACAACCTCTTTTCAGGGAGTTGTAGAGAGTGAAAAGAACTCCCCTGAGCCTCTTTTTCTCCAGGTTGAGCCTCCCCAGCTCCCTCAGCTGCTCCTCATCAGACTTGTGCTCCAGACCCCTCCCCAGTGTCATTGCCTTTCTCTGGACACACTCCACCACCTCAATGCCTTTCTTGTAGTGAGGGGCCCAGAACTGTGGGAATTTCTAAATCACTTTTCTACACTAAATATAAGGTAAATAACAGAGCTCTACCAAGTGCTTCGCTGATGCAAACTTGAGGCCGTTGGTATCTCCTCAGCAGGATGTGAAATTTCTGTCACAAGATTTCTGGTGTGTGTATGTATTTAATTTGAAGCAGGAATACTTTCTAGTCTCCTTTTTTTCCCCTGTTTCAAATAAACATCATTGTAATGCCACTGGAAGAGAGAAGTGGGAGGAAGCACTTGCTGCAATGCTAATTTGAAGGAAAGACCGGGATAGGAAGAGGGGTAGAGTCAGGCAATGAGACCTGGATGGATACAGCAGGTGACGGGACAAGGCCAGGCCAGAAAAGCAAAGAATCCCCCAATACAGGGGATACAGGTTGGGCTGCAAATAAAGGTGCATTTGCACCCATAGCTCAGTTCCATTCTGAAATCCCCATGCATGGAAATGTCACTTTGCCAGCCTGCAGCCCTCCCTACACAGCTCCTCTTCTCCTCCCCCTGAGACCAGCTCTTGGGGAAGAATGTCTGTGTGCTTCAGTTTCTTGATCTGGAAAAGGAACAAATCTTCTGAAGTATTTTGGGTCTTGAACGAGTGCCTGCTTCTGCTCTTCCAGCATTGACACCAGGAATGGACAAGGTTCCCAGGAAAAGCAAGAATCAGAGACTACAGCTGGAAGGCGAGCTGAGAGAAGGTGAAAAGGCAAGAGAACAGCTCAGACAAGGTTGAGATGTGTATGTTTAGGTTTAGCTTTAAAGTAGCTTCCTCGGGCACTGCTGGCAGCAGGGAGCTGAGCAGAGTTACAACCATGCTCCTCTGGGCTTTTCTCTGCACTCTCCTGTGTGCACTACCCAAACAAGTTAGTGGGAATTAGCTCAGATGTATCCACACGTGGTGCAGTCACACCTTGTCCTGCCCTAAGTCACAAGAATGGAAAATATCTACAGCTTCTTCCTGGAATGAGAAAAATAGCCTTTCCCAGTACATTGAGGTCAGGACACCGCTGGAAGCTTGAAGAGGCAGGAAGTTTTAGCTTTGAAACTTCTTTATACAAGGGAAAAGAGTTCTTTGCGTTTGGCAGGAGAACAACAAAAGTCTTTGCTTTAATAACATTCTAATAATATGTAATATTATATACATTTGGCTAGTAAAATGCACCGCAAATTGCTTTTGTTGAGCACTTGAGACAAACATTATAAGAAAGGAAGTCCAGTACTTGGCCAAATATGCAATTAGCTGCCACCCTGAAGCAGGATTTGAGATCAGTGCATTATCTTTTCAGGATTAAAGAGGTGGCAGTTAAAAATAGGAAGCCATAATTAAAAAGACCAAAAGATTTAAGAATTCTTGCGGTGAAACTCCTCATACGTGACACAAATTAGAGCGCTGCCCAGACAGAAAGAAGCAGGGAGGTGAAAAAAGCAAAGAATCTGATGTTTTCTTAAATCTGACCGGGTCCTACAGGCTAAATTGCCTGACCAGGTGAAGTCATATGGTGGCATCCCAGGCAGAACTGCCTCCTCCGAGTAATTTCCATGACAGTGAATCCATAAGAGCACCCATTCTCTTGGTTGCCTTTCAAGTCAATTGGAGCAGTCCTGGAGGCTTCAGTGGCATTTGACATCGGGTTTTTGTTTGAATCCACCAGCAATTTTGCCATCAACCCTGGTGTAAACAAGATCAGGATCTAAATCACTGGGGTAGGTTTTCAGCCAATATGAAGCTGCCTTCATTACAAGATAGGGCTGTAGCAATTCCACTTTCAAGCTGCAACAATTTGCACCATGGAGTTATGACAACACTGCCTTGGGGGCAGGATAAATTGCCCCATATAGCAATAGCATTCTTTTATCTGTATAAAATCTGCCCCTTGTTTTAGAAACACAGGTGGTGCTTGCAATCATATGCATCAAGCACTTCTTTCCATTCGATTGAAGCCAGCAGGGCTTTTGCCACTCACGGTATCAAGGACAACATTCAGCTCTTAATCAAATAATGGGAGAAAAACATCTATATGAAACCACATGTTTCAAAAGAGAAAAAACTATTAGGACTATAACATCAACTTTGCAAAATAATCTGGCGTTTGTTTACTGATGGTGTGGTTACAGAGAGCAAGAGGGAAAGATTTAAAGTTAATATAAACATTAAATTCTTTTCTCTGGCATGACCTTTTTATTACATTTATTAAAAAGATGATAAAATTATAATAATTTAAAAATATATATTCTGAGGGGAAAAAAAAAAGAAAGAGAAAATCCCAAACACTCACCTGCCAAAGAAGACTTATGCTTGCATGAGCTGAAGGTTGATGTCAGACAAATTTCACTGAAGAGGAGATTTATAAACATGATGTAACTCTGACAAGCTGGGCTTTGTATCTTGGCAAAGGAAAGTTTAAGAAAATACCCCTGTACACAGGCACACACACACAAACACGCATCTATATTGTTTATTGGGTTTAAAGGTTTATTGCTCCAGAAGACTTATTGAAAGAGATTATGTGTCTCATCTTGTCTCCTTTCAAAAACAGAGCACTTATATGTATTTTTTATTAGCTTGTTTTAGGATTACCTTAATCCTGCCCAAAATTTTTCACCACTTCCCCCTAGTGCAATTTGCAATGGTAATCTGTTTATGAAGGGTAATGTTAGAATAACTGTAAATATCTTTCCAACAGAACTCAAACAATAAAAACAAAAGCTGCAGCTTAGGGGAGCTTTGGTTTGCCAAAACCTAAGCTCAGTTAAGCAAACCCCGTGATGGTTAACAACCCAAATCATGTCACTGAACCATGGGAAGTTGCAAAGTGTGGAATAAACCCGAAGAAACTTCTATTTGCTGGGAAAATCCTGCCCTTATTTCATTTTCATGTGGTCTCATGGGTAAAACTGAGGATGATTTGGATCCTTATGTGGTTTCCACATAAACACAGGCACTTATCTAAAAGATTAAAATAATCCACTTTTTTATTATTTCATTTGGAGAAGATTTTTTAAATTTATTTTGATGTGGTCTTTATTTCATAAGCCTGAAGAAATCTCCTGTGTCAATCAGGTAATGGATACAGATATGGATACAGGCACTCCATGTTGTAGCAAGGTGTCCAAGTCCTTTCCTGTCCTGATCAGTGATAGATAGGGGTGTGTTACACTTCCCTATTAAATCCATGTGCAGTCTTCCTTCGCATGGATACTTTGGGGATGAAGAGTTCTTTGTTTACTTGGGACTCAAGTCTGCTCAGCATCACATCACAGTTAAAACATCCATAGTCCTACCGGATTAGAAAAAGCTTAAAGAGTCATATTTCCACTTAAAACCTGGTTAAAATCAATCCATTTCATAAATAAATAAAATAATAACTTCACCTGTGTGGAACTGAAAGCCTGATAATGAGAAGTGAGTTAACTCTAAAGTGTCCAGTCAAAGAGCAAGGAAATTCCACTTACCTGACTGTAAGCGGAACTCAGGGAAATTTGTTTACCAGTGAACCCAATAGCTGTTGGATCACAATCTCTTGACAATAAACATTGAGTCAGGAACAAATAGAAGCATGGGCATGCTCGTGTGCATGACTAATTTTGTGTGATGAGTTGCTTTGCTGTGCCTATTGCCACTTGGTAAACGTGGGGAGAGCAATGGTGGTCCAGGGAGAACAGAATGGGGAAAATGCATCTTTCGCTATGGATTCTTCTATTTGATTTTTATTTCATTCAAGATCAATATTTAAGTTCTAATTTAGACCTTCATTATGAGGAAATGCTAGTCTTAAACTCTCTGGATCTCAGTTTCTGCAACTGAAAAGCAGAGAACACAAATAACACATGGTGGGTTGAGTGGGCACAAGGGATGCTCATGAAGTGGTTCAGCTGTCTCAGAGTGAAAAGCAACCTCCATAGAAAAGATGTAAACCCCAAACCTCCCCATCTGAGGGCAAACTGCAGGATGAGCATCTTAATAATACTCCAGAAGCTGGTCTTCCACTTTGGAGGCACTATCGTAGCTAGCTTGGAATTTTTCATGGGAACTAAATGTGGGAGTGAGGGTATGTCCAAAACTACCTCTGTTCCCTGTGCAGCTTAGACTCGTGGGGGAGAATGGCCTGCAGCACTGAGACCCCTCACAGTAAGGACAATGGAAAGCTGCCTTCGAGTAGACAACACTGGGCAGAGGGTTCAGCTTCAGCCAAAAATCTTTTAAAGTGAGTAGGATATTCCTGTTTAATATTTTAGATCTTTGAGTCAACAGATCTGCATTAGAAAAATGCACATATCTCCCTCTCTCCCTGCCCTTTTCACACATCCTTTCTTCACCTACCTTATATAAATCAGTTGTTACTGTTTTACTACAGACCTGAATTTTCACAAATACTCAGTACACAGAAAAAAGGGTCTGGCCTTTCAGGTGCTGCCATCCAGCCAACACAAAATTCTCCATCAGAATTTTCCCCACAGCTGAATAAAACCTTCCTGAAATGGAAGAATTAAAAATACACTTGGTCAGGGAAGAGGATGAGAGATGAAGGGGGGAGGAGAAGAAGGTGGGCTCATTAATCTGCTCTAATAATAAATCCTTATCACTTATGCATTTCAGTTACTCCTTCAGCCTCCACGTTCTATATTTAAATACATCTGCTTCACACGTGCTTTGCCAATTAGCTGGTGATATTAACTGTTCAGCACTATCTATTAACACATGGCACTGCTGAACGGCAGGAGAGACAAGCTTGACCAGGAGAGATAGTCATTCATGAGGCACACATTTCTCTCTATAACTCCCAAGTAGGGAGATAGGAAAGCGGCACAGCAATTGACCTCGGTTGTACATCAAGGCTAAATAGACACAGAGTAAATTACAGACAAGTGAGACAAGCTACTAACTGTTCCTTGAGCAGCCCATAATGTCAGTAATTCTATTACAATGATTGCTGGTTATGCAGTGTGGTTGAGATGTAAATTTTTCTTTTTTTTTTTTTTTTTCTTTCTGTCTCTGTCTCTCTGTCTGTCTTCATTGTAAAATTTGAAGCCCAGTGATGGAAGAGATACATATATCTGTTGCAGCAGGTGAGAGTTTTAGACTGGATATTGGGAAAAATTTCTGCATGGAAATGGTTGTCTAGCACTGGAAGGCTGCCCAGGGAAGTGGTTGAATCACCAACCCTGGAGGGATTTAAAATTTGTATAGGTGTGGTACCTAGGGTCATGGTTTAGTGGTGGACTACTACTATCCAAGTAGTGCTCGGATAACAGTTGGGATTGTTGATCCTAAAGGTCTTTGCCAACATAAATGATTCTGTGCTCCCATATATGGGCCAGAAAGGGTCATTGTGATCACCTTGCAAGAGACACTTACACACCACACAAGCACAGATCTTCCTGAACCTATTCCTGCTTTAACTAGAGAGCAGCATCAAAACTGTTTGTCTGGTCTGTCATGCCACAGAAAAAGATACCTCAATACTGAAATGGTTTTAATCTCTTGCTATGTGATAATGTAAAGGTCTTCGATATTGAAGTGCATAATATTGAATTAATTATAGAATAGCAGCTATTCTTAGGCATCTCAATTAAGCACTAGAAAGGTATTATTTATAGGGAGAGCTTGGACACCCAGATCATTTCAATCACCTAAATGAAGATGTCTTAACCTGTGAGCTGCAGCATACCCTTTCCATTGTCTAACAACATCTATTTCTAACTGAAATGACTTGGGATGAACTGCCTGTCTTTTCATTACTTCTCCAGAAAAATGTGAGTCTCCTCTGGATTTTGTATAATTTTTACTAGACTTGTGTAGGTGTTTCAGATGCTCTATAAGATATCAGCAACTAAACTGAATACCCACAATTACATTGGGAGAAGACTACTCATATTTCCAAGTTAAAACTAAGATGAGCTACGGAGAAACAAGTTGTGTCAATGCATGAAAGCAGAGAACAAGAAAGGGAAATTAGATTTCTTGCCACCCCACCACTTATTCCTTGCATGCCAATGATTAGGTGGATTTGCCATCCACCTCAGTTTGCTCATCTAACAACTCTGACTTCATCTGGAGGACAGTGGTGATAAAATGGAGGTGGGATTTAGTTTTTGTGATGCTCTTGTTAAGGAGTGCTTGCTGTCTCTCCTTGGTAGGTCATGAAGGGCAGGATTCATCTTCCTTATTTTACAGGAATCCATGAGTAGCCGTGTCAGCCAGTCAGGTTACTAAGTGCCAGTGGCAAAAGGGCAGAATCAGCCTCTGGAAGTGCCTCTCTATCTCAAGGATCTCTAGACAAAGTCTGAATTAGCATAGGTGAGATTGAATGACTATTTAGACAACTAAAGTAAATAAAGCAATGATATGGCCTTTCCCCTTTCGTCATCTTTCATTTGTTTGCTTGTCTCCTGATACGTCAGGAGGTAAAGGCACACACAGAGTGAGAGCTGAAGGGCATTCCCATCACAGCCAGTCCACAACATGGCCATGCTCTGTTCAGCATGGCCTCTTTTCTCCTGTTTCTAAGGGCACAGCTGACAACAACTGCAAAAATGCTGGACTACAGCTAGAGACAGGGCAGGGATTGCTATAGGAAGGGTATTTACCCAAAAAAGGGTAATTCTGTTTTAGTTTTCTTTTAGAAAGAAAAATGCCATTGAGATACCTGTAGAGATCTTCCTTCCAGTACTGATGAGTGCTAATTTGCTGCTAACTCTTTTCAAATCATAAACCGTTTTGCTCAACAGTTACAATGCATGCACAAACTCATGTTTTCATTCAGTTACTTTTTAGGCCCCAAAAAAGGTCAAAGCCCAAAAGAAGGAAAAAGCAATGACAAAAATATTATTCAAATCATTAAATGGAAAGAAAATTGGGTTCAATTCCATGGTGAATTTAAAACCAGGAACAAATTTCTATTATTTTGTGAATTTTCACAGTGTAATTACCGACAGACCATGAAGCTGCATGAAGTTGCTTGGAGGATTTGGCAAATGAGAACCAGGCTGATTCTCATTGTTTGAGTTACTGGCACGTGGAAAACCGATGAAGAAACGAAAATACCCAACTACCAAGAAGAACAGTTGATGCCCTTGGATGACATCAAAGAGTCTGTTTACAAATAGATGGATGGAGGTTGCCTAAGCACAGGTGCCTGGACTCTTTGAGCACCCTGGGTAAGTCAAGAGAGCTCCATGCCATGATGAAGGATTTGGGATAGACCTGTACCACCCTACAGTTGCAGCAGCTGGTGATAGTGCAATACCTCATATACATATCCGAAATGTCTGTGCTTAGGCAAATGAATCCTACTCAGTATGTCAAAACCAAACCCCAGCAATTATTTGGAATTAAAACCTATTCTACACACGCAGCTGAGCACGAGCATTGTGCAATGGGTGAAAGCAAATGGCTGCATTTAGTCACGCAGTATTAGTGAGGGGTATTTATACTACCTGTGTTTATACAGCTACACTAGAAAGCTGCACACTGCAAACTCTCTATAAGACAAGAGAAAGACAAGAGGATGATTCAAACAATGGATCTGTTGCACGTTTAAGTAATGCTCTGAAGAATTCTTTCACTCCTTTTTGCCTACAGAGAGGCACAAGCACATTCTTTGCATCCAGTAGGCTCTGAGCTGGATGGCTATGGTCAGACTGGCCCTTCTCTGGTCTGGATCATCAAATCCTTCATGGATGTTTATAGACCTATATGAGAAAGAAGGTCCTCAATGTTATGAAATCCTAATCCTGAATTTGTCACTGCTCCTTCTGTGCTGTGGGAAACTCACACAAGCACCTCTTTGCTGATTTGTAAGAAGAGATGACTGTGCAGTCAAGTTCTGGGAAGGATTATGGATACAGTAACTTAAAAGACCTTTGAAGTATAACAAAGAAAAAAAGTCATAGATGTTCTAAAGCATATTGTTAAAGAAAGTGGTCACGGAACATGTAAGAATAGCTACTAAGTCTTAAGTCACACCAATATATTTTATAGAGGACATTATTTGAGGTGTGCAGCCCTGAGTGAAGCAAGCCCCCCAGACATGATCTCTGCTTATGTGTGTACACAGCAATGGCTGCAGGAAGCTAAAAGGTACAGAAACATCAGCCCACAATGTCCTGCAGGAGCTAAAACACACTGTGTTAGGGGAAACTCATGGCACATCTGCCCAGCTGACACGGCAGACACCTGAATTACATCTCTGAATGCAGGCAAGGATGGCTCTAGTGGAAGGTGTCCCTGTCCATGGCAAGTGGGTTGGAACCAGATGATCTTTAAGGTCCCTTCCAACCCAAACCATTCTATGATTCTGTGTTTCTATGGCTGTGACTCCAAAACATCAATAGGAGCCTTCAGTATCTAAATATTTTTTGCATGCAGTTGAGTTGAAAAAAAAAAAGAGTCAGCTGGGAACAGGATGAGAGGTGGTTTTACCTGATTTCCAGACATTCTGGATGATAAGGGTATACCTAGAGAGAAGTATGGCTCTGTCTATTCAGGGAAAACACTCATAGACTGCCTCAGATGAGGTTTAAGATGCAGACCAGTAAATAAAAAACACAGCTGTTTGGTATCTTCAGAGATGGCAGAAGCTACAAAAGTGACAAGTGTTTGAGATAAAGTGAGAAAATTATGACAAGATTGAGAACCAAACCATAAGTCCCCAAAAGATAGAAAAGTGTCTCCATCTTTAAACAAGCACGTGATAAAATTTTGAAATGGCTCTCTTTCTTGATTTAAATAAGAGCTATCTGGACTTTATTTTCAGGCAGTTTAATTTCCTATGCTCTCTAGGAAAGGACGCAATACCAAGCCTAGTCTGAAGCCCATGGAAATGGAAGGATCACATCTTAAATATTAGCATATTAAATACTGGACACACAGTAGTCTCTCACTGCCCACTTCACCCTTCTCAGCACCTCCAGGTCATGCTTAGGGATGAAGGTAGGAGCTGATTGACCAGATCTGTCATGCAGTACCTGGGTCTGAAGACTTGTGGGAACCCACGCCGCTGTGTTGGAGATGAGGATGAGTAATCCAATGAAAACTAGACCAGCTGGGACATGTCATGACCTGGCATGTGTTTTGTGACCTGATAAACTGAATGACCCTACAACTCCAGCTAAAGCATGGAGTGTCATACTATGGAGGAGGAGGAAGGAAAAGGTCTCCAATAAGCTCTGGATCAATCCTAAGTGGATGTGAAAGGTGCCCTTCTCTTCTCCATTGTTCATTGGGGGGAATCTTGAAGGCAAATTTGAGCATTGTGAAAGATGGAGTCCAAGTGTGTTTGTAATCATCCATTTCTGCTCTGCTTTGAAATGCTGCCTGGTTTAAAATCTATTAAATCTTAACTCCTTCTGTAACGCATTTTATTTAACAAACTTTTACTCTTAAAAATGTTTGTTTGAAGTCTGTTCATCATAAAAGAGTAATTCATTATTACTGGGGATAACACCAATGTATAATCCCTTTGTGATCTTTCGTACAGGGACTGTGGGAATGATAATTAAGTCACTTTGCAGCAAGCACACCTGTGAAGCAGGTAAACATTTATTAGCTCATTTAAAAAAATTAATTAAAAAATGTTTGTTGTGTTCTGTGCAGCTTTTCTTTTCCTTGAAGGCACAGAGAGATGAAGCAACCACGACCTATATTATGAAATTAGAATGCAATTATTGCTTTAAGTAAAACAAAGCCCAGCCTCACACAAAAGGTGTGGAAACTCAAATTGCTAAATGATCCGATCGTAGTCACACTTGGTAATCAGCTCCAGTGTTTTCTTGGCAGGGTCCTGCTATGAATTATGATGGGAAAATGAAAAGACATGTCTTGTCCCATGCCGTTGCCATGTAAATGTATGGATCATGTGGAGATGTAAACACTGGAAAGGTCTTGAGTTACGCTGCCTGTGAGTAATTGCCATCTCTATAAGCAGGCTGTTTGGAGTTGTAAGAAATAGGAAAATTACGCCTTTTGTTCGAGGTTTGACAATGTGGAAGAGCCCTGCCAGACCTGTCTTGTTTAATCATGTTACTCAGCAGCAAAAGGGACAGCTTCTTTTAAAGGGAACTCAGAGTTCCTGCAGGAGGAGGAGGAAGCTGCAACTCAGTGAGTGCTCTCCTAAGCCATTCCCACTGTGAAGAGCCTTGCAGGGATTCCAGGCTGCATCATTTTGAGGAGAAAGCAGTCTCCAAGTCATCATGTTCCTGAGACAGCCACATGTGCCTTTTCATTAAGTGAGAATATGAGCCCCTTTACCGTCACCTGCTGTGCTGGGGGTTGTACATGCTCACATGGAATATCATCCACAAGGAAATGCAAGGAAACCTTGTGATCCCCATGGGACACCTGGGGATGTGAGACACAGGGAAATTAGTGCCTTTATGATCATCGAGCAGATCCACAGAGACCCAAGGCAAACCCAAGCAGACTGCAGGAGGAGGCTCAGTGGGTATTTACCCTGACCCCTGCCAGGCTGTGGGCAGTTCTACCCCTGCCACCTCCAGCCTCTTGTGTATCCCTCCCAGGCGTGCCAGCAACCACCTGCATGTCAGCACATTCAGGTGAAGGGGTTGGTGCAACATGTGCAATGAGAATAAAAATGGGAACAAAGAGATCCAATCTGGATCTGACAAGCAACAGGCAATTAAAATTTAATATATATATGTACTTCTACATATATAAATTAAAAAAGCCCTGTCTTCCCTAAGATAGCCTTAGACAATTTTTTTCAGTCACCTCCATCTGCAGAGTCTGGTTTTCAGACCAACCCAGATACTGGCCAAGATTATGGTTTTCAGGAATAATTTTTTCTGAGAGAGAAGAAACACTGCCTGAAGTTTACTCAAACTTTTCTCCCTGATCCCACAACTTCATTATAGCCCTTGGCAAAAGGCATAATTGGGGAGGGTGAAGGACAGGGTTCAGGGATTCTTGGTACTATTCACTCTGTCTGCTTCCTATAGAAACGGGGAAAGAAAAATGAAAACTACTTATCTTGTATCACCCAGGTCTCTAGATTAGGAGACAACCCCTCACAGAAGAAAGTTGCTAAAGGTTTTTTGAATAGCTAAAGAAGGATGTCTGACTTACCACATAGCCCAGGCCACACATATTCTAAAGTCCACTTTGAAGGTAAACACATCCTTTAGGGGAAAAATATTCAGTCTTTATTGTTAAGTGTCCAGCAACAGGGAAAATACAATTTTGAAAGCATCAGTTTGCTATTCCAATTGTTTGCTGGGTTCATGGTTAAACCCTACTTCTTTTCTCTCTGAACTTTTCTGTCCCCTGCTTTTGTTTATTGGATGTTCTTAGACTTCTGGCCAAAGAAAAATATCTTTGTCATGTAGGTGTATACAAGCTGAAATCACTGCTCAGCCTTCTCTTCGATAAAAATACAGATTGAGTTCACTGCGTCTTTCGTGCCAGTGCAAGTCCACATTTCAATATTTCATCATTCTGATGACTGACCAAGATGTGAACATGACCAAGATGTGAACAAAGGGCTCATACCTGAAGGAAAAAATCATACCCATAAAGGATACACACCCATGGATTAAAAACCTCACAGCCCATGATGCACCCTGGACACTCAAGAGCTACACAGAAGTTATGGCTCCTTTCTCCCCCACTGTGTTCCCCACTAGAACTCCCTATTACACTGTGTGCTCCGTATTTGTTGTGCCAGTTTACTTTCTTTCCATCAGAGCAACATCCAGCCTTAAGATTTATGTGGATTAAACATGGGTCAATTTATGTTTTTTTCTCAGTGGCTAAATGCTTTGTAGTACACTCCAACTGATGCCTGAAGGTCAGAACAAGGTGCGGGCAGCCTGGGAGAGTGATAATTTTGGTGCTCCCAGTTACAAATCCTCCATATTTTTCTTTATGTGCTGGTGTTGCTGGTCTTCATTTGTTTGTTGCCTCTTTGATATCATGTCTGCATTTGGTATTTTCTTCAGGATTGCAAAAGAGCAGTTCAGGCCGAAATTATCCAAACCTTTGAGACCAGGCCCAAGCCTCTGTTTTGTTGTTCTTCTTAGATTCTGGCCATCAAAAATGTTTTAAAATACCCACATTTCAACAGTTCTTCTCTAAAACTGATGAGTAAGGGAGCACCCTACCCACCCTCTTGTAATACCTAAATAATCCTGTGGGGTTTGCCTATGGACTTTCCCATACCACCAGTCTTGTTGCATCCACTCAGAATTAAATTGGATACACAAAAACATGCATGAAATATAGGCTGCTTGTCCTGGTGGGAGAGACCCACCCAAAACTAACGAGATGCAGAGCCCCGAGTGAGTTATAAACTACACATGTAGCAAAATCAAACACACCCACAGTGCTCCCGCTGAGTGTTCTGTGTTCACGCTCTGTCCACCATTTCTGGCTGACACAGCCTTTCTTCTCCACTGTCATTTCATTCAGCAAATTGAAAACATGGGGCACCTCCACCTGGCCCCTGACCCATGAAACCACAGAGGAGTAAAGGAGAAGATGTCAGAATAAAAGCAGTGGTGTGTGTAAGATGAAGGCTCCGGTCTGCTGGCAGCTGTACACTTATCAAGTGAGATAACCCAGATCCCGGAGCATTTTCTTCCCTTTACTAATTTTTACACAGGAAGCAGAAGGTGCTGAGGAACTAAAGCATTCCTGACAGTGGAATGCTGAATCTTGGGGAACTATTTGGAGAAAGTGCACAAGATCATAACTTGGTGCTTCACACCAGGCCTTGACAGACACAGGAATCTCATGTATTGCCTATCCAAGAGAAATGGGTGCAGCCACTGCTTTTAACAAGCAAAGAAAAAAACAGAGAAACTCCAGTTTTGTGGATTTTGCACTTCCAGAGAATTGACCAAACTGTGCTTTTGATGGATTTGGTGTGACCAGATAGCGTATTCTTTTTAAAGGAAGGATTCTATTCACTACGCTCTTTACTTAGGTACACATTCTTTACTGAAGTCTACAAGGTACCTTCACAGTCGTTGTACAACAGCATGATTTATCCGCCCTGGGGAGACCTCTGACATATTTCTCAAAGTGGAGGGCTGGAGCACCTCTGCTCTGGAGACAGGCTGAGACTGCTGAGGCTGCTCAGCCTGGGGAAGAGAAGACTCCAGGAAAACCTTAGAGTGCATCCCAGTACCTAAAGGGCTACAAGTACAAGAGGGCTAGGGAGGGACTTTTGACGAGGGCATGGAGGGATAGGACAAGGGGAAATGGCTTTAAGCCGAAGGAGGGCGGGGTTAGACTGGATTTTAGGAAGAGATTCTTTAGTGTGAGGGTGGTGAGGCACTGGCACAGGTTGCCGAAAGAAACTGTGAATTCCACATCCCTGGAAGTGTCCAAGGTCAGGCTGGATGGGCCTGGAGCAACCTGCTCTAGTGGAAGATGTCCCTGCCCATGGCAAGACGTTGGAACTACATGATATTTTCCAACCCAAACTATTCTAAGATTCTGTAGCTTACTGTTTTGATTTACAGATTTTTGTAACAATTTGCTTTCATTAGGATGCACGTGACTTTCCCATGAGTCCATTATTTACAGCTTAAAATGTGGATTTTACAAAGTTGAAAGATTCTTACATGGTTTTATGGACAATTTGCTCAGTTATTTACCTAATACCTGTTATGCTGAGTGTCTAATCTTCTGTGGGATTTTTTTTTTCCTTAATGCAGCTGTCATACATACTATAGGTGCATCTGCTAATGAAACCTGTTATTAATACTGTCCAGAACTTCCTGTTATAAGACTCCTTTTGTGCTGTTTGTAATTATCTGCAATTTTCAAATTTCAACTGAGTAGGCCAGAAGGACTTACTAAGGCATTATTAAACTGTTACATGCTTTAGGTTGGTGGAGACTGTTTATTTTAATCCAGCACACTCAAATGAGCAAGAGCGATTGCTATGGCTCAGCCTGAGCTGAACTGACATGTCAGGGAGGTTGGCGGCTTTAGGAGGAGCTCACAGGCTCCCTGTTATCCTGCAATGTCTGCAGTGAGACCAGAAAGAGCAAGGAGCAGGTTCCTACGTGTTCCATCACCCTGGTTGTGCAGTCTGGATCGCCAGTGCTCCTGTACTCAGCTTTCCTGGAGACACCTGCAAGCCAAAACCCAAAACCAGGTGTCCCAGCCTGTGAACTGAATCCTACCCTCTCAAAAGTAGATGAGAGGAATCCCACCTCAACTCTGCAAACCATCTAAATGTTGAAAAATCAACAGATTTGGAGGAAAAAAGATAATATTTTCTGGAGTGTTTCCAGCAACATTTAGCAAGGAGAACCATGGAAAAGCCCAGGAGGAAACCAATCATTCTGTCATCAAGAGGTAATAAATAATGGACCACCCACTGAACAATAAAGATAAAACACAATTTTGAGTAACTGTTCAGGGAGTGATACCCAGCCAATCCTAACTCTGAGGGAGAAAGACTTTTTGAGAGGGATACATGTACAAACTGGGGAGTGAAAACTGAGAGGAGTTTGATATGAATACATGAGGGTAAGAAAAGCTCCACTGGTACCACTCCAGGGTAACCAGAACTGGTGCACACAGTAAGATGAGGATGACTATGCTGACTTTTTAAGTGAAATCATAAGTAAGATCAGAATTTTTAAGTCCTGGAGCCTGAACTACCTCTACCTGCAGTGCAATTATTGAGGGATTTAAAAGATTCACCAGGCATAACAGAGTTACCATAATGTGAAAGATTAAGAGAGGGTTGTTTTTATCATTGGCACAATACATTTAACCTATCTCCTGTTGATTTTAGGGAAAATTTTTCCAGTGACTTCAATATTGTTCTAACTAATGAAATCTGTGTTAAACAGTAGCTTTACTGATCAGGTGATGTCATGTCACTGCTCGTTAATCCAAATTACACTAATTTTTCTGAGAACAGTGTAAAGGAAGACAAATGCCTACCTGAAGTCTTCAGTCATGCATTTTTGGTTACTATGGTCACTTTGCTGGAGTTTCTATTCTTAGGTTTTCCTTAAAAATAAATAATGTTATCCCAGGCAAATTATGTATGTTTACCTTGAATGAGTAGTGGGTACCAAGTGAGATTGCTACTGTTGAGTTATTTTAAGAATAATCAATCTGATTGTTTAATGCCTGTTGAATAACTCCTTCATATGTCTTCCTTTACAAAAACTGAGGAAAACCAGTTTAGATGTCACTCCATTAAAATAATTCCTGCTTGCTTATTAGGGGTTTTAATAAATGAGATTTCGTTGTTTTGGACAAATCTGAACATAAGACAAAGACAAATTGAGAGATCATGGCCATTTTTTATTGTCATATATGCAGTGGCAGTCAAGTGTATCACAACAGTAAGACAGATTTGTGCACTAAATTCCATGTGGGATTCAACTTCACTGTTCTTACAGCAACTGCAAAAGCTTTGACCAAAGAATGAGGGTCCCTTTGCCTGAGGCACAGAAGAAGCATGTAACAGAAGATCTGTTTGTCTGAAGACTTCTAAGCTAATGAGAAAAGTTCACAAAAAGTGGAAGAAAACAGTCTGGTATCCAGTGGGAAAAGTGAGATGCAGAGAAAACAAAGAGTGAAAACTGGACCTAGTGCCGAGCTGCCAGTGCCCATGGTTTGTCTGCCCAAAAGCTGCAGTTTGCTGGAATAGTGTTCATTACCATGGCTACTTTGGGATACAGTCTGTGTGTTCCCAGGGAGAGAAAACCAATCCATTTCAAAGTCCATATGGTTTGGCTTCAATGCCTCTTTCCAAATCTGTATTAGTTTTTTTCTGCATACTTTAGTTTCTGTTAATTCCTTTTTTGGTTTTCCAATTTTGTGATACTTTTGGCTAAACATTAAGTTATCCACTGTTATTATTTCTTTTCATATTTTTTTCTTGGGGTTTTAATTAACAAGATGGCATCTTCAGTATAGTGAAAAGTTTTTACTGTTCTCAAATTTTTGCAAATATTTTCACCACTAAAGTGTGGGCTTTGGGACATTGCCTCATATTTTTGAAATCCCTCTGAATGTGTGGACAGAAAACCTTATGTGTAAAATCATTTCATTTCCAAATAACCTTAATAAAAGAACAAAACTTGGGATGAGGTTTACATGGATGCTCAGTTTCATGGACCAGTTTGTATATCTCAATCTAAACTCTACCTGATTACACCAGTGTCAGGTGCCCAGCTGGCAACTTATGCCTAAAAAGTGAGAAAACTCGTGGGTTGAAATAAAGACAGTTCAACAGGTAAAGCAAAAGCCACACACACAAGCAAAGCAAAACATGGAATTTGTTTCTCACTCCCCATGGGCAGGCACATGTTCAGCCATCCTCCAGGAAAACAGGGCTCCATCAAATGTAACAGTGACTTGGGAAGACAGAAACCATCACTCAAAATGTGTCCTCTCTTCCTTCTTTTTCCCCTAAATTTATATGTCAGCTATGACTTCATACGGTCTGGAATATCCCTTGGGTGAGTTGGGTCAGGTGTCCCAGGTGTGACCCCTCCCAGCTCCTTGTGCATCCCCAGAATTCCTGCTGGTGGGGTGGGGTGAGGAGCAGAAAAGACCTTGACTCCGTATAAGCCCTGCCCAGCAATACTGAAAACATCCCTGTAATATCAACATGATTTCCAGCACAAATCTAAAACACAACCCCATACCAGCTACTATGAAGAAAATTAACTCTATCCCAGCCAAACCAGTACAGTGTTGCAAATATATATGTTTATGTCCAGAAAACTTGATTTGATTATTTTGTTGTATCAGAGACAATAAGTCAAATGTGTTACTCAAAATATGATTGAACTCTAAATATGGTCTGTGCTGCAAAATAAAATAATGTTAGGAGAAAAAAAAAAGAGCATCTGAGTGGAATTTCTTTAAGTAGAACTTGCAAAAGATGAAAACAAAATATACTTATAGATTGAGTGCCTAAAAGTACTTTTTTTTCCAACTCCTAGATGTTTAATAGGGTAAAAAGAGACTGTATTCAGTGTGTTTAAGGCACAAAAGGAATACTGATGTCTGAGTAGTGTGTGAAGCTTTGTACTACTGCACAAGTGCTTGGTTTCTGAACTGAGCTCACCATAGGCCTCGACACGTACATGGGATCCTGATGCACTCTGTTAACACAGGCTATTTGTGCAGGAGACACACGCCTGTTTTTTAAAACTTCTGATTCACAAGAGGTAAAAAAGCATCAGCCGTAGTCATAAATCCATCATTCTGGTAGCCAGCATTATTCTGAGCTTCCTTGGCATTGTAGCATAAGGATGAAAACCAGAAAAATACTGCAAGATGACATTTATTATTGCTATTATCATGCACTCCCTTCAGCAGGGGGATGGTGGCTATTGGGTCCACGGAGGTATGACACACTCCCAAATCAAGCCTGTCCAGTTCCCCCAGCTGATGTCTTGCACAGTGGCCTCCCTGCCAGGCAGGTCACCAGTTACAGGATGTTGTCACCACTGGCACTGAACTCACAGAGGTTCCTTATGGTTGTTCAACTCATGTGGTTCTAAAATGGGAGCTCACTCTGTGTCGTTGCCCTTTGCATCCTGCTGGAAATGCATGTTCAAGAAGGGGTGTGAGACCTCAACATTTAGGGGCTTGTGGAATTCCATGTGGAATGAAGTGGCAAAAGGTATGAAATAGGAAGTAGTATGGGATCTCATGCCCTCTTCCTTCTAGCAAGTTCTCATCTGACCTTGCAAAGACACTTAGCTTTAGGCTCATTCATAACTGAGCATTAATAAAGTCAATCTTGGTTTTGACCGTGCCACAGACCCCAAGTTTGAACATATACAAGTCACAGGCAGGATTGTGCCAACCTATCTTACTCCTTCAACATTCAGCATCTACAGCTGAGCTACTCACCCCAGAGTCCCATGATAGGATGGGGAATAGGAGCTTATTTCAGACAGAATTCACCTTAATTCATTTTATTCTTAGCCACCTCCCTGAAGGCTGAATCACTTGCCTGCTGCTGTCACCTACTTTTCTCTAGTGACTAAAAAGAATGGCTGGGTAAACACCTCCACCTTCTCACTTTTGGCAACTCCAGCCACAACCTACTGGTGTCTCTCTTCTCATTTCTCACATGTACAAGGGCCATTCAATTCATAAAAAAATATATGTAAGGAGGTTCTGGACTCATTACCTTGTATACAGACACTATATTTTAGATGTCTGACTAGGGTCAGTGTAGATAATTAGTTATATCTTTGGAAAAGGTAACAGAAATTAGTCTCTAGCCTCAATTACAAAGATTAATAACAATTGCTATTATTGTTATCATTATTAAAAGTAACCTTAAGATTAATTATGCACAGGGACTTGTATGTTTTACGCTAGTGCTGAAGTAAAAGTCATGGTAAAGCAATGGTCTTTCTCAACACTATCAATGTCCTTTCCAAACATATGGGTTCTGTCAGCAATAAACATGGCTTTTGAGGCTTTGGAGCTGCCATTTCTAACTCCAGCTACTATATTTATTATTACTACTATTTCTATTATCCTGAATAACCATGCAGCTAGAAAAGAGAGGAGAGATGAATTGTTTTTGAAAGCCTGTCTCTTATGTCTAGGCAAGATATTGATGTGTAGTCCCAGACAGGAAATTCTGTGGAATTCAAAGGAAGATGAAAGTCAATCTCTTCCCTGCTGGTATTTGAACTTGCATTTTCTGCAAATTTGGATATTTCTAAAGACACATTCAGAGCCCTAACACATTACTTGCAGCTGCCACTTGATTAAAGAGTATGTTTAATTAAAAACAGTCACAAGAACAGAGCGATGGAAGGATGAGTTAAAATTACATTTCAGTCCACCTGAAATAGTGAAGCTCAAAATATACATGCTGAATCACACCACTAATTGGGAAAGAATTTTCAAGGGCACATCTAGAACCTCCCTGGAAAGATCCAAGAGAACATAATTGCACATCTGTCAGCATCACCTATGGATCCATACCTATGGGCTGCTCATGCCCTCAGGTGTTTTGGCAGCAAGTGGGTTGAGACAGCAGAGTTAAAAAAGCTCATGGAAAGGCCTGTTTTATTCACTTCATGAAAAGAGACAGAGATGGCAACACGGTTGTATGTCCACATTTAATGGCCGAGTGACTATGTGCCCTTTAAAAGTCCTGTAACTTCACATCTTGCCATGTCTTCAGAAATATATGAGTTCCTTGTGGAGCTTTTATTTTTATGTTTGGAGGGGTTTTTTATTGGCATCAAGTCTTTTCACTGCAGCTGTCCATTCCCCTCGTCTCAGGACAGACGCTGCTGTCACTACATCAATTACCAGCATTCATCTCGTCTCGTGCTCTGACCCAATGGACTCCTTGTTCTCCCTCTGCCGACAGCCTGAGAAGGCTCCAGCCAAACTGGCCGCTAGCGACTGACCCCTCCACAGACAACCTCATTAGGGTAATTGCAAGGCTGGAAGCAGCCGAGACTGGGGCCCAATTACACCTGTCCTTGTCCAATTCATCCGGGGCTTGAATTACCTGGATGGGTCAAGGATGGTAGTGTGCTCAGGCGAACAAAAGCTTTCCCTCTATTCTTGTGCCTTTCACAGGCAGACATTCTTAATTATGCTTGTCATTGGGACATAATAAGGCTGATTTCTTTAAATGGCATCTTTCCTCAGCGGGGAAACTGATGCGTGGTCTTACTGAGCACAGAGCAGCCCAGGGACCCAGAGCAAGGTGGAGGTAGAAGCAGCTTTTGGGGTTTTCCTCCTCAGGTGGTCATGGAACAGAGAGAACTCAGCGCCTAGTGTGCATTATGTGCTCTTCTGCATGTCAGTAGTTAATGACAGTGGTGATAAAAGCATGGAAAATTGGGGGTTTTATTGTTTTCCCACGACAATAGTCAGGTTCTGAGCCCTTTAGTTTAATTTTGTTTGAAGGAGATGAGATGGTCATTCAAAGTGTTGACATGAGCTGTGACACTGATTTACAGACAAAAAACAATGAGACCAAAATTTGGTCTCACTTACTTTAATTGTCTTAATGAGGGACTTGGTTTCCCAAAGTTAGGAGTGAGCACAGTCATAGATGGGAAATGTAATATTCTCAGCACTTTTGAAAAGAACTCCCGTGTTTAAATATTTAAATACACATTTATTAATCTACATTTTAAGTTCTCACACTTAGAAATCTTGGGAAATTACTGAACTGCGTATGGATGTATATCTGTGTTATTATATTTACCCTTCTGACAAAAATTCAAATATTCAGTATTTAACATGACAACAAATGGCAGGTTTGGGCACACAGCATAAGCACATGTTTTTTCTGCTTTTTATGCAATATTAAGAGATGATTTGTTTCATTCCATTGTATTTTACAGGGCTGGTCAAATAAGCTGCAAAAATAAAATCATGGAAATGTGAAGCAAAGTATCATTTTTACAGAAAATAGCATATATACCCTTCTGCAGAATTAAGATATGATCTAGCTTCAGTTCTTACATATCCTTGGGATATTTTAATCAATATTACATAGGAACTATAAATTTACTAACTGAAAATAATTTTTTGTTTCATGCAAGGACAAATTTTAAGAAAACAAGTACAAAATACTAATTAAACAAAAGCTGTTTACCACCTCGATAAAATTATTCAAAAAATATGAAAATAAAAAACATTAGTAGTAACAATTTTTAAAAATATCTTTCTTGATTTTATAAATTCATTTATCAATGAAAATAATTGCTCAAATTTTACCCACCTTTTTTTTTTCTTTTTTTCTTCCAAATCTGCCATTGCCTGGTCACATGATTTTCAATATCACATTCGACATTACTTGAAAATTATTAGCAAGGAAAATTATTGCAAAGGGTTAATTTTGATAAACCACAATCTTCACCAAGCCATTTATTTACAAAATCAGTAACAAACTTTCAGGAGTTCCCGATTGCATGGGACTTGGGATAAGATAGGCTAGACTAGGCTAGGATAAGATAAGATAGGATAGAATAGGAAAGGCTAGAACAGAACAGGACAGGACAGAACCCAATCATCCTAATGTGGATTTGCAATAATTAATTTAACTAAAATGGACGTCTGTGGATGGCAAAATTTATAAGTGAATCTGCGAGTCTCCATGTTTGATCCTGTGCTGATCAGTACTGTCAGCAGGACTGAATTGTGCAGACATAAATCTGTGGAATATTGTTTCACCTTGCAACCACCTCTGGATAAAATGAGGGATTACTGAGGAGGAAAAGTTCCACATCTGCTGTCCTGGAGCAGACCTGTGTCAGCAAGCCCTTCTCACACTGAAATCACCTTGTCTGTAAAGAGTCTGTCAAAAGCAGTAGTGAAAGACCTATATTTTAGCACATATGAGGAAGTCAAAACATATCATTTCCCAAGGAAAAACCCTAAAAGTCTCAAGGAGGCAGCGTGAACCAGTGAGTTCCATCCCATTTCTAGCAATCTGATTCCGTGCTAGGTTGCATCACCGAGTGTTGGGATCGCTTCCAGTTTAGTCACAGCATTCCTCTGCCTTCTGTTTGATCAGATCTGGCCCTTGGTATTAATAAGTGCTATTTTCCATGACACTGTGTGTTTTGCCTTGTGGAAACCAGTTATGAAACCATCTTGCATCACTAATCCAAATAATAACATCTTTTAAAACTGTTAGGTTCAAATCCATCAGCTTTAAAAAAGATACTTGGGAAGGAAAGGATTCCTTATAGTCTAAGATATGGCTTCGAATTAGGTGAAAACCATTTCCAGTCTCTATCAGGTGATGTGTATTTCATCAATTTTGATGGACAGAATAGGGTGAAATTAATCCAACACAATGGAATTGAAGCAATAAATATAATAAACCAAGCATATATTAGTGGAAGTAAGGCGTGAGCTCTTATTTCCTTCCTGAGATCAGGAATTCACATCCATAGGATCCTGCTATGTCCCTGGCAGTGTCAGCACCAAGTTGCAACAACGACAGCTGGAGGCTGTTTAGAAAAAAGTGTCAGTTCCACAGGTGGAAGGGGGGAAAAAAAATGATTCTTTCTGGAAAAACTATTATAAAACACTTCTATTTAAGATTAGAAAAACATAGCCCCATAAGAAGCTACAGGATATTAATATATTAATGATAATGTCTTTTCACTTCACCCGAGGACTTAAATACACTTTATAAACACTATTTAAATGTCATCACTGATTTGGTCAAGCCATTATGAACCACAGCAGACATTTCCCTGGAGATTCTCTAGTTTTCTCTGCCTTTCTGTGTTACCCAACAGACATTGTGAGCAACAGGAGCCCTTTACACAGGATGGAAAAAGCACAGGGAGTGGGAGAGAAATCCACTTCGTGAATGACACATATGCCGAAGTGGTGGGACGGAACACAAATATTTTGCTTATTTCTAAGACATAAAGAGTGAGATTTTGATTGTCCCTTTTTCCCTTTTATTTTTAAAAATTGTCTCGGCTCTTCTTCCTGTGTGACCTTGGTGTGTGACCCAGACCTTCCAACCTTTTTCCATGAAGAGATGATGCCCTCCATTGCAAAACCCCTCATTTGAGATGCAGGGAAAACAGTCTGAAACCACCACTTTGCACAACTTGTAAAACAGGCATGGTTTTGGATCTCCACATTACTGCTGTGGAGCAATATGGATTTTATCATATAGTTTATACAACATAGCATTAATTAGGGGAAAAAAAAGTAAGAAAATATGCATCTGAGAATGGTTTACAGATTAGAACGTGTGCTAAAAATGTAAGAATTTGTTCTAAAGCAAGCAGACATGATCATAGAATCATAAAACATTGGAAGGGACCTTAAAGATCATCTAGTTCCAACACCTTCCACTAGACCAGGTTCCTTCAAGCCCCATCCAACCGGACCTTGGACACTTTCAGGGATGAGGCAGCCACAGCTTCTCTGGGCAACCTGTGCCAGGGCCTCACCACCCCCACAATAAATAATTTCTTTCTAATATCCGATCTATACCTACTCTCTTTCATCTTAAAGCCATTCCAGTATGAAGCTGAATATGAATTTGTAATTCTACAGGTACATGGCCTCACCTCTCTCTGGTTTTGGAGGAAAAAAAAAAAAAGAAAAAAGAAAAAAGAAAGAAGGGTTTTTTGAAATTATAACTCACAATTCAGTTCATGCTTTTGCCAATGATGGGATGCAGATTGTCTCTCATGCCTTTGATGCATCTATCAGTGCAGCATGGAGCCACCTCATGCACAGATGGGAATTACAGTATCTGGGCCAGATCGAGAGCAAATTTTGCCATGTTAGAGTGTGTGTTTCAATTTGTGCTGGCAGAACTGAGATCAGAATCAGTCATGTGAGCATGGAAGTGAACACAACTCTGCTTCCCATTTAAAACAGCTTTCTCAAGTGGGATTAAGGGATTAGGTTTTGTGGTTGTCTTCCAGAAGCAATGTCACGGGGTGGTTTTCCTACGGAAAGACCTGGTGTTTCGCCAGTGCAAAATAAAGTCTGCTGGCAACATGAATGCAAAATCATTGAGACAGGGTCTCAGCTCAGCTGCAGCAGCCTGGCCTCAAAGTTACATGAGCCCTGACTCTCCTGCAGCATAGATTAAAATTAGCTGGTGAACTTCTGAAATTCCCCTCTCTCCGTACTGTCCCTGTTCCAAGATTGCTGCTCCTCAGCAGAAGAGTCTGAAGCAGAGTATGAGCAACTGCAGTTTGCATGTCAATATTGCAACGCACAATTTGAGTGTATTTTAATATACCAGCCTGATTAACCAATTTTTATTCTGGTTTCCATGGGGTCTAATAGTGTGCTAATTCAGGAGCAGCTTGACCAACTATTTAGTCATCTCGATGGTAAATCCATAAAATGGGGGAGGGTGGGGGGCATGAAAACAATACTGACCCCAGCTATACAGTTTCAAGCAGCTGCCGTGTGTGGGTGAGAGCCATATCTCTGATATTTCCATGGAGCCTGACCTCAGTGCAAGTGAGAATACCAAACAGAGCAGAGGTGTTTGAGCATCCTTCCATTTCCCAGACTGACTTCTCCAAAAGCTGGTTGCAGCGAAAGTTTATTTACCATGAGCTGGAGTTCCTGAGGACATTTTTAGTGTATAAACTCCATCCACCTTTACCAGGAAATTTCCTATTGCATGGACAGCAATATGATTAAATTTGGTCTAACATGATATCCTTTGGCCTGGAAAAGTCCTTCTGTCTCTTTTCATGTCACCATTTGTTGATGGGGACAATTGTGTTTTCCTATTTTGTTTTGGAGGATTTTAGGATAAAAATCATCAAAATTATAGTAGCAAGTTGATAAAGAGTCATCTTTACCTGTGAATAATAATACACTCCAAGGAGTGCTTCTGCCTTGAAGACTGCTACAAAAGCCTTAAAATAATGTCAGGTGTTTGGTTATCAGGGCTCCCTCCACCAAGATTAATGTTACTCACTAATCATAGCAACCTTACTCAGCTTTGTTCTTTGATCCACACATAACAATTTTCTCAGTTTTGCCAAAAAATTTCCAGTATTCTCATGGAAAGACAGAAATAACCTGTGAAACTTTCTCTGGAAGTCCAAAGCCCAGGGAACTTCACATTACTATCTGAAACTCTGGTTCTCACCAAAAAAAGCCCAGGAATCCAGAAGCCCAGATATGAAGCTGAATGTCAGATAACAGAGCTGGCAGCAATGTGGAGATCTCTCTGTTCCCCTCTTGTGTCTAAACCCCCTTCAAAACTCCCCAGTGCTTACATGAATGTCAAATCTGGTGACTACAGCTCTTTGAGTCCTGGCAATCAGCCAGGTCTGTTTCTTAGAAGTCCTGGAGACATCCTAGCACAGTATTCAGGACCCTGTGTTCTCCCAAGGTGGGTCAGTGGCATTTCTGTGCTGCTGCTTCACAAGCCATAGAATGATGCACTCTCACAGTGCCTCTCTCCCTCTACAGCCCTCATCTTACCCTCCTTGAGTGGCATTTGCAAGCCTGTGCCACTGAAATTGAGAATCACTGAGGTGTTTCCACCTCATTCCCAGGGTTTACCAGTCACTCATTTGCATCCTCAAATTGCATCTCCTCTCCTGCCCTAGAGCTTTGCATGCTGAGACAGTCAGTGCCCACTCCAGCTGCACATGCCCAGGGGCTTGCAAGGACACCAAAATGCTAATCCACACTTGGAAGATGACTGGGATCTGACTGGGATCTTCCAGCTGAGCCTTGTTGGAAGGTGGATTGCTGAATTGCACATCCCCCCCTTCTTTTATGGCCTGGAAGTCTCAGTGCTCAGCATGACCTGACATTCAAAGCTCAAGAGATCTGGGCTAAATGCACTTGGTGATTTTTCAGATATCTTTTTGAGTGCTGTTAAATTCATGACTCTTCATATGTCTCACTACAGCAAAGTGTTTAACTGTCTTTATAGATACAGAATCGTTTAGGTTGGAAAAGACCTTTAAGGTCATCAAGTTCAACTGTTATCCCAGCACTGCCAAGTCCATCCCTAAACCATGTCCACACGTGCCACAACTACACATTTTTAAAATACCTCCAGAGATGGTAACTCAACCACTTCCCTTGTCAGCCTGTTCTAGTGCACATGGGACAGGAAAACTGAAGAACTGTTGTTTGAAGATGATTTGTAATATGCTTTGAAAATTAAAAAAAACACCTCAACAAATCCAAGGCCTTGTCTAATGTTAATGCTGAGAAAGTGCTGTGACACCACAGCTACCTGGCTTCATTTTCAAGAAAGAAAGAATGACAGCACAACAAAAAGCTTCCAAGAGACTTTTGAGGAAAACAAAAAATAGCATAAGTGATATTAAACACTTATAAATCAGAGTTATAATTACTGCCTGGAAATCTGTCAGATAAATTTTATAGTGAAGCTTTATGAGACTTCCCCTTCAGGCAACACTGAGACCATGATACTC
This sequence comes from Ptilonorhynchus violaceus, assembly GCA_013397565.1. Classification (NCBI taxonomy): domain Eukaryota; kingdom Metazoa; phylum Chordata; class Aves; order Passeriformes; family Ptilonorhynchidae; genus Ptilonorhynchus; species Ptilonorhynchus violaceus. The sequence goes on from VZRJ01008274.1 coordinate 444,759, forward strand.
TTTTTATAACCATTCCCTGGGCTGCTCCATGGTTTTGCTTGTGACAGGCATACGGGGTTGATATAATTCTCACTGTCTCCTAATTAGCACCGTTCCTTTATCCAACACACTGCATGGATCAGTTTTGTTTGTAGTAGCATGTAGTATGTGACAGTTACTAGTAATTTTAAATTATGATAAGTCACCAACAACATATTCTGCTTGTCACTGTTGTCACCCCCACGCTGGTGGAATAGAGGGTGAAGAAAAAAAAACCTCCACGTAAAACCACCATGCAAAGAGAGGTTTTACAATCACAGCAGCTCCCCAGATTTTAGGCTCTTTAAGGACCACCCAATTAATCCACTGGGTGCTGCTCAGTAAATCTTTTTAATAACACAACATGATTAAGTTATTCCCTGATTTTTCATCTCCAAAGATTTACGAAAAGTTACTCAGAGACACCTGTGTGGAAAAAAACATAACCTAATCCATCACGGTTTGATGTTTGCCCACAGGCAATTCTCTTCAGCTGAACTAATGGCACTGTGTCAGGTGAGAGTCATATCTTCACACCACAGAACTATTTTGCCTTTGGGAACATAAGGATTTTTTTTAAAAAAAAGATTATTCCCAGTTGTTACCTTTGTAGCAATGTATTTATGCAACAGGTGATACTCTGAAGATGAGAAGCAATTCCACTGGAAAACCACATTATGTTTAGGGAATGTCTCTCTGTTGTTGCAGTGGTGTTCTCTTCTAGATAGAGAATTTTTAGTATTTGCAGACAGGAGCTTTCTCCCAATGACCTACAGAGACATTGTAAACTCTCACAAATTAAACTTCAGAATGGTCCATAATATATCAAAGAAGCATGCAGAAACTGTGACCACATATTTGTCTTGAACATGAACTGGATGTCCTCCCATTTCAGGATGCTGAGGATAAAGAGAAAACCACTGCAGAAATATCCTGGACTCTTCTCTAGGTGTTTCTCCCAATCCTCCTCCACAGCACTTTGTCTTTGAACTTTAATGGCATAGTCATTTTTCCCATCTGTCTTGGCTATGTGTGATACCATGATAAGCCAAGATACTTCACTTGCAAGAGCCAAGTTCCGTGTCTTCCTATAATTCCCAAAGGTTCAGACCAATTTTCCCAGAATGGTAGAGTAGACCAAGCAGCAGTTCTCCATTTGCAATTTTTTCCCATTGCCTCAGTAGTTTTGGCCATTACTAAAGACATAAAACACTTAACTGAGTTGGACTTTACTACAGCTGCAAGTGTTTAGCCTTTCGTTCAGGTAATAGCTGATTCCTCCTTTATCTACCAAAACATTCAATTATTAACATTGCCTTTTTTTTCCCAGCTTATTCTTTCATTTCAACTGTATTACCCAACCTTTGTCAAGCACAGGATTTAAGAAAAATGAGAGCAGGAAAACATATAAGAAGAAAAGCTGAATAACAAATTTGGTCTAAATATTTTCAGGAACAATACCAAGTCATGCCAGATTCCAAGGGATTGGATGGATGGCCATGGCCTCTGCAAGGAGCAGAGATCAATGCAAAGGTCCAGCTGCATTTGGGTGAGAAACAGTTGTGTTTCTTTGCTTCCTGGACTAAATGTCCAGCAAAACACCACCGAAATAAATGCTGGAAATTCAGCAGCACTTAAATGCAGGATTGAAACCAGCTAATGGCAAAGCTACAGCTGGAAGGGAAAAAAAAAAAGCAAGAGCTGTCTGCAACTGTGGTTACAGTTTAATTGCAAGCATCTACATGCATGCATTTTCACACCTGGACTGTTTCCCCACCCTTTCTGGAGGCCAGCCCTGCACTTCTCACTGACGCACATGCAAGAGGAAAACAAGTTGGTTTGCATCTGTCCTAACGGAGAAAGTCTTTAGGCAAAGCACTGGCATCTGGCAAGTCTACAAGAGGCAAGCACACAAGCAGGGATTAGCCACATTGCTTTTGGCTTCCACAACTTGCTTTCTTCTGTTGAAAGAAATGGCTAAATCATTAAAACTGGTGAAGTAGGAGTGGAGAAAAAAGAAAGTGGGTCTCTTTGGGTCTAACACTAAGAACCAGAAGGTTGTACAAAGAATGAAGAGAGATTGTTTGATGGGTTTGGTGGTTTAACCAAAACTTAAATTGCTAATTTTTTTTCATTTTTCTTTTTTTTTCCCTTTTTTTCCTTGCTGTATTAAATTTGGAACTTTATGTTGGGTTTATCAAAGGATGTTTCCCCCAATCCTCTCCTGTAGTTCTACTCATTTTGAAAAAAGAGCAGCTATATCTGGGTTTCATTAAACCCCAGAGAAAAGGATGTTGCAGTGAGACCTAGATCCTAATTCTGCAGATAAGAAAGCAAATTTGCTATTTTATGCCCTGCAGACACCTTTGTGAATGTGTAGCCTGTCATTCAGGAGGCTGCAGAACACCAGCCCTTGCCTCCTGCTTGCATCCAATGGACTGAATGCTCTGGCAGTGAAATACTGAATGTCCTGACAGTGAAATATTTGTATTTCACCTCTCACACATCTATAACTTGTTCTTTATTTCTTGTCACCAACCAAACATGCAGTTCCCATTGCGTGTCTACATTGGCTCGAATCTGTGATGTCAGTGAGACCAGTTCTCAAGACCCCAAGAAAGAACTAGAAATTTTTGGGAATGCCCTATAAAGGCAAGTTAGAGCCATAAGGACAACACTGCAGCATACCCTGAAGCCTCTGGTGGTTTTGGGCCCAGACCTGTGACCTCCTGAAAACACCTGTGGTTTACAGGGAAGTATCTAAAGCTCACTTCTCTACACAAAAGATGCAGCTGGGGATGATATTATTGCTTTTCTCTGTCACCCCTACAATTTCCTAGAACAGAGTGATAGAGAGAATTAACCAAACTGGAAGATGAGTGGTTTTGTTAGGTAGCATTTTCTTAGGATACATCACTGCCTTCTCAGTGTGGCAGAACCCTGCACGAGCTCTTTTCTGATCTTGAACATCTGCTCCTCTGTCTGAAAAAAAAGCCATGGGGAGGGAGGGGGAGGAAGGAATGGGAAGGAAAAAAAATACTGCAAACTCAAAATGTTTTGAGAGCAGCTACCCTATTCTCCTAGGAACCAAATGTCAGTGGGCTGAATAGGTCTCCTAATGGGTATGAGCACATGCCAGTGATCACAGACAATCACACTAAATTTCCCTTAGCAATATCCAACAGACCAAACTGTGATCAGTGATAACTGAGCCCTTAGGGACTCACTTGTAGCCCATTCAAAACTGTATGTGCCCTCAAGGGAAGATTTGCCTTGTTTTCCTGAGGAAATTAAATAGACTCTTTATAGAATTAGCAAAAATCAGCAGGGGTTCAGATTTCCCATAGTCTTCCACGACTTGTGGTTTAATAGCAGACTTTAAGTTAATGTATATCAGATACATGCAGTTTGATTTTCCTTTCACTTACACTGGAAAAATGCATAGATTTTGATGAGCTCTTCCTAATTTCCACTTTAAGAGAGAGAACAAGAAGGGTCACAGTGCCCAAAAACCATTCTGAAGAAGAATCTTAAAAATTTTATATTTCTTGTCTGGGACAGATATATAGATTACAGCACTGGAATATACTGCTTTGCATTTTCAAAGAATTTGCAAGAAGCATTAGGTCAGAGTCAAAGGCAATTATTCAAAAACTGAGGTTTTAGCCAAAAAGGTGCTTTGTCTGCTCTCTGGCAAAGTTTTAAAATTCTAAGGTAGGGGAAGACCTCTTTTTGCATTAAAAAATAAATAAATAAATCCAAGTACATAGAGAGGCAACATTTTAAAATTGTGTGAAAAAATTGGAGTCTGAAACCGAGAATTCAATTTGCTACTGCTAAACATTTTTTTGGCTGAAATATCTCCACTGACTCAGGATTTCTTTTTCCAGAGTCCAGATGTAGCCTGGGAAAACTGAGCTTCCCAGTGTTTTGTTCCATAGGCTGTATTTTGTGGCAGATTGCAGGGTCCAGGGATATCACAAGTCTTACTTCTTCTTTTTCTTCTTCCTTCTATCTCTCACATCACACTAAAATATGCATGTGTAGTTCTGGCAAAGCTTGTTCTCTATTCTAAAACTCTCCAGGAGGATTTGTTGTGCCTCTTGCCCTTTGGACTCCCTTGGATTGATGTTTCCTGTTCTAAGTACTGTGAATTTGCAGTTTGCAGCCCTGGCAGTGGGAACCAAACCCCTTCAGTTCAGTTGCTCCATGACTTAGTGTCATCTCAGGAAGATGAAGCCAAGATTTCCCAGAACACCAGCCTCTGACAGCTCCTTGTTCAGTGGACAGTGGCGATCAACAATAGCAACAGCTTTCCCCGGAAGGAGTCTCAAACAGAGTCTCAGTTGCTTCAAACTGACAGAGGGCAGGTTTAGATCGGATATCACAAAGAAATTCTTCCCTGTGAGGGTGGTGAGGCCCTGGCACAGGTTGCCCAGGGAAGTTGTGGATGCCCCATCCCTGGAAGTGTTCAAAGCCAGGTTGGATGGGGCCCTGAGCAACATGGTCTAGTGGAAGGAGTCCCTGCCCATAGCACGAGGCTGGAACCAGATGATCTTTAAGGTCCGTTCCAACCCAAACCATTCTATTATTCTGTGATTCAAACAATCACTCTCTTTTGGAAGGCATAAATGATGTACATAAGTTAAAAGAGCAAGACACTAGATGCCCTTTCTTGCCTCAGTTTCCCCAAATATTCTCAGGCAAATCCTCAAATCCTGTTGTTGTCCAAGGAAAACATCCAACTCCACCCCACTCTCTTGAGTTTCTTCCCATGGAGCCCTTAGAGGTTTGATACGCTTTGCAATGGACAGATAAGAAATGCGCCTCTTTTTTTCCAACACTTCACTAACCAATTCATATCCCTGGATAGATCGTTTTGGGGGCTTTCTGAAAATAAAAGGGTTGTTTTTTTTTTTTTCTAAAAACTTCTGGAATCAGCACCCAAGAAATTTAAGAGATTTTTGGTCTTGTTTCTCCAACAAGGGGTCACCTGTGCCTCATGCTCACCCCACTCGGGAGGGTATCACCCCTTAAACATGTGCAGAGAACATCCCAGATTGTTACCAGTGATAATTTTCCTGCCAGCTCTTTTCCTGTTTTCCATATCAGTGGGAGGATGATTTGCCCTTTTCCTTTCAGTCCCTCTCTCAGGAATACACCACACTGTGGAGCAAATCACGTTCACCTGTAATATAAAGGAGATGGGATGTAGCTAATAAAGAACAAGGCAATTCAAACTTTTTTCCTGAGCCCTCAGGAGGAATACCCAGGTGTGCTGAGGAAGATATGCTTGGAAAAAAAGAAAAGAGCCATTCTGCAGTCAATCTAAAAGCACTAGGCCTCCTTTCATGAATTGATTTACCCACTGGGTGACATATTGGCAATTTTCTGTTACCTACCCAGTGATATGACTAAGTAGATGAAGCTTAAAGGCAGGTCAGATAAAAAGACTTTAATCTAACAAAGGCAGCCTGAATTTCACATGTCAAGGAAGATGATTTAATACCCAGGTGTGCTGAGGAAGATATGCTTGGAAAAAAAGAAAAGAGCCATTCTGCAGTCAATCTAAAAGCACTAGGCCTCCTTTCATGAATTGATTTACCCACTGGGTGACATATTGGCAATTTTCTGTTACCTACCCAGTGATATGACTAAGTAGATGAAGCTTAAAGGCAGGTCAGATAAAAAGACTTTAATCTAACAAAGGCAGCCTGAATTTCACATGTCAAGGAAGATGATTTAACAGGGAATAGCAGCCTAAACGCGATACTGAATCAAGGTGGAGAATCCATAATTAATGTTACACTGCAGAAATGTTTACTCAAAAACAGAATGACAAAAAGGGCTCGATTCATCTGTCCTATAAAAGGTCCCAATTCAGCAAAATACATCACTACGGTCTTTATGTTAAACATATGCTTCAATCTGGACCTGCATGAGAAGGAATGCCTTTGAATCCATCTCTTTACAACTGATGCAAAAAGAGTAAAAATCGGTCATGACAAGTTTCATAAAACACAGGCTGAGTGTTGCTGAAGTTTGATGAATACACTCAACCAGTTAGACTTGGCAGAAATGTTGTTCAGAGAATTAATTAAAATTGTTTTCTCTGAGGAAGGAAAAGTGTTTTGGGAAAAGCAGTAATATCATATGCAAGTGACATGAGACTTGTTCAAGTGTTTTCAGCCCCAAGGGGTAAAATGCCTAAAGGAGTGGTTGGTCCTTGAATAATTTATTTGTCTTGCAGCTACGCTTCACTGTTTTTCCTACCAGGGTTATTTGAATTTCCTGAACAGCAGCCCAAAGTGTAACCTCAAGTTACTAAACAACACCAGGGGAAGAGGAAGGCTGTATTCTGCTCCTCAAAGTGTTTCATTTGTCCATTCCATTATGATGATTTCTCTCTTCTCTAGTGGAAGGTGTCCCTGCTATGGCAGGGGGGTTGGAGCTGAATGAGCTTTAAGGTCCCTTCCAACCCAAACCATTCTGTGATTCTGTGATTCTCCTTTAAAATTAAAAGTGTTCAGCTGCTGCGTCCTTTTGTGCCAAGGAAATAGTCACTGTCTGCAGCCTCTCAAATGTACAAGGAGGGCTCAGCATCTTGCAGCAGGTACAGGATGAAGCCACTGGTGAGGACTGGCTCAGGAAGAGCTGGATGGCTTTAGGATGCCTCATTTCTGGACAGACACAAAACTATTTTTCGCCCTTTTTCCTACAAAGCTGTGAGTTTGCTCTGCATAGAGACTCAGAGGTGTTTGGGTCTAAAGGGCTGTATAACCTTTACTTCTCACCTCCTGCTACTCATCCTCTTACTCTACACATCCATTGAGTCAGGGAGCATCTCCCACCCTTATTGGCAATAACCTCAGCACAGGGCAACTTTCAGCTTGCCTCCCAATTAATAACCTTCTCAGTTTGAAGCAATCCAACCTGAAGAGACAGCAGTCTTGAGGTCAAGTGCTCTGACCTGAAAAGCCGTGAGCGCCCACGCTGCAGCCAGAGGCCTGCTGGAGGCTGCTCATCGCCTCATGAGACCAAAAAAAAAAAAAACCCCACCAAACAGAAATTCTGCAGAAGACCCTTGATTAATTATCCTCATTACTCAATATTTTAACCCACCTTGTCAGCCCTTCCCACTCTTCCTTGCAGGAGGAATACAATTTCCAAAGTGCCTGGAGCTAATGGCAATGGGAAACCACACACAGACCAAAGTGCTGACAAGGGCAAAAACTGCTTCTCCACTCAGCACCTCTGACTCCAGAAATTCTCACACTGGCTCTGGCCAACCTCCACAACATGGGTTAGAATCAGATCCTTTGCATTTAGCTCCTGATTAAGGATTTCTTCTGCTCTTTTCACTGGTGGACTGGTAAGGCTCATGGCTGCCACCTGAACAGAGAAGGTTGGTTCTTGGCTTTCCCCCACTGCTGTTGCACAACTGGCTTCCAGTGGGACCCACACATTCTGCTGTGAGACTGAGTGAGAGCTGGGATTTAGCTTGAAACATATCTCAGGGCTCTGAGGCATCTTGGATGGAGATCATGTTTAGAATCATAGAATAATTAAGGTTGGAAAAGCCTTCTCAGATCATCAAGTTCAACCATTGACCTAACACTGGCATGTGAATAAGAGAGATATTGTGATTCATAGGAGTAGTGGGAGTCTGTGAAGGGAAAATCTTCCCTTTTTTAGCTCTAGATACCCAAATTCCAGATGTCACTTTGGTACTGAGACTGAGGGACACATGGTATTGATGCTAACACCCTCACTTGGCTGCTGCAGGATAAGGTGCTTGAGCTGAAATCCTGGGTGGTTTTATTAAATCTCATAGTTGCTTAACAGCTCCCAGTGGTTACCAACCTCATTTTCTGTTCTTCCAAACTTTGCCACTGTAAAAATCAGTCTGAGTTTGCCTTCCTGCATGCTGCAGTGCTGGGGCAGTGGCTTCATGAGGAGGTAAAAGATCCTTGCAGCAGGACTGGCCACCGCCAAAAACCCTTGGGGCAGATGATGGGATGTAAGAACTTGTCTATTTGCTCCAAGGTAAGCCATGGAGACTCATCGTCAAGGGTTTCACGGATAAAATGAATTTTTACTCATTGTCTGTCTTTACACTAAATCAAGAACTTACTTTTATGTACCTATACAATACATATTTTACATATTTTTTGTTTATATATACTTTATTATGCCATAGAGAAGCATTAAAAGATGTGGAGTGATGGGCTCAATAGTGTCTTTCTGCCTTGTCCTTGACTACAGGCAGAGGTTTCAGCCACTGATTTGTGGATAACAACTCTACCCTTAAGGATAGAAACAAAAAAGGAGGGGGGGGGGGGGGAGGGCCCACANGAATAAGAAGATGGAGGGAGGGGGGGGGGGGGTAAGTCCTACAGCCTACTTTTATTTAATTGCCACCAAGTTTGCCCTAAACCAGAGGAAACTGAGGTTTTTGGCACTATTCTAATGACATTTAACTTTAACTCACTGAAGAATTTGATACAGCTGGTTGACTGCTGACTGTTCTTGCTAAGCTTATTAGCCAATGAAACAATCAAATGCTTATGCTGAAACAAGCATGAGCAAATTTATCTCTTCCCCCTATCTTGGGATGGGATAGATTCATATTCTCACATGTAAGTATACTTTAATAAATTGAACACTAAATCTTTCATAATAAAATTTTGGTGGGAAATCTTATTTTTCTGTTGCGTTTCAGTTTTTGTGACCAGCTCCATAGAGCAATAAAAACTCAAAAAAACCCTCAGGGCCTGAAATGTTTTAGTGTTGCCCAAAACAAAATAAATAAATATGAAGTTAAATGAAACAAAAAATGAAATCAATTAAAATAAAATTCTAAAGTAAGAAAATGAAACGGAATGTAAAATAAAATAAAATAAAATAATAAATTACTGGATAAGTAGAAAGTGGGAGGGAGAGGAAGAGATTTGGCTTTGCAGCAAAGCTGCTTGCCTGAAGATGTAAGAACATTTTCCCAGTGAGCTCAGCATTCAAAGCCAGGCAGCCAGAACACGCTTCACAAGAGAGAACCTCCTGTGAACTCCTCACCTTTGTAAGGTAAGTCAGTGTTCACAAGGAAATACCCCACCACACCATTCCCTTTGATGTTTTCACTCTGCAGAAGGGAAGGGTGGTCTTTTTAAAGAATTCACAATAGAGAGAGAAGGGGAAGAGGAAGCCCTTTGAAGAGAGCAGAGAGCCTCCTCTCGTTTTGCTGCTGACTACAAGCCACCCCTTTTCCTTTGTGCCTTGCACAAAAGAAGGTTTGCAAGCCCACTTCCCCCTCAACCAGACACATTTTCTGCGAGTACCATACCGAGAGGAGGTGGCTTTCCAACACACAGAACACAGAGAGGGGAAGGAACTGTATGGCTTCACACGTCAACCATGAAATAAACCTCTTGAAAAACTTCTGTGTAAAGTTGTGAGGCCTGGTGGGTCTTCCTGCATCTTCAGGATGAGCCGCAAGAGCACGCACGCTGGTCCACAGGCGAAGGCGTCAGGAAATCCTATGTCTTCCTATCTTCTTTCTTGTATCAGGACAGAGTTAATACTTCAGAGCCTGGATAATATCAGGACGGGCAAAGCTCACCTGGACTAAAACCATCTAAGGGCATAAAAGGCAACAAGAAGTGATTCCATGAGAATAGAACTGGAACTTCAGATGAAATGTGTATGTATTGATGAGCAGGGGAGACAATTTAGTGGTATGCCTGGTATCAAAAGGACTGAAAACTTCCTCGTGAGGGGAAGAGGAGAGGCAGGCACTGATCACTTCTCTCTGGTGCCCAGTGACAGGATCCAAGGGAATGGTCTGAAGTTGTGTCAAGGGAGGTTTAGGTTGGTTATTAGAAAAGAATTGTTCACCCAAAGGGTGGTTGGGTGCTGGAACAGGGTCCCCAGGGCAGTGGTCACAGCACCAGCCCTGACAGAGTTTAAGAAGCATTTGGACAATACTCCTAGGGCCATGGTGTGACTTTTGGGTGTCCTGTGCAGGGCCAGGAGTTGGACTCAATGATCCTTATGGGTTCCTTCCAATTCAGCTGATTCTGTGAAACACTTCACAACCTTTAGGCCTCAGTCTTGACAAGCTGTGCCTGATCCATCTGGGATCATTCTGACTCCCATTGGCATGGTTTGGGAATGAGAGGGATAGTGAAAGAGCAAGGAATGAGGGAAGACTCAAATAAGCTGGATGGATTCAAGCACTAGGGTCAGATTCACCTGAAGATGCTGCAAATGCTGGCTGATGTGATTGCAAGGTCATTGTCTATCATGACAATTAGAAGCAGCAAATCCCTGATGATGGAAAATGTTAATATAATGCCTATATTTAATAAAGGGAATACCAAGGAACTATACACTGGTCAGTCTCACCTCAGGCCCCGGCAGAGTCTGGGAGTTCATCCTCTTGGTGTCTGCTTCAAATCTACACGGATTTGTCTAGGGCTAATCGTTGTTTAGGCAATTACAGATTGCCTTCTGTAATTAACTGACTGGCTGTAAGGACAAGGGAAGAGCAGCAGATATATCATACCTTTAATATATAAGGATTTTGTTGCCCACAGCAGAATCATTAGGAAGCTGAAGAAGAAATAAAATGCTAGACAATTGGAAAATTGGCCTGATACTGAGTTCAAATGGTTGTCAAATGTGGCTCAGGGTCCATTGAGCAGCTGGTAACAAGCATATTACAACTAACTGATAACCTGAACAGTGGAGCTTCAAGCCAGGAAGATTTTTAGAGACTCAAAGACCAGGGCAGAAGAGAACTCATGAAGTATGGAAAATATAATATCATTTCTGCACCTGGCATGGAATAACCCCGTGAACCAGTAGAGTCAGGGGACAGCCCAGCTTCAAGGAGGATACCAAACTGAATGTGAGACAACAATGAATATAACAAACTTTTTGCTGGGTTACTTTAGAAGGAGTGTGAGCAGCAGGTTACAGCCCAGTGAGGCTGTGAAATCTCCATCCTTGGGGGTTTTCATCTAGATGAGTCCATGGTTAGCCTACTTTGGTGTTGGAAATGGGCCATCTCCAGGACGGAGGTTGGACTGCTGACCTCCAGACATCCCCTCCAAACAGCTCTCCCATGGTCCCTGAGTGGACACCATGAACACCCACCAGCAATGAGGAATTTGGATCACTTTGTGTCGCAAGGCAAGAAAACTCGGCAAGCTCTACACAGACCAACTCGCTGAAACCCTTTTCAAATTCTCTCTTAGACAATGTCAGGTTTTGCCACAGTCAAGATCTTTTCTTGTATTTGCTAATCAGTCCAAACATTGACATTTGAAAGCACATTCAACTGACTAGACATGGCTTTTGTGGCTGTAGACTTGGCCAAGGGAGTGGGAGATGAGCCTGCCAGCAGCCTTTTGTGCCAACGCCTTTTGTGCACAGCAAGTCTCAGGCGCACAGAGATGCCCTGGGTGTCTAGACAGCACCTCCACTGTACTTGCAGCATCCATGGCAGCTTGTCTCAGCACGAGGAAGGGAAAGGGGGTGGGGGAAAGAAAGTTTATGCAGATGAAAGTGCTTCCAAGTCAACACTGATTAATTTTGAAAGCAGGCAGGCACTCGTGGGCGATTTGCAGCAGAGAGCCTGACGAATGGTGTGTGCCTCCACATGCAAGGGGAGCAAGAAACACCCCAGATATCCTCTCAGACCATTCCATGGCTATGTGAGACAATTGGCAATGCATCCATTATGCTTCAAATACTCTGCCTGGCCCACTTTTGTCATGCTGAAAATCCACCTCTGGTTCCTGTGAGCTGCATTTTATACCTATGGCCAGAAGCATGAGTATCTAAACATCCAGCAGCCAGAAAATAACTGCTCCAGAGAAACAGGAGAGTCAACAGGAGATATCCTCAGCTCCCACCTGCCATCCAAAGCAGACTGGGTTTATAGACCTCCAGAAATGATGGAAGGGAGAAGCTTTCACAGAGCATCAGGGGCCAAGTGGAGGAAAGATAATGTGACCACAGCTATGTTGATTAATGGACATCCGGTCAATTAGAAGTTGTGTGTTCTATAACAGCCTTCTAAAAACACCTCTAGAGCAACAGATGAGTTGGACTTTTTTTCTTTTGTCTTACACTTTTTTTTTTTTTTTTTACTGCAACACATATCAGGCTACATCAATCTTTGTTCTAGAGCAAATAGGCAGATATTTTCTATCTCAGCTGTAATACTGCTTACTGTAAAATAAAGACCAGATACAGATGATCAACCTGGTTCTGTCTTCTTCTCCAGATATCCACAGCATCTTGCTTTGCATCAGAAAACAAGTAAACAACAGCATTTAAACTTAGAAAATATTCTTCCTTTCTTGTTTTCTCACTTTTTTTCCATTACTAGCTGGGATATTTTTTTAATTTTCATTTATGATTAAAAAGAAAAACTGAATAAGAAAGCAGCTTTTGGTTCCAAACACTTGACCTTCAGAAATGTAGCTATGTCCCCTTTCACCAACACCAAAAAAAAATGAAAGAAGGAAAAAAAAAATCCTCTCCTACTGGTATTACAGTATTTCACTCATAAAGTCATTGAAAAGGTTGTCTTCAGAGAATATAATACCAAGTTATGAGATATTTTTGGCACAAGGACAAGGTAAGATATTGCCAGACAAAGAAAACACTTACTTATAATTCAGTTAATGGCTGGCAAAGTTATATCCTTCTGTTACTAATTAATTTTCCATATTTCCAGCCAAACAAGTGCAAAGAATGTACAATCACCCGGGACAGCAGTCTGCAAAGTGTTAAATCATCATTAAGTTAAACACTGGTCTCACCCTGGCTGCTGCGTTTGTCATCAGAGACGGAGGCTGAGTTTGGATCCCAGTAGAAGGAAGGAAAAGGATTGCCAGAGATGGAAGCTACGAGAGCCAGCTCTGGTCTTTGGGACATGTTTGCTGGAGCACAGCTGGGACCCAGCCAGATCCAGAGGGACCAGAATGCATCAGCAAGTGGGTGATGTGATTTACACGCGCATGTGGTCACCTGCACGTGCTGTCACACCAAACACACACATGTTTGGGAAGCTTCTCTCCAGCAGAATAAGGGACATGACCATGCTGGAAGGAAACCAGGGAATGGTTTGGTGCTCTTTACTCAGCCTCCTCAGAGCAACAGAGAGAATAAAGCAAGAGATTTAAGTTCTTTGGGCCACAATGTGTTTCCCAGTCTTTTCCCCGCCCAGGCAGGAGTTGAGCACCAAATGAAGGACTAATGCTCCAATAAAAGTATATTTTCTGGTAGTTTACTCCAGATTCTGAGATTACTTATAAGTCTTTTACACAAGAGTCATTCCATTGTGGAAAATTACCAGTGATCCAGTTCATTGACATTTTGCATCAATCCTGTTGGAGAAGCTGATATTCCGGAGCTGGCATAGACTGCATGCATTACCAAAAAAACAAGAGGAAGTATGGTTGAGGATAGCTGACTTGCCTTATGTCAAGCCCAAAATATTTCCTATGAGGTTTTAGGTGAAATTAGAACTAAAAATTATCTCACTCTAAAGCAAAGAAGGTATTTCAGGTCTTTTCAAGGTTTTTCCCAAAAATCACAGTGGCACAAATTTCAAAACAGATGTTTTGCAACCAGTTTTTGTTTACAATTACCTTTTTTTAAGTTTGGATTTGTGGGAGGCTAACTTTTGTAGCTTGTTTTTTTGGTGTCTGTTGATGTGCATCTCTGCCTTCTGCAAGAAAAATGGTTGCTTTCAGTACACAAAAGCTTTTGCCTTCAGAACTAAAAAGTGGGGGTTGCAGCATTTAGTCAGAAAGACCTTCACCTATGTGTGCTTAAAAATATACAGAGCAAATTTTTCCCCCTCATACCCAAGCAGAAATTTTACATTTTCCATACAGGGATTAACCCTTTTTAAAGTAAATATCTAATGGACTTTAACACTAATGGTCATGGATTGTTATGAGCCAAGTATTTTGTGAAGCAAAATCATTCTCTGTAGAGCAGGTTTCAATATTTTAATACTGAATTTCTTTTTCATTCATAATAAACCCTCTCGTTTTTACTTTATCCTGACAAAGCAATTGATCCTCACTTTTAAAAAGCTGGATGGACAGACATGGAAGCTCGGGGACGAATTGAGTAATGGTGTTCTGGCCTCTTTCTGTCTCCTTTTTCATCAAGCAGAAAACATCACAACTTTTAAACAAGAATCGTTTAAACATTTTTAGGTTCCTCATTCCCTGCCGGCAACTATCCTGAGGCGTTGACGTGCTCCAGAGGAGATGGTTCCCACCAGGCCACAGCATCTTGCAGGTCTAGTTCCCAGCAGGAATCTACTCATTAGAGGTTAGTTGTGCCCTGCTTGAAGTTTGTCACACCTGAATCAAAACTGATCCATCTCAGCAAAATGTTTGAATTACTATGAATCAGCTTTTTCAACTGGGAAAATAAACAAACATTCCACAGTGGAGTTTTCAGCCAGCTTTAGTGAAAACCGGTCTTAAAATAGATTGTTGTGTCTTTCTACCTGGAAAATTTGGCAGATTTCAGTGGAATATGTGACAGATATTAGTTTTTATTTCCAAAAGAAGTTGGTAATCTTGGTCTAGATAAAAACTTGGACTTGATGAAAACATTACAAAAACTGGCTGAAAACAGGAAACAGACTAGGAAATAAAAAGCAGAAATTTCTGAACACGAAGAGTTACTTGTTAAGAGATATTTCTTCTGTGTGCAACCTTGACTCTACTCCCTCCAAATGACAAGCCACCCAAACAATAACAGAAATTTAGTTCTGATCTTTTATCTGAAGACTGGTTTACATGAATATAGAGCCTGTGATCCTTAGACCCACAGAAACGTTAAGTAGTTATTTTTGAATATTCAACTGCACATACTCTGAAGGGACTCGATTTCCTGAGAAGTTGCTCAGCATTTAAGTAAATTCAATGCCTTTGAGAAGTTGAGGGCTTGGTTTTACCCTTTCCACCCTGTTGCTTTCAAGACTCACCGAAAGGCTGAAATCAGCTGGAGTAAGATGGTGGGTAACTAGACATGACTGAAATGTTGGAAAGGATACCTAAAGCTGAATGAGACTTTCTGACTCCCTTTCTTTCCAAGTTCAAACTCTGACTGGCTGAATGACATGTGGAGTGTTAACCCTCACTGAGGCAGTGCCTGATTTGTGGGTTTGCACAGTCAAGGCATGAGATCTCAATCCTTCTTGGCAGAGTTTTGCTTTGCTTTATGAAAGGTGGACCAGAAGTTCAGCCTGATGAAGGGTGCAAGATTTCATCCTGTAAAACATCTGTTTGGCCGTGACTACCAGCATCTCTGGGTTTATTAAACAAAATCTTTCAACAAGTCAGTGTATTGCAGTCCTGGACACTCACTGTTCCTGCTAAGGAATGTCAGAAATGGTGTTGGGAGCAAATTGGCACTGTAACAATACAGGTATTCACCAAGGTATCACACAGCAGCAGAGCCCTGGCACAGGGATGATCATTCCTGCCGAGTGCAAACCTATCCAGGCCATGCCGCTTTAAAAACTCTGTCTCATTCCACATCTCTTACCAAGATTTATGACAATTAGCTGCTGAATCCATAATTAGCAAGTGGTAACAGATCAGCAGATATATCCAGTTCTGGTGACACCTCTGACAGATTGGCGTCTACTCCCCAAATCCCTGCGAGGCTTCATGTTTTCCCTGTGACCACTCTCGAGCAGGGTTTTGGCAAGGCTGTCTCAGCAGGGAGAAGAGGGAGGGCTGGGGAAGAACAAGTTCTCACAAGCATGACAGGACCCATGCATAACCATTTGACTTTGCAATTAAAAACATGTTCTGTCTTCCTCTGCGTCACTGAGGAGAGCGTGTAAGGAACAGTTGCTCTGCAAAGTGCCTTGAATTCGAACAAACCAGGAGGTTTGGGTTTCTGCACATGGGGTTTTGTGTGCTCAGGTAAAGGGAAGCTTTTTCCCTTTTCTAAGAAACATTTCAGGAACCTTTCTAGGGAGTAGAGAGGAGCAGGAGGAGGTGGAAGAGGAGCTGTAGTTGTATTTGTTAAGACACTCTGCAGTGAACACAGGGGTCAAGGTGAGAACAGAGAGCCCCATCCCACCTATCCAGAATCAAATAATTTATAATTCCTTTACTGCTGCTCTAAAGAGGATCCAAGTCCCTTCTGCATCAGCTTCACTTGTCCACCTTTGAGATGTCACCTCTGCTAGTGTGTAAAAGACGTGCTTAATTTTTTGCAAACACTCAATGGTATCTTCACCCGTTCCAGCCAAAGTCTCCCAGATTCCTGATTCAGCTTTCTTCCCAACCTCAGCCTTTAATTATAGGTTTCTATATACCTTGCACCTCAATGCACCCCTTATTAGTAGATGGTAACTGCGTACATATTTCTCATTTGCAACCATAGCTTTAACTAAGCACTTTCATTTTCAAGCCCTGCTGGATATAACATTTAAGACCATCAAAGCACTGTATTTATGAAGTGCATTGCTAGAGAAAAAATAAGATGTGAAGGTCGGGGTTAGATTAGGTCTTGTGTACAAGGTTACTGGGGGAGTGTGTGGCTGAGCCCGTATCACCTGGCTGTCATGCCTGACTGACAAGAACCACATTCAGATCATCTTCTGTGAATTTGTGACACAAACAGCACAGCTGCTTATTGCATTGATTGTATTGGAAGCCTGATTTGCCTGTAATTGCTCCAGCTCAATATGCCATTCTATTCCGGATGACAGGATGAGTGATGTACAATCTGAATTCAGCCCTGTGTCACTGCCTTTAATGACACTTTTTTTGTTTTGTTTTGTTTCATTTTTCATTTTAAAACACACCTATTGCAGGATGACAGCTCTATCCAGGCTGTTCCATGACAGGCAGCTGTAGTTCCAAAATCTCCTGCAGTAGTAAAGTGGTGCTTCAAGCTTGTACCTGGAAAAATGCATTCATGGCTGCAACAGAGCCTGAGAAAGCAATATAAAAGTTTGTTGATTTTTTAGTTGGAGACGGTATGATTTATGTTAACCTAGCTGCTGGAAGAAGAGATGTTGGGAAATTGCCAAACAATGACTTTTTTTTTTTTTGGTAGAACTAATAGAGAAATATTATCTGTCCAATAGTGGTCAAAGTTTTGCCACTTGTCTGGCTGCCTTGGGAGAGCTTGGTGGAGAATCCTAACTGATTTTTAGGTTAGGTCTTACCAGAACTGTCCCTGTATGTTTTGCCTACGTAGATAAATAAACAGGACAGATAGAAAAATACCAGAAGCAGAAGGAGAAAAGAAGAAGGAGGAGGAGGTGGAGGAGAAGGAGGAGAAGGAGGAGGAGGAGATGGAGGAGAAGGAGGAAAAGGAGAAGAAGAAGGAGAAGAAGGAGAAGAAAAAGAAGAAGAAGAAGAAGAAGAAGAAGAAGAAGAAGAAGAAGAAGAAGAAGAAGAAGAAGAAGAAGAAGAAGAGAANTGGAGGAGAAGGAGGAAAAGGAGAAGAAGAAGGAGAAGAAAAAGAAGAAGAAGAAGAAGAAGAAGAAGAAGAAGAAGAAGAAGAAGAAGAAGAAGAAGAAGAAGAGAAGAAAACAGAAGAGACAAAAAAATAAAAGGAGAAACTTACTCCATCAAGTGGAAAACCAGATTTTTTTCTATTTGTTTTTTTTTCATTTTCTCCTCTCTGGTGCTGGTGTTATTGTAAGTCACATACAGTCTGCATAGGTTTTCATTAAGTCTGTACGTCACATCTCAGCTGTAACAGAGCCAGGACTGATTCTTAGACCCAATACCAAATGGCACAGGGCATTTCTCTTACCCATCTCTGTAGGAGATTGTTCTTGAAGAGTAAAGTCTAAAACCAAGTCAGGCCGTTGGGTGACCATCATCAAGCAGTGCTTGAGCTGAGTGTGTGACATTCATTTGTTTAGAAGCACAAAGGTAACCCACATGTCTGCCCCCAAAAACCCTCCACATGCTTTTGAATCTCTACCTCACACCTCCACGAAGCCACAGAAATACACACTGAGCACTCTTTTTACTCAGTGCCAACGTGAGTGTAATGAAGATCTGCAGAGGTATTCAGGGTACATTTGTTTTCAAAGGAAGCCATTCTCTTCCTGTCAATGTCTTTGGACTCCTTGCCCCATTGCCCTTATGTACAATTTGAAAATCCTGGGTCACCATCACCACAGTTTCTGTAAAGACAAAAAAAGATGCCTAAATATCTTTGCAGATGTGGGACTCAAGAGCTAAACTTGTGCTGTTCCATTTGCCAGCCCTGGCCTTGCTTCTGGTTAGAGAATAAACTGGAAAAAGGAAACTTGTAGAAACGTTTCATGGCTCTTTATAAAAAACGAGGAAAAAAATTCACATTTTTCTAGAAGGAAGTCTCTATATTAAAACTAAGACAGCACATAATTCAGAAATAAACTGACCAGGAGACATCTTCATGGTCTGTAACTGCAATGTGTCATAAGTTGTATGTTAACCAGTGATGGAGCTTTTCTCATCCATCTTTTTGCTGCTTTACTTTTATACATATTTATCACCTTATCATAGTCAAACCTTAACAAAATAACCCCCCCAAAGTACGATTCTTCTTTTTGCAAAGAATTTTGTTTTACAGAAACAACCACTGGTTTGTTAAAGGAGTTGTTTGCAAGATGACTAGATTAGATTAATTAGTTAATGTTTGTAAAGTACTTTGAAGATTAAGAACACTATATAAGTGTTAAGTATTATTGTTATTATAATAGATAGAGAAGGTAGATAGCTAGATAGGTAAAGAGATACAGCAGTCAGATAACAATAATTATAATACTTAGCATTTCTATAGGGCTTTACATCTTTTGAGTGTTTTACAAACATTAACTAATTAATAGAGTTAAGCAGACAGATAGTAGATAAAATAGTAGGTAGATTGATAGATAGGAAGAAATTTTGCCTTTGGATACATGAATAGTATATTCAATGGAAATTGCATCCCATTGATGAGGGCAAAATTTGGTCCATAGACAAATTTAAAGGAAAATTAGCTAGTTTATGTCGAGGGTTGGGTTTTTTTTCCCCACAGATAATTTGTCTTCCCAATGAGTAGATTCACTGTGGGAACAGAAAGTATACTGGCATGCTGAAATGAATGCATCAAACATGTCAAACTTTACAGGGACATATTATGGAATCAAAGCACATCGCTAAGATTAGTCACATCAGTGTCAGTGACTCAGCTTTGCAACATCTTGAAGTGATGCATCGTGCCTTTGGGAAGCCAGATGAAACAGCATTATCAGTGTGCTCAGGTTCATCCTGATTCTTCAGGTTTTTATGGAAATGCAAAAGTATGGTCTACTGACTGAGGAAAATATAGGGATTAAAGCCAGATGCGAGCATACTTTATTTTCATTAAATAAATCTGCTATTAATTAAAATGAAGAATAAGACTTATATAAAGATGCAAAGAATGGCCATGACGCTTGTTTGCTTTTAATTGTATCTTCTTGAACACGGATATATTTCTGCAACAACTTATCCCTAAAGCTGTACAGGGATGTGGGAAACTAACTGCTGCTTTTTGAAATTCATTTTGAGATTCATGTCCTGGGTGACTTTGAGATCCTGTCAGTGAGGTCCAGGTGTCCTAAAGCTTCTGGTACCACTGCAGGATATAAAGGAGGGGAGCAAGAGAGACCTCAGCTGGGTGTGAGCAGGCTCACTCTGGAATGTGGTGGTATTGGTGTCATTCTGCACTTGAGCTTTTCTGAGGGCTTCTAATATGGCTGAAGCATCAGTGCTGCTCCTGCATCTGGGGCAGTACCACCATAAAGTGCTGCTCTTTGCTACCAGACTGGGACCCAGCACTGCTCTGAATTCTGTCTTACGAACACAGCTCGTATTTTCCCTTTACAAAGCTTTTCTGCCACTGGGTATATGCAGAACCACCTCAAGTCTCCAGGGCAATCAGAACCACAGACCACAAATAAATCTTGATGAAATCGTAAATTACAGGAGAAGGAGCCACCTCCTGAACTCTTGGCAGCTGTGATGTAGATGCCTGCATCTGAGTTAGGCACTCCAGGCTTCCTTGGCAGTCCACCGAGCAACAAGAGCTTGAAAGATAAGTTTCCTCTGCTTTGTATTTATGTCTCCACTAGGATGAGATGAAACTGCCTCCTAGAAATCTTGTTTCTTTCCACTGACTGAGAGCAGAGCCCCGATTAACTCAGGTGAGGCCAACTCTGTTGTAGATAATTAAAGTGAGATGAGACAAAACCCCTGCAGCTGGCTGTCAGGTGCCCACCAAGCTACTCTATCACTGTCCCTTCTCAACAGGACAGGGAGAGAAAATATGATTAAAAGCTCATGGCTCAAGATAAGGACAAGGACAGCACTTACAGTCATGGTCAAAACACGCTTGAGTTAGGAAAATTATTTTACCTTACTGCCAATTAATCAGAGTAGAAAATTGAGAAATACGAACAAAACTAAAAGCATATTGCCCCCTTCTTCCTCAAAGTGGCCCAGGTAGAAGTCAAATGAGGGTTGTGATCAGTTCACAGCTCTTCATCTGTGCTACTCCTTCCTTCTCACACTTTTCCCCTGCTCGAGTGTGGGGTCTCTCCTATGAGACACTGTCCTTCACAAACTTCTTCAGTGTGGGTCCTTTCTCATGAACTGCAGTTCTTCACAAACTGTTCCAGGATGGTTCCCTAAAGGTCCACAGGTCCTGCCAGAAAACCTGGTCTGCATGGACTCCTCTCTATGGTCTGCAGTTCCTGACAGGAACTACTCCAGCATGGCTTCTCCACAGGCTGCAGCTTCCTTCAGGGACCATCCACCTGCATGGGGTCCTCCTCAAGCTGCAGCTGGATCTCTGCTCCACTGAGGACCCCCATGGGCTGCAAGGGCACAGCTGCCTCATCACAGTCTTCTCCATGGACTGAAGGAGATTGGGGCATGTCCTCCCCATCCTTCTTCACTGACCTTGGTGTCTGCAAGGTTGTGTGTCTCATATTTTTTCTCTTCTTTTTTTTTTCTCTCCCAGCTCCTGTGTAGAATTTTTTGCCATTTCTTAAATATGTTATTGCTACCAATGTCACTGCCTGGCTCACCCTTGGCCAGTGGCAGGTCTGTCCTGGGGCCAGCCCAAAGTGGCTCTGTCCAACATGGGTGCAGCTTCTGGTGCCCTCGTGGGAACCACCCCTGCAGCCCCTCTTCCATCATGACCTTGACATGGAAATCCAATAAACCCATACTAAATATTTCTTCTTCATCTGCAAGGTCTAGCTAGTGGAATTTCCCAAGCTCACCTGCCCAATCAGTCTCACTAGGATTGATAACGAGGAGGTTTACTCGGAAATTGGTGGGAAGGTCATTGACCAAAAAGGCAAGAGGTGAACCCCCACAAAATGAAATTAGCAACAACACAAGTTTCCCTTCAGCAGCACAACCTGTCAGTGGTGGGAAAGCCACTATTGTGAAGCATGAGCAGAAGACAATAAGCCATCCATCTGACTCAACCAAAAAAGGCAACATTCAAATATGGTGCAGAACAAACGTTGTACAAAATAAATACACCATTCATCAACACAACCACCCTTTGATCACCTAAAAAAAAGCATAGAAAATTAAGCAGGCAAGCAAGAGCACGAAATAGTGGCAATGCCCTTTTTTTTAACCAGGGATGGACTGCACACACCTTGGTAATTAAAGCTCATAGTTTCTTCTCAAGGAACTTGAACCCAAGTCTCAAGTTATGGGTGAATATTCACAGTGCAAGGTTTCAAGACAGACCTGTCTAAAGTTCTCTTGTTGGAGCAGTTTTATTTGTATAATATATTTCACTATTTCCTGTGTCACGGGGAGAATGATTTCTAGTTTAGTGGTTAGTATTCACCTGGAAGGGGAAGTCCTCAGTTCCTGTGCCTGCTTCTATGAACATTTCTTGTATTTCTCATTTAAGTATTCATTGATGTGGATAATGGAAGCCAGGCCCTCTGCTCCCAAATGAAAGACTACACCACGAAGATACATAGTCATTTGCATAGGTTTGCCATCTTCCTGTTCCCATGAATATTTAATTAACCTATGCAAAGTGAAATGGTTTCAATATGAGGAACTGAGAATGCCCTGCCCTAGAATATTCTTTACCCTAGTGGTTAGGGCAGTCAGAGAAGTGGAGAGACAAGTTCAAATCCCCTTAAGCAGAAGAGGGATTGAACCTGGATCTTCCAGAGCTAGGTGGGTATTCTCAGCACAATGTTATTGGTGAGAAAAAAAAGTAGCATCTCCGCTTCCTTTTCTTGCCTGAGTTAATGGGATGCCCTGCCAAAATGCTTATCACACTGAAAGATCATCACAGAGTGTGACTGATACAATCTTTATTAGAAAACAAATTATTTCACGATGAACTTCGAAAGAAATGGCCTGAATGAAGTGACAACAAAATGGCTTACCACAAGGGAGCATACTCACACCTGTGTTATTTGTGATCTACACAAGCCATCTACTAACCTGTAATGACAGAAAAAAATTAAAGTTGCCAGAATTCAACTCTCCAGTTCAAGGGCCTATCCCAAACAAAAACCACGGCCATGTCAGCACTCGAGCAGATCTCAGAATATCATATGATAAATTAATGAAATAGCCTTATAGATATGATGCTACCAGGTGTCTTCCAGACCAAATAAACAGAACTGAACAATTTTAGAAGGGATGTGACTCAGAATCCAGATAGCTTGGAACTGGCATTGGACTACTTGCTTTCCTCAGGGCACAGATAGAAAAGACAAAGTGTAAGGTTAACCTGTAGTATAAATTACTGAAGAAACATGTGAATTCCAGACTGAAGGTCAGCTCTGCAATGCTGCAAGCCATGGCACTTGGATCCTGTTATCCAGTAGATAAATATTTATGTCACACATAAAAAAGCACTGATATATCAGTACACATGAAGAGGTTAGATATCCTGTTGAATGAAAGTGGCTGGTTTTTTTATGCATGCCTTAGGCCAGCTGAGGGAAGCAATCTGTACCTCCTAGCTGGGATCACCTGACTGGGGAATGGATGAAAAAAAGGAAAAAAAGAAAGAAAGGGGGAAAAAAAAAGCAAATACCAACAGGAGGAAAAGGGAGGAGGAAGGAAGAAAAAGCTTTGAGGAATGCTATTAAATGTCCAGAATCCCTGGACTGGTAAAATCCAATCTGTAGTATGCCTGTTCCCAAGCCCAGTAAATTTGAGATAGGCCTGGAAGATAAATTTCCATTTCCTGTTAGTTTCAATTATTAAGAAAAATTTTTCTTCATCATTTTCCACTCTTTTTACATTTTAAGCTCACTCTGAAATTGAAAAAGAACAGAAAACCAATACTTAATTTTGATCATTTTTTATGATACTGTTGTTTATTAGGAAAACTCTCTATATATATTGAATTCTCTGTATTGACACCATATCTGCTTGATGTCAACCCCTGTCAACAGGGCTCTCAGGCGGCTGCACCACGCTCTCACAGCCCAGGAGATCTTTAGGGGAGAACATCTTCATGCCCAGTCAGCCCATAACACAGATTAAATGCAGAGCTGCGCAAAAAAACCCCTGCAGACAGACCAATCTTTGTCAATCCCAGCACAAACTTTACTGAGATGTTTTACAGCCAACATTCTTGGAGTGCGAGCAGGGACTTGCACAAATACGGATCCAGCCTGTTTGGATTATGAGCTCTCTGGGGCAATGAGTTTCCCTTCGGATGTAGGCATCCACTTCATAGCACCAGTCCTGCCGTAATAACGCTAATAATAATGGTAACAACAGCAATAACAATAATAGAAATAATAATAATTTCGTCCAGGATGCTGCATGGAAGAGCTGAAGGGCAGCAGGTGTGTCGGGGAAATAATACAACACGCCAAATCCCGCGTGGCGAGCGCGTGAGCGTGTGATATCAAAGACACTACCTAAGAAATTAATTTGCCGGTGACACTGCCTTGCCTACCATCCCTGGGCGTTGTGAGAATTAATTAATGCTTGCAAATCGCCTTGAGAACTTCAGAGGAAAGGCGCGTTATGCATGCAAAGCCCGGCTGCCTTGCCCCGGTGCCGGCTGCACACCTGTGCCCGTTGCATCATGTGCCGGCCCTGCCCGGTCGCCGGGCCGGGCCGCGCTCCCGCGGCCTCGGCCTGATTGATGGCAGGGCTCGGGTGCCGGCACCGGGAGCTCTCCCCTGTCAGCACGGAGCCTGCCTCCACACGCCCGTGCGCCACCGGCCTCTTTCCTCCGGCGCGGTTGTCAGGTCTCCCGAAAACAACAATTGCCTTTCCCCAGGAAACAAACCTCCGGCCCGACGCCTCTCCGAGCCGGAGTCTCGCGGCGTGAGGGCTGCTTTGTGAGGGCCTGGTCGCTGCCTCCCGGGGCTCTTGTGAAACTTCATTCCTTCGTGTTTGTAAAACATGTCAAGGGGCCAACGTGAAAGTGCAAGAAGAGAGTGGTGCACGCTCTTTTTTTACGGTCTCTATTAGCAAATGATTGTAGCCGTGCAACTTGCCCAGGTTGTACCTCAAAGGTCACTACAGCCCCTCAGGGCGGGACTGTAGAGCTGGGGGCATGAGCAGGAACAGCAAGGTGGGTGTTATCCACCTTCAAAGTGGCCATCCCTAATCTCAGAGGGCCTGGAAATGCCTGCAGGCCATGGCAGCTGCTCTGAAGGGAGCTGCAGGAACGTTATGTCTGCAAGCCCAGGGCTGGGGGGACTCTGACTTACCAAATTCTTCTTGCATTGAAAACAAGTCCCATTTGCAGCAAATAATTATTTACAGTAAAGCAAAATGCTTATTTATATGCCCTTCTCTTTATGCATTCAATGTATTGTTTTAAAGCATTAACATCGCTTGGTTTTGTGGGATTTTTTTTTTTTAATGTACATATTTAGGCTCAGTTTCCAGGTTATCCTTAACACCTTTATTGCACTAGTGTTTATATTTGCCTCAAAAGAAGAAGGGGGAAGTTTCTGCTCTCTCCTCATGGCTATAGAGCCATACCATAGCTCCACAGGTGCTGGAAAGCAGTAACCTTCTGTTCCTGAGTGATTTTAAGTAGCAAACACTGGCAGTCATCTGCCTTGCCCTGTTCCAGCTGCACTCAGCAATGTGTGGAGGGGAGGGAAGAAGAAGCAGGAGAGCATGTTGGAAGGAGTCAAGGTTCATTTCATCTTCTTTTCTGTGCTTCAGAAAGAAATGGTGGACTCACTAAATGAACCTCCAGCCTTTCTTAGGACTGTGGAGAGGTAAAACCCAGAATACATCCCTGCTGAATCCGAAGCACTCACTCATAAATTCAGAATCAATTATAAAGCTAATATGAGATGTATTATGTCACCCTTAATTTCAGGTTCTGTTCATGGAGCACTATCTATAAGATAAGAGGTTAATGTAAGGATCATATGAAGAATTTCCCTGAACTGTAGTTAAAAATTCTCTGAGTGCTGCACACACAGCAGAAGAGACTTATTTGGGAATCCTTTCTTTGACCAGAACCCTTATACATAGGTTGTCTTCTCAAAACAATCAGCTGATTTTTGATATTCAAAGATTTTACACGTTCACAGTGGTGAGGGAACTCAGTGCTGGTGGTGATCACAGAATCACAGAACTGATAGGGTTGGGAGGATCATCTTCCCTGCCAAGGCAACATCTTGCAACGTTTTACAGGATCTTCTCAGAGGACACAAACTTATCCTTTCTTTTTTTTCTTCATGGTTGGTTTCAGTCAAATGCTTTCAGGTTTTGGGTTTTTCTATGTCTCCTGTAGATTTTTCCTTTATGAGTAGTCTGTTTGAAAATGATTTTATGCGCAGTGAGAAATAATATTATTTTCTTTTTCCAAGAATCAAAATTCTTCCTTCACATCGTCTCATTTTCCCCTTCCCTCCACCTCCAGAAAAGCTGGTGTTTGCAAAAACCCTCAATTTCCATTAAGCAATGATTCTGGTGGATAATTAGAATTTAATTTCTCTGACCAGCATCCTCAGGGGCATTCAGATGTCTTCTGCTTCACCATTCCTGTTTCACACGAACGGGAGTAATAATCTTTTCCTGTTCTACCCAGATGTTGGAAAGCTGAGTCCTTAAAAGCGTGCTTAGCTTCTACAGTGGTTAGTCAGGGCCCTCAAGGGAGAGCATCAGCACTCAGTGCAATCTCCCTTTGGCTTTCCCGTTCACCCTGCCTCCTCCTTTTCCATGCTTTGCATGAGTGCTTGGGTTCTACCTCCTCTGAAGAGCTTCAGCTCAGCCCATTCCATACCCAGAGGCAACTAATAAAGGTCAATCTCAGATATAATGAAAGGGGACAATGAGGCTGTTCTGGCCACTCCTAGTTTTCCCCACCGCTTCTCACGAGCTCTGCAGGTTCTTCTGGTTCCTCCACCAGGCCTGACTGTCAGGGGGAGGCTGTTCCCACCACCATCCCCAGCTGTTCTTCAACAGTCATGTCCTTTGAAGATGTGCATAGTTATCATGTTATTTCAAAACACCAAAGGTCACATTACCTTTCCTTTTCCCTTCTTCCCGGCTGGAAAATAAGAGCAGGAGCAATTAGTGAGTAAACAAGAAGGAGCGGGTTTGCAGAGCTGCTGTGAGGGATGGGGGACTACGCCAGACTGGCCTGTTGCAGCCAGACCTCCCTTTTTCCCAGCTCACTCTGCAAATCATAGTTTCAGAGGTCTGAAGGAGGTTCTGGGGCAAGGCATTTTCCCTGCATCTGTGTTGGCCCTTTTGTCACAGAAAATCTGGTTAGATGTCCAGACATTCACGAAGCAAAAATAATCTCGATTTTCTCTGCATCTTTTACCCAAAATTCTGTATTGGAGTGATAGAATTGACTTTCAGCAGGTACTGAAACTATGAGATACTAAGCCATGGGAGGCATTGCAAATCACACGTGAGGTTTTGGGAAATAAAGATGTGTGTAACTCATAGACCACCCCAAATTCTTGATGACCCTCTGCCAAAACAGGAATCAGAGCTGTCTCAGGTTCCTCCTTTTCCAGCCTGCTGTGCAGCAAGGCTTCTACTCATTTTTCTGCGATTCCTGTGAGGTATGTTGGCCCTGAAGGATAAGAACTGCAGTTCTGCCTGGCAATTGCATCATGTAAGTAGTAGGTCTGCCTCGCTCCCTCCAGCTCACCCAGCTACAGGCTGGGTAGAGCTGGGCCCTTAAGAAATACTTTTATGGAACTTCTGAAAAGCAGGTGGTCCGACACACAGAAAGTACATTAACACTAATGAAGATAAAGAATTTCACAGAAAGATAATTGTTTGCCTAGCAGCTGAATTTATTTCTTTCTCAAGTTGTAATTAAGGGAAAAGTTGCAGTTTAGAATGCAATCTGGTTTTCCCTCTTTTTTTTTTTCTTGCTTAATAAGCAGAGCAAGAAGTTGATTCATTTTTATCTACAAGGTAGAAATGTATCATTTTACCCACACCTGATTTAACTGAAATGAGTAGAAGACACATAAACAGCTGGAGTAACCTGAGAAAAAAACCACTGAATTCAATTTACCAGAATCTTGCACGCCTGGGAAAAAGAAATAGAAAGAAAGAAAAATAAATAAAAACAAAAAGGGGGGGGCTGCCCACTGAAGTGTCAGAGTGAGGAGTCAGCCATGGACAAGCAAGTTTATATCATAAGATGTTGGGCAGTTAAAGTTCTTTTTTCCAACAGCAAGGAAGGATGAGTAATTTCCAAGAACCCAGATGTTCTTATTGGTGTTATTATTTACTATTTGTATGTGTGCAGTGTTTAGGAGTTGTAAACTTAGCAGTCCAGCAGTCATACCAAACTTAAGGATGTCAAAAAACAAAACTGGTCTCAGATTGCTGGGTGCTGCACAAAAGAGCAAAGAAACATGGAGGAAAAAGAAAGGATCTGCTCCAGAAAGGCTGCAATCAAAGCAGAAGGCAGACAAGGAAAAGCAATCATTTCTTCTGGTCTCTATTACAATAATAAATTTTGTTAAATGAGGAGCAGGGACCGTATGTTGTACCAGAACTGCAGAAAAGGTTCATAGAATAACAGCCAAATAAACACATTTCCAGGCATGGAAAACAGTATTTATACCAGCAATGATTGCCATGAAGTGAAAAGTTTGGATTATACTTTTGGATTTTGGATAATTTGAACTCACCTTAAAAAAAAGATTGAGTGTTGTTTTTCCTTTGAAATAGTCTATATATTTGTGCACAGATCCCAGCATGTATTCAGTGTACAAATTAAACAGGGGGAAATTTCGGAATACCTTTGAGAATCTGGTCTCATGTTCACTGTGTTTTGATGAGCATTAAGATAAAGGTCAGTCTCCTGCAAGATTATAAACACTGA
Source organism: Ptilonorhynchus violaceus (assembly GCA_013397565.1). Classification (NCBI taxonomy): domain Eukaryota; kingdom Metazoa; phylum Chordata; class Aves; order Passeriformes; family Ptilonorhynchidae; genus Ptilonorhynchus; species Ptilonorhynchus violaceus. Next base: position 473,151 of record VZRJ01008274.1, read on the forward strand.
CCTCCTGGATCCACCTGCAGGTTTATATGGAATATGATAGTTTCTTTACCAGTGACTGGGTTCAAATGCATCTGAAAAAATTATACTTGTAGAACTATCTACTCATCTTTACTTTTCTTGAACACCTATTCTTAATTTCACTAAGATTAAATCTTTAAGAAAGAAATGTTGATATTTTTCTCTCCCGTTCTCCAGCCACCAGGAAAAGCCTCCAACTGTTTCTTGGAATCTTGCTAAATCTCTGGGACAGCAATTAATGAGACTGAGGTAACCTGTGAGCAAATCACATGAGCCAGGCAGGAACATGCAACCATTTGATGTTGCAAACACAACTGCACAAACAGACCAGCGATGAGTTAAACTGCTCTGATCGCTTGTCCCAACACTGAACATTTCGTGTGTTGACTCCTCTACCTAGAGCTTCTCCAAAGAGCTTGAAATTGTCTGGACACAGGCTCAGCTTTTGCTGTCAGAAATTCTTCCTAGATTGTGAGCCCCAGAATGAGAGAATAGGCTGGTTTTCTGCCTAAAAACCAGTCAGACTTTTAGCAATTAATTCATGCTTAATATAAATTGGTGAGCACTTTCAAAGATTAAAATTATATTATTATTAAAACAATATTATTATTATTACAATAGTGATTTATTACTTTCCAGATATATTTTTTCTAAGAAACAACCACTGCTATAAAGATTGTCTTTTCCACCTTCCTCTCAAATACTTCAGGTATTTTCTGTTTCTCTTTCTGTGCTTTCTGTTCGCCCATGTAGAGTAGCAATTTTTGGCACATCAAGCACATTAGATAATTATATGTCAGTTGAGAAACTCTCAGCTTCTTGTCACTAGTCTATAAAGCTCTCTGTAATGTTGTAATACAATATCACTGATATCTCAAGAAGATAACATGTTAAGTGTCTACTGGCTATATAATTTGAACCAAAAGTTAACAAAGAGAACTGATCTTTCGGTAAACATATAGTATATTTTTGTCATCTCTTCCTGATAGTGGTTTTGATAAGCAGATTTAGATGTGGTGTTATCCTCTGATTGCTTTTGCAGTGTACTTGCAAGACAGGGAACTCCTTCATAATTCCTCAGACAGATGGTTGAGGAGAATTTCCCAAGTACCCACAGATCAAAGATTGTTCCCTGTAAATGGTGATGGTTGCTGATATTACAAATCCACCCAGACATTTTATTCTTCCTCATTCTAAAAACCCTTTCACTTTTCTCTGCCCAATGTGGATTCCCATTAGGTGGGAAGAATAATTTTAAGCAATCAAGAGTCAGTGTGATAACCTTAGATTGCTCATTAAGGACCAGGTTGTGAATGAGGGGTAGATGGCAGAGATCTGTGAAATCAAAGAGGCATGGAAATGATGACCAATTGTTCTCTGTCTTTTCTGAAACAAGAGCAAGGGGACATCAAATGTAACATGGAGGAGACGGGCTCAAAACAAACAAAGGGAAATGATTCTTCATACAATGTATAATTAAGCCGTGGAACTCCTTGCCACAGGATGTTGTGGATGCTGTAAATTTACATGGGTTCAAAAAGGACTGGACAAGTTCATGAAAAAAAAAATTCTTCAAGAGCTATTAAATACAAAGACATTACCTCTGGCTCCGGAAGACGCTGAAATGCAAATCTCAAGATGTTGTGAGAGTGCTCTGAGGAAGTCTCACTTTGCTATTTTACTTTTCCCCAAGCATGTATTAATTCTTGGCCCCTGTCAGAAAGAGGTACACGTGTTAGATGGATCCTTGCAGAGCCGATACAGCTCTTTTTATGTCCTTGTTTCACACAGCTGTCTGATTCAGGGAGCAGGTCAAGTGATGGCCACTTCATGCTATTCACTTTAAATGTTCTTTCTCAAGCTTAGAGCAGTAAGTAACCTGAAAATGAGTGTATTGCTAAATACTTTTATTTTGAGGCAGTTTAGCTTCCCAATTTGCTGCCTGGAAGGTACAGAAAATTGAAGCTTGCTGGCTGTCTTGAGAGAGGAGGGCACAGTGGGCTCTCAGAGGCATCTCTCCTCCTTCTGCTCCAGTTGGTGACGTGGGTGGGCTTGTAAAAAAGTGGGGTGTCTCTCTCAGATCTTTACCTCTCTGGGCTGTCTAAATAACCACCCTAGTACTAAATATTTAGTGATTCAGAAGCAGAAACACACATTTGGGTGCTTGACTCTGTGAAAATTGACCGGGAAATCCCCCAAGTTTTTTATTCCTGTTACTTCTGGCACTTGGCAAGCCTGCCCGTCCCTCCTAAGCTAGAACTTGTCCTGGTAACGAGGAAAAGTGAAGAAAAGTCAAGAAAAAGGGCCTCCATCCTGAAAGCACTGCCTGGTGCTCTACCTGGTAGCCTGTCCATTTGAAAGGAGGGGAGAATATCTCCTCTCACTACAATTTCCTAGCAGCTGGGTTTGAGGAGAGTTAGTGCAGGGAACAAGTCCTGTCCTGCACTGGAATACTCCTGCATCTGCACGGGCTAAAAGCCTCGTTAGCCAACCCCTGGGTCCCGCAGGCTTAGCCATTTTTGTGGGATAAATTAACACTTTGGTGGTAAGAAGCCAGAGAGCCACTGCAAAATAAAGTCTAGCTGAGTGATGAACACCCCCATACAATGGGATCTAACAGCCAAAGAGGGAGCTTAGCTTAAGGCCCATTGCAGATGCCCCAAACTGAGCACCCCAAAAGCTTGGAAGCACTCAAAAATTACCATCTCCATTGCAGGATTCAACCTGGGTTTCAAAAGCCATTCCTTTCCCTTCCCAGAACCCCTAAAAAGCCTTTTGGGCAAGGAAGGCAACTCTTCAGGCTCCACGGGTATTATTATTTGGAAGCCTGTTTTGTATTCGGAGTTGGCTGCTCCTTGGGTTCACCCAGGCAGTTTAGTGCATGCATGCCGAGGTGTATATTGGATGTGCCTAATAGCTGCAGTAGGTGGAGAGGGAGGAAGCTGTTCTCCAAATGATGGGAACTCCTGGAGGGAGTTGTCTTGCCACCGGCATGCTGTCAGCGTGCCAACAAATAAGAAAGTTGAGATGATCAGAGGCAGCTATCTAAACAAACTAGGGTGAAAACTCCCAGCCTGCGTGGCAATCAGGCACGGGAAACTCGTTCAGTGGCCATCCAGCTTCTTCCCATGGTTCAGGTTGGGTAGTCTGTGAAATGTGAAACAGCCAGAAAGTATCCCTGTGCCCAAAAAAAAAGGCCCTGTGGCTGTTGTCCTTTCTGTCATGCCATTGCTCCTGCCAAACACCTCTCAGAGGATTAGTAGTGGGAAACATGAAATGAGAGGTGATTCACAGGCTCTTTGTGTGTCAGTTTGCAAGCACCAAAATTAGCCACTGAGTAGCACTATCCCAGCTCTGGGACAGAGAGGGTTGCTCCTTAAGGTGTTGCAAATCACTGACAAATTCACTGATGCTCCAGACTTTTTCCTTGCACAGGCACAAGATCCTGACGGCTGTGAGGAAATCCTGTGAGGCAGGAAGATATAGAAATCATGCAGTAATCTTCTCAGCAAACCCTGCGTGGGCAGGTAATACCAATAGCTGGCTGATCAAATGCATACTGACTTTGTAACATGTATAAATATACAAAAAACCATTAATATAAATATGAAATATGTATAAATATGTATAAAAATGTACAAATGCATAGCTGGCTTTGACCCCAGTTCAAAGCCTCACTTTTCCTAATAGGCAGTGAAGGAGCTGAATCTAGGTTTTTCACCTCTTTTTGCCCTGATAAAGCTACAAATGCAGAGATTTCTCTGGTCATCAGTGTCTTCTGTGCTCCACCTTTGGATGAAATGTCCAAAGAAGACAGAATGACTGTATTTCAACTTCCATTCAGGTGAGAGACGCGGATCCCTTCCAATAAGACTTGGAAGATCTGAAGAAGAGTTTCGACGATATCAAGTGAGTGTTTCAACTGACTGTTGGAGATGGAGTTCATGGACTGCCAAGAAGCCTGTAAAACCTGAATGAAAGACAGTATCTGCCTCCAAATCTGGAGTTGGGCACCTGGCTTCCAAGAAGAAAAGAGCGCAAAGCCTCACACCTACCCTTGGCTTTCCTGCCCTCAGACTGGATTTTACCTTGTGCTGTCACATGCTAAACCCTCTCAGAAGTGCTTGATGCCTGATGGATTGCATAAGAAGCTTACTGGCCTAAATTGGGCAACTCCATATCAACAAAGCTCCTAAGAACTAGAAGCTACTGAATTCGGAGCTGTGATATGTAAGTCCTTTGGTAGATGTAGATCTTTGATACCATGCCAATGACAGAAGGGCTGGAATAGTTTAGAACAGAAAAGAATAGGAGCTTTAATCCTTATTCACTGGTATCCAGGATCTTTAATATCAGCAGCCTCTCTGAATCAGTTTAGTTTATTTAACACAACTAAGACACATTTGATCTGCTAAAGCTGCCAGCCTTCTTGTTCCTCAGGCAAACTGTTTATCACCTTTTACACATGAGAGCTCTGCTGTCTGTCTGTCCCTGTCCCTCCCTCCCCCCAGCTGAGAATCAGCTCTTCCCAGGAACTAGTTGGATGAAATACATTCAATGTCCCTTCCCCTTGAACATATTAAATATACCAAATCAAACACAATCATATGACTTCTGAGTTCAACCACTAACCTTCAAAGCTATGTGCCAATGACAGATGGTCTGTAAATAAACCAGGCTTCTGCCAGTCAGGTGGTGGTGTTTGCAGACTCATCAATAAGAAGCTGAGATTTATGTTCAGTAATGATTTTGCAAAAACACAAACCAAACAAAAAAAAACAGCAACAAACCCCACCTAAAATATCTTCATCTTCAACAAAAACTGTTAAAACTCCTTGGTAATTTATGGAGATGGGAGAAATAGCTTGCATTGGATATTTAATGACAGCTTCACTTGGGTATTCTGGATGTATGGAGCCCAGTGTATATTATGACTATATCTTAAAAGACATATAAAGAAAGCTTGGGTGATCAGAGAGACAGAGAATCTACTTCAAAAGAGGAGACAAAAGAGTGGTCTAAGGGTCAAAGCACAGAGTGTCCACATCCAGTTGACCCAGCTCTGCTGAGAACCAGAATAGAGGTGACATTGATTTGCAGGACCCCAGATCACCTTGCTGCAGTCCAACTCATTATCCTACACAGGCATATCAGTTATTCACTGGTGTCTTTAGTGCTACATCAGTAGAACACGTGTGCACACAACTTGTTGACTTTAAAATGCTCAGCAACAAAGGATTATAGGGGTTAGAAGTGCCCTGTATAAATACATTGAGACATAAACAAAAGAGAGTAAGAAAAGTTCTCTGAGATAATGGCCACTCCTCTCACCAGAACCAATGGGATTTAATGTCCGATATTACAACTAAAACAAGATCTATAAAACTTCAGTCATGCAGGGAGAACAAAAAAGACAGCAGGAGTTTTGAAATGTTCAGGCTGGTGAAAGGTATTGGTGTTATGACTGCCTAGAAAGTTCTGCAACACAGAGATGTGTTGCGTGTCCTATTTACTGTAGAGCAGTAAACCCTCCTCCAGAATGGCATGTGTACTTCACTGTGTCACTTCAGAGCAGAGGTTCTGTGGGGGAACTTCTTTTCCCTACTGAGGGATGCCAAAGGTGTCAGAAATTTTTGGGTTTTGACACAAGCCATTAATTTTTTAGGATTTATGCTACCCAATTAGGAGATAACTCCAGCATTCCTGTAATCTTTTTATTTCTCCTCAAGAAGCTCCTCCATGCTAGGCTGTGAGGTTAACCAGAATTTTCTTGTTTCATGGGGTAAGTATTTGTGAAGAAGACAATGATCACTGTGAATACTAAGTCAATGAGGGCAGACAGTTTCCATAAAAGTGTTCTGCTCTCAGATCCACATGCAGCATCTCACAACAAATGCAACAAAGATCTCCAGGGATTTGCCTTGCTTATCAAATCCTAGGTTTTGGCTGCTGGGTCTGCCTGACCTGAAGATCTGTATTCTCATGGAGAAGTTCCACGTTTGAGTATGTCCAGCTTCCATCTGCCCTCACCCGCATCTTTCTGAGGACACAATTGAAGGGTTTTCATGCTTAAATTCTCTTGGACTCCATGTCTCTTTGCTGTGACAGTGGTGGGAAGATTTGCCTGGATTTCAAGAAAGAAACTGTGGAAAGGATGCTGTATGGGGACTCTGTACTGGAGGAACTTTTTGCTCGTTCCTGCCCTGAAGAACAGGTTTCATCTCCAAGCAAAGTGAAATCAGGCTCTAACTCAACTTCTGCTCAGCTGAATGAATGCACTCATGCTTAAATGATATCCCAGTGTAGGTGAGGGTTGGGTTTTTTCCTGCATGGATGATCAAGAATTTTGGATTACAGTTTGGGTAGGCTTGTTTATACAAAGGAGACAAATCCTAAACTAATACGAAAAGTATTCTACCCAAGAAACTCAAACACGTAACTTAACTCAGAAGCTGACACCAGCTCTTATTTTTTAAAGGTTATTTTTACTGCTAAGTCTTAGATGTTCAGGTTTGCTGAGAAGAGCAGAAGTTTCCTTCCTGTAACAGAGAAAGGGTAGAAATAATCTCGAGACATGGTGAAGTTTTTCATTAACATATGTTTAGTATTTCAGAAATTTAAATACTGCTAAAAATTCAGTAGAATGCTTTTTTTGCTGACTCTTAAAATTATTATTTACAGTGCTACAAGAGATTATTTTGTCATGAAAGACTGTGCTGATCTGTTTTTTCCCCAGTTTTTGAATGTGGGGTACATTCTAGTGTGAATGTCTGAGAGTCAGAAAGCAATAATGATTAGAAAGGCATTATTTTGTATTCCTTACTCTCCATACAAAGACAAACAAACAAACAACAACAAAGAAATCCCCACACATAAAATAAGAAGCAAAAATAATGACAACAAATAGTTGTAAAAATAGTTTGATCTCAAACAGAAATCTATCATGACATTAATAAGAGACCCACTTTTCCAGCCACCCCCTTTTTAAAGTTCTCAGTATTCCCAAATTGGGACTTTTTTTTTAACTGACTGTATTTTAACCTGCCTCTTTAAGTGTGTACAGAGTGTACACATTCTTTTTTTTTTTCCCTAATGTTCAAAATTAAGCCCCTCTGTATGCCTTCCATGCTGAAGTTTATAACCTCAGCCTACACAAGTCCAGTGCAGAAAGATCTACAGCCTCCAGGCAGAGCGAGGAAGCTCTTTAAAGATGAATCATTTTCATAAATGAGTGCAGAGGGAGGTCAAGCCAGGGGACACAGAAGGTTACATGTGTGGCTGAGATAAGGCCTCATTCATCCACTTCTTACTGTCAGGTCTTGATGGGTGAACATTGCCTTGAGCTCCCATAAAACATGTTGTTTGCAGAAAACTTGCAGGTGGTTCATAAAAAAGTCCAAACTGTTACCAAGAAATTTATCTCTCAACTGCTGGATCTGTTTATAATAGAAGTGAAGGATCTCATAGAGAAATTAAGTATCTGAGACTGACTTATATTGGCTTGCCAGACTGAAAAACCCAACCTGCCTTCCAAATGCTGCACTAAAAATGTCAAAGCAATTGTATTGATGACATCTTGACAAGATACCGTACAAGACTTAAAAATACAACAACAACAACAGAAGAATGCTGCCTGTTTATGGAAAACTTGTCCCTGGGGAAAGGATGTGGGTATTTAAAAGAGTTTTATTGAGGAAATTCAATCAGTTTTCACTGATACATTTGATTTTAGAGACTGTCAATCTTTTATTACTCTGGTGCCCATTCGAAAGACAGTTTTTAAAAGGGTGTCATTGTTTCTCCCTGTGTTTCAAAGTGGATATTCAGATAAGCTGAGTTTTGTTGGCAGGGAGAAAAGGTGAGGGTTAAAATGAATGTAGGAGGCATCACACAGTGGACAGTTTGATGTTGTTGTGGGTATTTATCCGCTGAGGGCCAGATTTGAGACCTTTTGAAGTCAATAAAACCTCTTTATTGACTTCACTAGGCTTTTAGCTCCAAGGAACTGTACAGAGACCTCCAGCTGGTTTCACATAAACTACCCTAGAGCCATCAAATAGTAGCAGCTTTCAACATGTAGCAACCCGAAAAGTGTTCACATTCATGTTCAAAAGTCCCTCATACTCCCTTCTCTCCTCCACATGAAAATACAAAGTTAACTTTTCTACATTCTCCTGAACTTGTTCTTCCATGCTTTCGTATTCATAGATTTTTGTGGCCTGAAGGAGCCATTATGATAATCTGGTGTGACCTCCTGAAATCAATGTATCAATGGGATTGAACCAACATTATGGGAACAGTGTTTGGCCTCTAGACATCCTGCCATATAGAGACAGCACTGAATGAATTAAAATGGGATAGGGCATTCATTATGAATTATTTGCTTTGGGGGTTATACATCCAGCCACACTTGGGGTTTTTTTACTGTAGTCAAAAGAAGAAAAATAGTTTCCCCAGAAGGGTTTTTGAATAAGTTGTGTGTGTCCATCTCAGTGCTGTTGCTGCAGTTCTTGAGCAGAACATGACAGGAGCCCTAAGTTTTAGTTAACGTCTTCTTAAAGGTTTTGATCAAAAAATTAGCTTTTCGCTATCTTGGCCAGTTCTTTCTCACAAACTTCTCTTGCAACTGAACTCCCCATTATCTGTGTGCAAAGCCCATGGGGTGTCACTCTGCCCAGTCACCTGCAGTGATGACATTGGTAGCAGGGAACATGCAACACGGGGCTGGTGCTCCATCCTCAAGGAGTTGCTCAAACATCTCATGCCTTCCCCATGGATTTAAGTAAAAAAATATGTACACACAGAAGGGTCAATACTTGGTGTTGGGCTGTAGTAACCCCATACTGCCCATTTCCAAGGATGAGTGTAGTGTCATCTAACTCAGATCCCCTTAAATGCACAACCACAAAGTACGTTGTCACTTCAAAGAGAATCTGAAATTTTACTGGGTCAAGGTCGTTTCCAGGAAATGGTTGTAGTGACAGTAAAATAAAGCCTCGTGTCAACAAAAACCTGAGGCATATAGGAAGCCTTGGTCCATCAGATCCGTCTTTCACTTCCAACATCCCCAGGCCAACGTATATGGTTTTAATAGGGGCACATCCACTTCTTCAAACTAGAGCAGCTTTCACTCTCAGAAAGTGTCAATGACAATCACAGTGCCCCAGATACAATGTAACTGCTTCTTAATTAAAGGAAATTTAATGAGAATTGCTGGTAAACAAACATCAGGTGATTATAGGATGACATCTCTCCACAGATTACTGAGTAATTGCACTTCTCTGACCCAAAAAGAATTTCCATGCAACTTGCAGTGAGGCTTAGAAGACAGAGATAATTAGGTCTTTATTCTCTGCAACTTTTAGTCTTTTTTTTTACACTTCCAAGCATACAGAAATTATCAGAAGCTGCATCACCCCTAACACACTAAGTCCCACTTAGAGAGATGGTAACTTCACTGGTTCCCCACAGCTGCTCAGCTTCCTTCAGCTTCTGCCAAGCTTTCATTAGCTTCAGCTTTGAAACTCCAACAGGAGTGAGGTAAAACTCTCCTCATCTGTCCACTCCTCTGCAAGAACTGCCCTTTGAAAGTTCTGAAAAAAAAGACCGTACTATAAATACAATTTCCCATTCCAAATCCACCATGCTGGAAGTGAAGTTTTTGCTAAAAATAATATTCTTTCTACGTGGCTGGAGTAAAACCCACTAGGGTTTTAAAGGCCCAGCAGTCCTCCTGATGCAGCAGCATTGGTTAATATTATTTTGATTATACAGTTTTCTATCAGAACAATGTGATTTCTCAAAAGCAAGGTGTTTCTTGGGAGCTAGTTGACTGTGATAATATTCTTGTTGGCAATGTTTCAAGAAAACTCTGAGATTGAACGGAATATAAAGTTTGACCTTCTTTCTTTTCTCTGTTTGGAATTTTTTCCTTTATTTTCTTTTGTTTTCCTTGTTTTGACTTTTAGTATTAAAATTTTGTGAGTATTCTTCATCAATCAGAATGATGGTGCACAAGAATACAAGATGTTTTATGCCCTCTGTGATTTCTATGGGTATGTGTGGGCATTACCAAGCCAAAGCACTTCACAGTGGGATGGGAGAGTAAAGAGGCAAGGATCTCAAGAGAACTTTCAACCTGACCTTTTGCTTTGACGTAACACAAATATTTCTAGCTCATCTTTGACAGATATGTGTCTGACACACTTTGAAAAACCTCCAGTGGTAATGATTCTGCAGCCCATCAAGGTTGTGTTGTTCCTGTCCATGGAGTTAGAAGGATTTTGTTATAAGTAACCAAAAACTCTTCCCATTGCAAATTAAGCCCATTCCCTCTTGTCCTACCAGCAGTGGACACAGAGAACAATTGATCACTGTCCTCTTTTGAAAACCCTATTATATGTTTGAAGACTCGTAACATGCCTCCCTTCCTTCACTACTTTCCTAGACTAAACAAACTCAATTCCTTCAACTTTTCATTATAGGTCATGTTTTCTTAAACCTCTTTTCCTTCGTGTTACTCTCCTCTGGATGCTTTCCAAATGGTTTATTACTTTTTTTTTTTTAAAGTGTGGTGGTCAGGACTGCATACCTCAGGCCAGCTGAGTCCTCACCTGTGCCAAATGGTTCAGACTAATGACCTCCCTTCTGATAAGTGTGGTTCTATGTTTCTTTTAGAACAGCTTGGCTTTCCATTCCCTGAAATATCACAACTTCTAATGACCAAAACAAAATTTGAAATGCTGGAATTTCCCAGACTATGGGAGTAATTTTTTCTTTTTGGTTCTGCTACATTTGAAGATGTTCCTGAAGTTGGAATACACGATACCTTGGAGTACTGGAACCCACCTAGTTTAAATATTTATCTTTCATATGGAAAGCTTTTTACCTATACACTTCATATTGTTTTATGATCAGTGTCCCTATCCACAGTTTTCTGATGCAGAAAGCCAAGGAGGGAAAAAGATAACCCCTCAGGACGGGTATGATCCAGTGTGAATGGCATGGCTGCAAAGATGAGCCTCTGCATTGTGTTATGCGAAGTGGAAAGTGGTCAAACCAAAAAAGGGCCCATCCATTCATCAGGTCACATCACAGGACATCCTCTTCCCTCAGGTACCCTGTTAGGAAGATGACATTCACTGTCTGAGGAGAGAAGCAAACAGCTGCTGAATCCAAATTTAGGAATCCCTAGTGATGATCCCTAGTGATCCCAGCTTAAAATGCACATGTATATATGCATTAGATGCTCCACGTTGGCTTAGCAGGGGGACTTTAAAGTCCAACAGCTTCTTCTACTGCTGGAGGGAACTAATAACTTAAAGAAGCAGCTTCTGACCGAAAAACACAATTTGAGTCAAAATCTATGCAAAACTAGTTTTCCCTTGTCTTTGAGCTCAGGTGAGACATATGTGCTTGCTCATTGCTCTGAGATCTCAGAGGTTTGGATCCTGCCCCCAGCTCTGCTTCAGGGACTGACTGTTGGGTGATTCTGAATAAATCACTCCCGTCTGCCTCAGTGTCCCGTCTGCCAAATGTGGTTGCCATCCTCTTCCTCCAGCTAGTCCTTCACACTGACTCTTGGGATTCTCTAAAGAAGAGGTAGATACTTTTATTGTTATTTAGGAAGGAAAACCAGCACTGTAAAAAGTGACAGTAGATTAACTTTTATGGAGAATAGTGTCTCCCTTGATGAAATGAAATCAAATGTGTCTGAGACAGAATGGAAAAATATGGAACATGACATTCAGGAATGTCCCTTGCTCTCCTGAAAGTCTGCAGTAAATGAGACCCTGACGTGAGTATTTAAACATAATAAAAATATCCGTCTGACTGGAAGGAATCCAGAATTTTCTGAAATATTTTTATTAATATAATTTCCTCTGCAATAGCCACAGGACTTGCTTTCCATTAACGCTTTGGGCTCAGAAAGCTCCAATGCCAGTCCCTGTTGGACTATATGGCTGGAAACTCCATATAATACATTGGAGTTTTCCCAGTACATGTTAGATAACAGGACTTGGTTGTTTGATTTTTGCTGGAAATGTCCTTTAATGATACCTTGAGGAAGACAGTCACTCTTTAGAATGAAAAAATGTAAAGAAAACCCCTGGATTGGCTGGGCCTGAGTTCTATCTGTATTGGGCCTTGCATTTTAGGGTGTTATTGACTTCATCACTGCCTCAGAAGTGACAAAAGTGTATCTGTCCCTTCATAATAAATTAGCTAAAGCTGAAGAGTGTTCTGTAAGAAGAGGCTAAGGACTATTTCACCCCACACCTTACAGATATTTTAACATGGTGCATTTAAAATCCAGAGAGGTACAGTCCTGTATTCCTGAGGAAACAGATTTTTTTCCTTGACAAAGACTACTATATGCTTCATCTATTACTGTGACCATGCCACCAGAGGTCCTTAATGTCCCTTCACTGTAGAGGGCTCCCTGTTTATTTGCACTTTCCAACTCCCACCTCAACGCCTGGTCCCTTTTTCTCCCCCTGTTCTGCACTTGATTTTATCTTCTGAAAGAGTCAATCCCCTTTGTCTCCTTTTGTGCCTTTGTGTTGGTATTTACAGAGTCTGGTGATAAATATCATCCCTATAACTGTGTGAGGGTGCTGGTCTCTGTGGTGTCTTCCACCTCCCACACACACTTGCATGACCTTTTTGAGCTCTTATGTGCCAAAAGTCCCTTCCCACTACACATGTTTTCAACCAGATTTCTGCTGCTGCTCTCTTCCTTTTTATTGCTGTGCGTGCTCAAGAGTTACCTACAACAGAGCACACAACCACTTCAACCATATCATCCTAAGAGATTTGCTTTAATCCTTTGAATATCCTCTTCCCTCTACCAGCGAACTTTGCTTACATCTTTGGGGGGGCTCATTTAATTTGTAAAGAATTAAATAAGGTGGTGCAAGTAATAATTGCTCATTTCAGGGTTTTTTTCCAGGATCATGGACCACTACAACAAAATCATCCATTAACTTTAGCTCACCAATCCATATTCAGCAGCTTCTAAGAGTAGTGTCAAAGGTGGTGGAACAATTCATATCAATTGAAACAAAATTTTACCACCCTTCATCTTTGTGATACCTGACATCATGAATTTATCACTGAGTTCACTGAGAGCAATTTTAGAAAAAAAACCATTACTTTGGTATTAGATGGTATTAAGTAGTGGTAGGGAAATCTGAACAAAGGTGCATGAAAATAATGAAATCAAAAGCAGGAAGGCAGCACGTGGCTGACCAGCTAATTTTAAATAGAAAGTTTGGGGATTTTTCGGAGTACGAGAACTCCGGATTTTAGAGAAAAGCAGACTTTACAAGAGGCACATCTCTCTGACTGCACGCAAGCAGAGAGGTTGCTGATATGGAAAATTACTTGGCCATTGGCCAACCTATATTTAGGTTCATGTAAAGGGAATGAGAAAATTTTGGAAGAAAAATCTCAAGGTAATACATTGACTAGTTATTATCACAGGGGATAAAAGGAGACAGTAAATCAAGAGAGTTTAGAAAAAGAATATGAAATATACATCAGTTAAAGATGTATTCAGTGGCAGGGTATTGTCTCTGATATATCTTCCTAAAGGATAACAAAACAGAATAAAAAGACGTGGGTGAACAGGGCAAAATGAAATGAAGGAAGATAAAACACACCCAGGTATCAAGTCACCCAGGTAGACAATAAAGTATAAAAATAGAATAATTAAATCATAATTACAAAATAATAAATATTTTGGTAAGTTTAAAAGATATTATTTTCAGAAGCTACCAACTCTGGCTTAAGTCCTGTGTTTCTGAAGCCATCTAACTATTGCCCTCAAAGTCAGAAGCTGGACAAATGTTGGGCATTCCCTGAAAAAGCTGCCTCATAGGAAAAGCTATGTGTCATAGGGCTGAGTTAACATCCCAAAGTAAACCCCATCCTAGATCAAAATAGTGCTCTGGATTTGCTATCATGCTATTTCCTTCTGCCCTCTGCCACCTCCCTGTCATCCCTTTTGGACTAGCTCACATTGTTTAGAACAGATTTCTCAGCCATTAGCCAGAGGGGCAGCTTCAAGCAATGCAACCCAAAGGGTTGGCTCGGCCAGTTTCCCCACGCCTTCACTGCCACGCTGCTCTAAGTGACTGTGGTGGGAAGCATCCAGTAGCCACACTGCTCCAAAAGTGCTCAGTGTGTGAATAGAAGAGGCATAACCTCCCTCAATTTGTCTCTTTGCTACTGCTAGAATTTCCTGCCCCTAGGAAAAGAGGCCATCAGTCCGCAGTGGGCACTGGACAAAAAGGATGAATTGAGATGCTCAAGATAATGGTGATGAGGGCAATCACTTTTGTCCCTCCACTCCTCAGCCCATCCGTTTCATCACACAGGCAATATTTTTGGATGCAGATAAAACTGAGCCAACTGGATTTACCAAATGTGATGTGACTGTGTTTTGCCTGCCAAATTCAGCACCCCTTCATGAGTATGCACAAGTGAGTCATGATAGGGAAGGAATCAGACTGGACCGAACAGGTCTGATGTGACCCATCTGTTATAGGCAAACTACAACCTAGCTCCTGTTTCCTCTCCTTCCTTTTTTTTTTGACTGATTTTAATGTGAAACAAATTAGATGGATTTTTTCTTCTACCTAGGAGTCATTCAGTCATTCAGTTCCACATAATCCTTCATTTTTTTTCCTAATAGCTGAAGATCTTTACCCATTTATGTTGCACCAACCAATGCTATTGCCACCTCTCTCCTCATTCTTAGGTGTGCAGCTCTTTTCCCCTGGGATTTCAGAACTCCCATGTTTACAGCAGGCCTGGTTCTGTATTGGCAGACCTTTCAGCACAGCATTTGACATGGCACAGCCTTGCACAGACGAAACATTGAGCAACATGACATAGTCTGTAAAGGTTTTTACAATATCACGGGGCATAGGCAATGACACTGAAGGACAAAAGCCCATCTGCTGTAAATCAGAGCTCTTCTAGGGAGCTATGCCAATTATATCAGGTGAGAACTGCTCTTGCTATTATTAATGTATCCTTACTATTTTCCCCCTGTTTTTCTTGACACAGACAGGAGAAACCATGGAAAAGAAACTGCCTCCTCAGCAATGTCTCATTGATCTCAACTGAACAATTCACAGGATCAGAAAGGTAGGTAGGGGTGGAAGAGACTGTGTGTTTTTAAAATGTCAACAAACATCTGGTCCCCCTTTGTGAGAGTTACTGAGTCTTCTTTAGTCCTTTAACCCTTTCACTCACATTATATCTGTGCTTCCATGGTTTGTGAGTTTTATCTCCCGAATCCTTTCAATGAATGAAACTTGATATAGAAAATTGATCTTTTCCACAGCCCCTTCCCAAGAATTAGGAGAAAGACTGATTCAAAGGACTGCTACCTCATACTCCTCCCTGACACCCACATTACTCCAGTTTAGGGTTGTGTCAACCTTTCTGGCATAAACCTTTCCATTCCAAAGCCAATATTCTCACCAGGATGGGAGTGTGGTGGGCAAGGTGTCAACTTGAGAGTAGTTTTGTGTTTGACCCCAAATACAAAGGGTATTCATGGTCATTCAGACCTTCAGAAAGCGTTTGGAGGTGGGGAGGATATGTGAGTTGTTCCAAAATTACCCCATAAGAACTGATTTTCAACAGAAGAATTCTTAACTTTGGGTACTTTCCTCAGTATTTCAAAGGACTGATTTTCAGAAACTTCTCAGTATCAACTGACTGGATACCAAACATTTTAGATGCCCCCATCTGGATCCTCAAAGGCAAAAATGTCTGTATTCCATTCTAGATTTTTGAGACAATTTTGCCCCTGGCATACAGAGATTTCTTTTTCTTTTTCAATTACAGCTGAGGCGAGGCAGGGTGTTAGTCTAGATGTGAGGTCCGATTACATGAGTGATTTCTGAGTGGGAAGAGACTAAAATATTCTCTTCCAATTTGTTAGATCAGCCACTGCACCTCTTCAGTAGAGCAGCTTCAACCAAGGTTACTCTCTGCTTCCACTGAGAGAAAATCCTGTTATTTGAACTTGCAAAGCTGAGAAAGGTTGGGCAAAACCAAAGGTACCAAAGTATCTCATCCAGCCTTGCCCTTGGTACAGCCCTGGGAGGACCCACGTCCTGTGATCACACTGCTATAGGTACACACCTTTCCCCAAAAGGGAAGGAGAAAACAGAGGACCTGGAAATCTGGTACTAGAGAAAAGGTGATTAAGCACGGAAATACCTTAGAAAATGATGTTTCCAGGTGCGTAAAGTTGTATCCTAATTTAAGTCAAGTGTTCCCTATAGGGTCCCTAAAAGAAAGGAAATAAAGTTGGAGCTGTAACCAGCACTTTTATCAGCGCTGAGCAACTGTAAAAATTTCAAGGGTAGATGTGTTTGTCTCCTGGCAGTGGGGAACATCAAGAGTTTCTGCTGTCCACCCAATTCTCCATCATACACTGGTGTCAAGGCTGTGCTCAATGCTGCTGTATCAGAATATTTAGATTTATGAAACATTCTCTGCTTTGTCCCTAAATTTGAGATTTTTCCCCACCCCCACAAAAAAACCCACCATGTATTTTTCCCCAACATGACCGTTTGTATGGTTTTTAACAAGCTGTACCTTATTTGTTAACTGAAAAAGAGGTTTAGCCTTGGACGTATGGCCTGCATCCATTAGAGACAATGGGATTGGGATTGCCCTTCAAAGGTCTGATTTACAGATGGACAAAGTATCCAAATTACCACTGATTAGAATATGAATAAGAGGAGCTGCACATCTATGAAATTCAGGCCTCAGATGACTATCAAATAATTAAGAACAGTTAGCAGCAGCCGCTAACATAAAACTTCATCAGAATTTCACATGCTGGCACGGACTGGGGAGTCTTAAGCAATAACAGAAACTGAGTTATACAATTAAAGCATATAGGGATGAATTCTGTTCCTGATAAAATCTGCAGGAAAATTGCCATTGAATTCAATATGACCACCAAGATGTGCCCATAATTACTAGCAATGCATGGAGCACTTTGGACACTTGGTAAAGCTGCATAAATGAATTGCTGTGCTTCCACAGGGAGGAACTGGTCGTTGCATGACAAGTTTGTTGGCTTTGTTACAGGAACAGTCTGCAGGACAGCAATTCCATTTTACCACAGTTTTTGAGGTTTGAAATTTGTTTTCCTTCCACACTGGAGAGAAGAAAAACAGAGGAAAATAAAAAGTTTTTCAAATATTCTGTCAAATTAAATGACACTGGAATTTTAAGGACACCTTTGTACTATCCGTGGAACAGAAATCTGAGACTCTGCTTCTCCTGGAATACTCTCTCTGACCAGTCCTGAACCTTAAAATTCTCTCCAAGAGAAGTGTCAACAAAATAAGACACTCCTCTACAAAATGCTTCATCTTTGATGTAACATGTTTTAACAAAATGTATTTAATTAACAGCTCTAATTAGTATGCAGCATGCAATTCCAGAGGTGAAAAGAAACTCTGCTGCATACCAAGAATGTTCCATCACAAGATAAATTCTCCTGGGGTTTTTTTGGTTCCCTGTCTTTCTCAATTGGTTTTCTGGGTTCCCTGTCTTTCTCAATTACTGTGGACAGCAGGCATGGACACTATCAATATCCCTGCAGAAACATAACTTCTAGGACAATGCATTCCACTGTAGCTGAAGAAATTTTAATATAAAAAATAAAAATCTCTCAAGAGACCCATTAGAGATCCAACTGGGTTCAGATCTTTCCAAACACGTATTTTAGAGATGTTTCTTGAGCATTTGGCATTTTTGTACAAATAAAGAGAAAATGGGAAACGTACAGTGTGATGTTTTGAGACTCAAGTCTTGCAGACTTGGTTGCCTATTCAACCGGAAAATTCCACTGTGACTTGCTTCTGAATTTGTTTCATTCCTGGGAAATTGAAGAAAAACATAGTGTTAAAGACTGAATGTATTAAACTGGAAAGTATTGAATTTTAGGGACAAGGCACTAAAGACAGATACTTTGATGATCACAGAATAAGTCAGATTGAAAGGATCTATTCTGAGTTGCTGATCCACTTCACATCCTTGTGCTGTGAGTGCCAGAAACTAACACTAATACCAGAACTAACACCTTTTTACTATTATTATGATATTTATTGTTTTTTCTTAAGGACCCATTTTCCAAATTCAGTACAGTTTGTTGGGTTTTGTGCAGAAAGGCTCATTTTAAGCAAAATGTCATGTCTAATCAATCAAAATCAGCACCAAATATAAGTCAAAGATAGCAGTTTAGGGGGAAAAAAAGTCAATTTACCTCAAAATTTAGGGAACAAAACCTTCCAGGTTCCCATTTTCAAATCATGTTTCATTTTCAAATTCAGTTGCATTAAGTATGTCAATAAAACAAAAATCTAAACTAAGTATTTCATTTATGGCCAAAGAAAATGTTTCTTTCTTCATGAGTTTCTTT
Source organism: Ptilonorhynchus violaceus (assembly GCA_013397565.1). Classification (NCBI taxonomy): domain Eukaryota; kingdom Metazoa; phylum Chordata; class Aves; order Passeriformes; family Ptilonorhynchidae; genus Ptilonorhynchus; species Ptilonorhynchus violaceus. The sequence goes on from VZRJ01008274.1 coordinate 491,632, forward strand.
TTATTTTCATTTTGATAAGGAAAGTCCCACCAAGAAAAGCAACATAATTTCCCGGTGTTTTCAGAACAGTGGTTTAGCCACTGAAGCTGAACAAACCAAAGCCACCAAGCCACTGGTACCTACAGGGTTTTTTTGGTTGAACAGTTTCTTTTTCTTTCCCTTTCTATAGTATTTGAGAAAGTTTAGAAAGTGGAACTTGAGGTGGCAAATTCAAAATTAAAAAAGGAAACCAAAAATGATGATATTCAAAATTTTTTCAGTGTGTCTTCCCGGCAATTTTGACCTTTGAGGTTTCTTTAATATCGTCGTTCTTTTAGAAAGAAAAAAAAAAGGAGGGGGTGGATTTTCATTCTCTGGATATATGGAGCAGTAAGATCATCCTTTTGCAATTAGAGAAATCTCATAACTCTTCTTTACTCAACATCCAAGATTGACAGGGCACCTTAGGCCTTTCCATCATGGAACACGTGCAGAGCAGAGCGTGTTATTCCCTCTTCATGGAGCAGTGGTGCTGACTGAGGAGGTGAACACGTCCACACCACCCAAAGGAGCTCAGCACTGCCTCCCAGCTGAAGGTTATTGTTTCAAATCCAGCTCAGAGCTGAAGATACGCACCGTCACTCCCTTCTTGCAGCCAAACAAGCCAAGTAGATCTACCGATATAAGGAGTGAGAGATACCACTTTGCCCAAAATGGTTAGAGCATGCATCCAAGGTTTCCTATCTGAAACTGGGGAAGAAACTGGAGAGCCCCAAGACTCACCTTGCTTCTTTTGAGGAACAAGCTCTTCTGCCAAAACTAGCCTGGAGCAATCCCTTTCCTTGAGGAGAACAAGGAATATGACTCTGATGAGTAAAGTCTTGCAATTCTGCAGACTTTCAAAAGGCTCTCGGAGATATAAGAGTACAAATCTGATGGAAAGCTAATGAAACTTTCACTCCTAAATCTTCTAGGTCCTTTTGAAACTTTGCTCACTTATCTTCAAAGCCCTGTTCAAGCATAAGCCTTGGAAATTTGCGTGGGTGATACTATATAGGGATTAACAGCCATTTTATAGATGAGGAAACTGAGGTGAAGTGACGTGCCACAGGCCACACAAGAAGTCATGTCAAAGGATTCAGAGGGAGGAGGATTAGCAAAGTGAGAGAGGGGTGTTTCATCACTTAGAGAATTTTGGAGAGAATGAGTGTTCATCAGATTTTTAATTAAAATTCTGAGCTGTTTGACAGCAAAATACTATCATTCTCTTAAAATTTCTAATTTCAAAAATCAAGTTTTTCTGTTCTTTGGTGGGTTTTTTCCCTCTTTGTCTGTATTCTCATTCTTGTGTCTTTTCTTTCTTATTTTCTAACTTTTTTTTTTTAAAAAAGTAGTGGAGAAAGACAGGTATGAGACACAAATAAATGATATAGATCAAAAACCTGAAAAAATGGGAAAATATTCTGTATCGATGGACATTTTGTTGTGGCTTGGGAAAGAGCGAGGGTAGCAGAAAACTATGGCGAAGTGGTTAATAGTAACGGAAATATTGTGACCCAATCACCTGAGAGCATAAGAGATGCATTATTTATGGAAAGAGAAAATATCAACTGATATGGTTGGAAAAAAAAAATGAGTTTTGGCGTGCTTAAATCTTTCAGATCTGAAGCTGGCAGTAAACTTCAGTCTTAACTAGAAGACTTAAGCATTTGCTGTGGGCATAACTTAATTATGTTAATCATCTAAACAACTGGAGAGAAAAAGGTGGCTCCTGAGCGTGGAGCAAAAGCAGGTTCCATTGGGGCAGAGGTGATAAGGTTTTACTCCCTCTTGGACAGCAAGAAGCATGGGTAATTGCCTATGGAACTATGAGGGATTATCTGGCAGTGTGAGTGAAATTATAATGTGCAAAAAACAGTGAGCTCAGGTTCCAATGGCCACTGCAGCGCAGAGCAACTCATCCTAATTATGAGCATTTACTTTGCTTCATCCCCTGGTTTTTCAGCCCACACAGTGTTCCCTGAAACTACAGTGATCCTAACGATGGCAGTCCAGCAAATTAATTTAAAAGCAGCTTGGGGATACCTGTATGAACTTCAGTGACTGCGGTATAAACATCCCCAACTGTGGGGCGAAGAATGGGAGGGAAGAATGGGAGCAAATAATGGGTGACTCACCTGCTAAGACAGGAGTGTGCCAGGCAAAGTCTTTCCAGGAAAATGTGGAAGGAACCAAGCTGTCTCCCAGACACAGGAACTAGTTGGGCAGGGGTTGACTGGTAGGATGTTGTGGAGGAAGTAGCTGCTCAAAGCTAAAAGTGACGACTAGTCCATGCTGGGGAAAAAAATTATGGGTTGGCTAAAAGGTGAGCATGGGGCTGTACTTGCTTGGTAAAAAGGGTGTAATCAGCAAGAGAACCATCCAGGCTGACGTGATGTCTTCAAACTCTTCCACAGAGCAGGATACAATCCCCCTGGGAAGCAACTGAAAGCACTAATCCCTGTTTAATGGAAAGGAAATTCTGGAAAGTCTTTGTAAGTCACTCAAGACTTCAGGAATCGTGAAGCACCTTTGTGAAATTAGGACCCCCTCTCACTGGCTGCAGAAATCAGTGAGAGCTCAGGGTAGGATACATTTAGTCATGTTTTAAAACTCCTTTGACACTTCAAACCTGTTTAAGTTTCTTAGAATACCTCTCCAGCCCAGATCCTTGGAAGTACTGATGCATTTAACTCCCACGGACATCATCCTCATCTTTAACCTGCCTTTCAAAATCTGACCCTGATTTGGTACTTCAGGGCCTTTGGCCTTGTTCCCCGAAGGTGTTGAGGAACATCTGCTCAGCATCAGGTCTTTCATCACCTACCCCTTGAATCTCCATCCTGAGCACTCGGGGCTAGTGGCCTGGTCCCAAGCCTATCACTGCCAATGGAAAGATTTCCATTGGCTTCAATGGGCCTTGGAACAGTCTTTAAATCCTTAAATAACCTGCTCTGAAAGAGTCTATCCCCAAAATTAATCAAGAGAAGGAAGGTCTGTGAAAACACAGCCATCTACGTTCCCAGCTCCCTCCCAACCCCTCCCTTCCCCTCCCCCACGTTTCAAGCACTTCTGCAGGTGATTTCTGTAATTTTAATTAATTTTAATTGCCTGATTAATTTAATTGAAACACCACGGAAATTAAATGCACACATTATGGTGTGTAATTAACATTAAGGCAATGACACAAACTGGCCGGAGTGGAGCGAAGGTCTGTACGCTCTGTTGGTGATTCATGCTCTTCTATTGTTGGTGCTCAGGTACACGAGTTTGGAAGGAGTGTGAGACAGGGGCTGGTTTTGCAAGAGGTGCTGCTTGCTGGGAGAAAGCCACAGCAGGCTGGGATGAATTATGGGTGGCATGGCATGAAGCCTTGTTGATGAAACCTGCCTTGATCTGGAGGGTTTCGTCATGCCACCTGGTGAAATGAATGTGGGGTATGGGGTGGGGTGAGGGAAGAAGGAGTATCCAGAGCTTTCCTCAACAGAGAAGAAAACCTTCTCAAGACAATGCAAAAACAACAGCAATTGGGATAAAACTTCCCTTTTGCAAAAAGTGTAAAAACTGTCTCTTTGGAAGAGGGCTATGTTCCGTCTTTCCGTCTGTGCCAGGAACCATGGATGTATTTGCATGTTAATTTTGAGTGTTCATTAGAGTCATTTTTTTATTTTCCTAACCTGAGGCTTTTTTTGTTATCAGGAGGGTGGATGGATATTTTGCACGATAAGATCTTGTTTGCTGGGTTTTTCTTGTGTTGTGCTTTTTTTTTTTTTCCACATTTTTTCCCCCTTGCTTTCTTTCTCTAACCTGGTGTGTCAAATTCCAGTCTGTGTGAAAGGTGAGGGCGTGTTAGAGAAGACAATGAAATGTTCTGCATATGCAGGGTTCTCTGGAAAAAGCTCAGGGCTTTGCTCATCCCACCCCACTCCACCCCTGCCACTCCCGAAGAGCAACACAACACTGATGGGTGAGATCATTGCTCCAAGGGGGTAATAAAACCAAACCAGAAAGGGTAATTTAGCAACCCTATGTAGGGAAAAATTGGCCAGTTTTGTGCAACCACCAACTACTGCAAAGATGCCAGGCTGACAGAGGTAAACCAGATAGGATCTTTCAGATCCCTTCTGGTAAAGGCAGGGAGACTCCCCTTCACACATTTTATATAATTGACACAAATAAATAATTTTGGGCATTTTTCTTATCTCTTTTGTGGAAGAGTCAATTTGAAATAACACTCATGGTTTGAATTGAATCATCCACAACTTTAACCTGGTGTAAATGAAGATAAATCCATACCTAAGACTCTAAATCTCTACTGCTTACCACTAACATATCCATTTAAGAGAAAATTATGGAGACTTTCCCAAGATAGTAAAATTCCTCATTCTCTTTTCATAGCTACATGTTCTACCAGGCTCATCAAACTTTTCTGTGGTCATCCCTGACTCAGTCCACCAGACTATTCCCACAGATAATGTCTCCAGCTGCACATACAAGCATGTTCTCAGCACTTTCCAGGGCACGGTATGATATTGCCAGTCAGGAGAGCTTGAAAAATTATCTGTTCTGCAGGTAAAGAGCCCTAAGGCTTTTTTTTTTTTTTTTAATTCCACAGAAAGTAGGACTAGAAGTCACTGTTTTGTTCTGTTCTCTGCAGAATTGATCAAAACCTATTACTTTAAAGAAAACAAAGTCGAATATCCATCTCAATACCCGACGGCTGAAGAGGAGCCATCCCATTCCCATAATCATAAAGCAGTGATCAGATCTTTCCTTTAGGTTTTAGGAGACCTGCATTAAACCCTTTCCGAGTGGATTCAAACTCATGCCTCCCACACATGAAGAGCCTCCTAACCAGGCAGCATTAAGTATTTCCAATCCCTTCCAGTTGATGCTGTTCCACTTTGCAGCCCTAACCTGGGTCTGGGATCCAGGTGCCTCCCTCCCAGGAGAGCAGCCTAATCAGCAGACTAGTGACTCACCCTGGCTCTTTGTGTGAGCCCTGAATTATTGCCTGCCAGGTGGAAGGGCTCCAGAGCCTTCCAGACCTCGGTGCCCTCGGATACCCTCCAGCCCAGAGGCTAGACCACTCAGCAGCTGGTTGGGAAACATCTGCTCAAATCAACTTTCTTCCTGATTCAGCTGCCTCCTCACCAAATATCCTACTCATCTCCCTGGGGAGTGCTATGGCAGCATGCTGCCTTTAATTCCTCCCCTTGGATCTGTTCCAATCTCAAAAAAAAAAAATTAATATTAGTCAATATGGAAAGCAAATTAACTAATTCCGGAGGGTGCTGGTTAGCACTTTGTCTGTGGCTTCTCTGTGACTGCATATTCACACAAAATAAGACTTTTTAGACAGGAGGGGTTGAATACATTCACTCTTCTTCACACCCAACAGTATGTGCACTCTCTAAGAAAAAGGAAATACTGCAGCTGAGTTTCCCACTTCCTGCACGAAAATGCCAGCAGCTGAGCAACCACTAATGGAAGAGATGTATCCTACTCTTATTTTACCTTCAGTTTTTGGTTACTCCAAAAAAGACTCTCTGGAATGAAGTTACCAGGAGATTTGACCTGAAATGTTCAAGGAATGTCAGCAAACTTCACCTATGACCAAAAAGTAATAATAAAAAAATGGACCATCATTTCCAGGTCCCTCTTTTCCAGGTGCAGTTTTAAGGAGGAGCTTGAGGAAGCTTCAGGTGCCACCGTTAGGTCCCTCCTCTGCCCCCAGGCATTCAGTGATTCACAAAGGACCAGCAACAGCCCTGCCCAGTGCCACAGCTTTTGCTTAGATCCCCAAAGCCAGAGGAAGAGCAGCTGCAGAGCAGCTCTCCACATGCACATGTGAGATGTCCTAGTTTGACCCCAACTCCCTTTGGAAGCCCAATGCAAAAGGATCTGGGTCCCTTTGGTATGGGAACCAGGGAGAAGGAGCAGGGCTTTGACCCTGCCCTTGAACACAGAATCACAGAATGGTTGAGGTTGGAAGGGACCTCTGGAGGTCTTCTGGTCCTGCTCAAACAGAGGTGGTTTCCCAGGAACACGGCCCGATGGCTTGTGAACATTTCCAAGGAAGGAGACTCCCCAGTCTCTCTGGGTGATCTGTGCCAGTGCTCTGTCAGCCCCACAGTGAAAAAGTGTTTCCTGGTGTTGAGAGGGAATCTCCTGTGTTTCAGTTTGTGCCCATTACCTCTGGTCGTGGAAATATCCCAAAAAATAGGAGAGTGTTCCTGTACGAGACAAATATCCCGGTGAAATCTGGGCTTATTTTCTGTTTTTAAATGGGAAAAACAAAAGGCCTTGGTTGTCCCTGTTGTTTGCAATGAAATACATTGCATCATTACCACCAATTCTATGGATGGTTTTCAATCACATAAAACTTTTGACAAAATTAATGATGTTTCAGATTTCATATAGACAATTAACCACTGCCATGAGTGGTTAATACTATATCCACTGCAGTGACTGATATAGATTCTGACCAAGGCATTAGATAGGAGGAGGATCTGAAGCCTATTGCAGGCATTGACAGCTGCTGGGGTTACTACTAAGTTTGCACCTGAGTTATCTTTTTGCATGCACACTGAATGGATATTTTTATTTCAGAATTAAGTTCTGCTCTGAAGGGAATTTTCAATTCTCATTACTCTGAAATGTACTACATTCCCTGAAATTGTTCTAATTCGGAATAAAGTGGAAGAAAGTTTATCTAATTCTGTACAGATGCATCCATAGGAATTGGACTTTGAGCAACCTGTTCTAGTGGAAGGTGTCCCTGTCCATGGCAGGGGCTTAGATGATCTCTAAGGTCCCTTCCAAGCCAAACCATTCTATGATTCTATGAAGTGTATGACTTCCCAAACTTAATATTTCATTTCTTGCTTTCTGAATGCTTGGCCACCCAACCTGAACCACATTGAAGCTGATTGCTTGCTCAGAATAAATATCAGCTTCCATATGGATGCACAACTCAGTTTATTTATTCGGCATCATCTCCTGAATAATATTTGTCAACTTCCAGAGACACCCCAAAGTAGAATTGTGTAATCAAGCTAGCAGGGAAGCAGGGAGCTGCCTAAATGAAGCAGTGGTCATTAAAATAAAAGAGCCATAGTTCTTATACTGATTTCATGAGTTGAGTAGAGATTTTTTGGATTTGATTCTGAGGCAAACAACATAGACATCCAGAGCTATATAGCATGAGATCCACTGGCTGTATTTAGCAGGAACCCATGGCTCTGGAAAGATTGTGGAGATTTCACATACTTTACCCACAGCTCCAAGGCAGGAATCACTATTCCCAAACACTCCTTGCAGATATAAGCTGGGTCAGTACTCTGTAGTAATAGAGACTACTAATAATTGGAGCAGAAGAAGGGAACAGAAGCCAGGAGGAAAGCATCTCAACCACCAGGGAACAAACTGGGAGCAAACATGGTGCATAAAAGTTGATGGGGAGCTGTGTGCTTGTCCCTTGTCCTCTCTGCTTCCCTGAATCAGCAGGCAACTCATTTATAATTCTCGTGTCAAGACCTGAACAGGAGCCGAGAAGACAAATAAAAAGCTGTGAATACCTTCAGCATCAGTCCCACAAAGCAACTGCTGAGCAGCACCAATGCCAACCTGCCTACTGCTGGTGGAAACCAGACTATTTCCTCCCCCACCATGCCCAGGAATGAATCACGACAGATCAGGTCATGTTCCACATATATTCTCACCCAGAAAAACTAACTGGACTCTGAAGAGCCTCATTCAGGTTTCTAGGTTTATACCAGAGGCACAAATGCCCTCTAACTCCCTCAAAGTCTTCCCTTGCTTCCCAGGAAGCACAAACCCAGGGTGCCGCGGGGCAATTAAAAGGCTTGCACCGCCGAATAAACAGTGACAAATTGCAGATTAAGAAAAAGCCTGTTATTTGTGTGAAAGAGGCAGCCTTTGCCGCCAAATGGATTCATCTGTCATTGCTACTGATTGCTCCCTTTCCAGTGAACGTCCCCTAAGAAAAATGTAAATCCTATGTAAATCCTTTGTTATCACCCGACAATGTGCATATCACAAGCTGCATGGGTTAGAACACAGGTCCATTTTTCTCCAGACTACACCACTTCTCTTTCAAATTTCAAGGTCTTAGTGTCTCAAGAGTGAGGAGGCAGAAGGCGTTCAACTCCCCTGGGACAGGCTGAGCGAGGAAAGCCCTCACAAGAGGAGGAGAAGGGGAATCTCTTTATGGGTTTTGCTGCAGCCCCACTGCAGTTTATTCTCTTCTGGGAGATGAATGGAGGCTGAGACACAAACCCAGAGCTCAGAAGAAGAGCATCTCCCCATGGTGAGGAGCACAAAGAAGAGGAAGGAGGGGAGGGATGCAAAGCCAAAGCACAGTACTTTCCCCAAAAGTTCATTCCCATTCTTGTGCCAGGTTCATGCCACGTTCATGCCACATTGCGTGGGTTATGATAGAAAAATATAAAACATATATATAGTAGCAGCCCCATGTTTACAGAAAAGTTTAATATCTGTATTAATATATTAAATATATATATAAATTATATATATTAATATATATTTAGTATATAACTATACAGCAATTGTTAATCAAATGAATCTGAGAGCCATGGCACTCAGCATTTGTTACTGAAACATTTATCAACCATGTTTACTGAGCAACTTGTGAAACACTTGGCCAGCCTGCCTACCAAACCCCAGGAAGCTCACAGACACGTACAGGTCATTGAAAGCTACGTTAGCTCATCTCCTTCCCAGAACAGCAGGACAGAAAATACAAGTTACTGTCCAAATTCTACCCTCAATACACTCTCATGGCACTCACAGGTGGATTTCAACCCTGTGAGCATACCCTGCCTGGAATAACATCAGCCTATCAATCCGACAGAAATCCTTCTAGTTTTTCAGAGGCTGGTGTTCCCCTCTGAAAATCCAGCCCCAGACAGCTGTTTGTGGAGCTGTGATTACAAAGATAAAGAGTGAGGAGTTCCTGTTTGTCAGTCGGGCTTAAAACCCTCAGATTTCTGAGGTTTGTGATTACCTACTTTAATAGGGGTATGGAAAATCACTGTTATTAGATAATAATTTCATGAATAAACACCATTATTAAGGATGACTCCTGACACAGAAGTCCAGCTGCATCCAGGGAGTTGCAATTATTATTATTATTATTTATACCTTTTGGAGCTCAGCTTATTTTAAGGTCACAGGTATTCTGAGGTAACCCTGAAGTACCTCTAGGTTACTTCTCATGGTACAAGTCAAGTTACCTCTAGTTTAAGATGTAGATGTTTGCTGAACTATGGTAGATGTTTGTGTGCACTTGCAGGCGGTGCTGAGTGGAGGTAATTTACTCTAACGTCACCCACAATTAAAGACTTTTATTTTCACTCTCTCTAAAGACTACAAGACTTTGCTGTTAAGGACTGTTTTTGTGTAGTGAAGTAGACCTTGGCCACTTTGATCATAACTCTCATGAACCAAGATCCACCACGCAAAGAGTGGAAAATACTCTCCCAGCTGTGCATTTCTACCCCAGTCCTCATCCCCAAACCCAGCTGCAAAGACCCTTTCCTTTGTGTGTTGCTTTGTCCACATAGCCCTGCTCTGTGCATCCTTCCTCTGGTTCTGTCACATCACACATAAGCTACTTATCTCCACCTTGGAAGCCGTTAGTATTTCTGATTTGGTCTCCTCCATGGGATACACCATTAAAAACTCAGCAGGTGTCCTGCTGGAGAAGACTGGTATCAGAAACAAAATATTTTCTTTTCCGCATGTAAATTTGGGGAAGTGCTCCAAGCTCTTTGTTGTCTCTGATGTTGCTAGACAAATTATCTTTTCTAAGGGGGAGTACTGAAGTGTCAGAGAGTGTCTGAAGGAATAATTTGACCTCGTGTTAATTAGCTACTTGCACTAGCAGCCCTCTCTTTCCTCGCAGCTTTCAACCATTTCTGCAAGATTTATCCTGCCCATCAACCCTCAACTCTCTCTGCCACAGTCAAGTTCTATCTGTGTGACTTCATTGCCCTGTGAGCCACAGTGATGTGGTGCAGTGCAGGGATTCCAGGGCTGGGAAGAAAGCAAAAGTTTGATGCCTTTGTGGGCATCCCCATCTTGGCAGATGCAGAAGCAGACAGAGCAGCCAAGAACTAGCATTGGTCTAGCAGCTGTTTGGCCACAGCACTGGGAACAGTGTTTTGCCTGCATAGCTATGATATAGTTACAGGCCAACTCCAAACTGAAATTGTTGAAATGTTTGAAGAAATTGTGTCTTTTTAAGGGTCTTCTGCCAGTAAGAAGCCCAGAGTCCAGCCATGGACATCT
>VZRJ01008274.1:506984-642249 GCA_013397565.1 Ptilonorhynchus violaceus
CTAAGCCGTGTAGATTTTAAGCATCGACAGCATCCCGTGACAGCAAGTTTGCCAGCACAGCTACACGGCAGAGCCGCTGGTGTTTGGAGAAGATCTGCTGGGGTGTATCACATCCTGCTGGCTCCTTCCAAGCACTGGATATATCAGATCCCCAAAAAGGTGCAGAAACACAAATTCTTGGAGTAAATTTATATTCCTCTGCTGAATCGAGTGAAGGCATTCCAACTAAGTCAGAGGAACTCGAAAGATTCCTGCTTGCTCAGTAGCTTATCTGAGGTTAGTGGAACTATGCTGATTCTCATTAGCTGAAAATTTAACTCAATATTTTACTTTTGAACGTGTCTTACAGAATTATGAATTCCATTCCAGTCAAGCTGATATATTGTGCTCACAGCTGCAGGAGCCGAGCAATTAAATTGATAATATTTGATGATAGTGTACGTATGTGTGTGGGGGGAACACATTCAATTTTGTTTGGCTCTCGAAACAAAGTCTCTGATTTTTGCAAGGTTGCAAATCTGTCTCTCCATGTACAATTGAGCCTGTCTTTCCCTTCCAAAGGGAGTGCCTGCATGCTGGAATTAAAATTTGCTCATGACTATCAGGCAGCGATCTATGACCCATTTGTTCTCACAATCTTCAAGGCAGGTACGGAAGAATCAGCATCGGAACAAGTTTCTCTTTCCATATGCATCAGTTTGCAAAGGCTGTTCCGTAGGTCAACAGGTAGCTCACCCTTTGTGCAGTGAGTTTTCAGTGTCTTAACACAGAACACCTCAACAAATTCCTGGGAGGAGATACATTTCCTTGGTGGACACATCTCCCATGAGAACTGGACCATGAGTAATATCTTTACTTCCCAGACCCCCAACCAAAAAAAAAAAATTACTTTTGTCCATTACTGGCCTGGACGAGATTTGGACCAGCAATATCGAGGTAGAAGTACCTCATTAAAAGACTCTTTGTTTCCTTTCCCTCTTCTGCATTCCTGATTAAAGACCAGAAGAAAACAGCCAACTGTCTTTCTTGGATCCTGAGCCAAAAGCATCCGAGTCAATGAAAATATATCTTATTGATGCCATAGCCTTCAGAATGTATTGCCAGTGAGCTACTCTGACATTGGTATGGACCATGCTTTACTGGTTATTATCCCTGGCCCTTTATATTTACAGATGGAATAAAACATATGTGGAAAAACAGTTCTTCTTTGTTGTACATTTGTGCAGTGTCTAATATAGCCACAATGGCAGACTTTGAATGTTGTAATAATATTAAAGATAAAATGTAATTGTACTGGTCATGCAGAGTTCAGCTGTGGAGTTTTCTATCTGCAGTCATTGGCATCATGTTCTCAATCACACAAAATAATTGTCATTTGCATTACTTAAGGTTCCTTATTAGCAATAAGAGTAGTTTAATTTTATTAGTGCCTAGGATAACAAATAGCTCAACAATATTTTTAAATTAATATACAAAGTAGTCATGGGGATAGGTTTACTGCTGACCTGCAGATACTTCAGGGCTGAAATGCACCAACATAAGAGCAGGCAAGGACCAGGGGAATAAAAAGGTGATAAACTGATCCTGAAATAATTGGTGCTAGTTTAAAGGTAAAAATACATATGTATATATGTACTTAATCGAGTGATGCCACATATCAAATTCATAATACAGCAAAGGGGTTTATATAAAAATAGGTTGGGTTTTAGAGGAAATAACAGAGCTTTGGTTAGATTTAGGATTTTGTTGTTGTTGTCCTTTTTCTCAAGAAAACATAAACAATTATCCAACAAAACATCAAATTGTGGTGAGAGCAAACAGACCGAAGGAAGAAACTTTATTATATAACACGACGAACCTGTGGTAACCATCCCCAGTGTGTGTTGTTTGCTGTGACTTACAGCTTTGCTTAAGCATTTTAAAGATTCTTGCAGGTCTTTTTCAAGCTGCCAGCTCTAGCCTAGGAATTATGGTAATGTGCCACTTCTGAGCCCTCGGCAGGATTTGCAACAGAGAAATCACATCAGCCTATGCTGATTAACAATTCCATTCCATCCAGAGATTTATATAAAAAAACTATCTTACATTTTGCTTTTTAATAAGAACGATCGCTATCTCAAATTGAGTCCCAGCAAATTTTAATAAAGGCCCAAGGTTGAGTGGCATTTTGCATGCTGATTTAGCTGTGATTGCTTGCTTTTGATGAGCACCAGCCGGGCATGTATAGCTTTCCTCAGAGCAGGTTTAAAGACCAGTAGTAAGGAAAAGGATAAAAATAAAAACTTCCAACTGAAATTCGAGGTCTTTTCTCTCTATGATTGATTACTGAATAAATACCTACACATATCTCTGCATTCAACCCACAAGTAATATTCCCTACAGCAAAACAGCTGTTTTAATGGCTTTTAATGTACTCCACTGTCAAAATATGTTAAGTTTGAAGGCTGCAATTATTAAAAATAAAAATATGATCAATCTATTTATCTACCTATCTTCATGACAACTCCTCGGTTTAATCAGCTGAGTATGGATCGGCATAAACTGATGCTTTTACTCCGTGTTTGTATGAGGGTCCCAGTGTAGCTGATTTTTTGCCATTGTTTTGGGTAGCACCTTCAGGGCTCCGAATAATAGTGGCACATAGGTGTGATAAGGCGTCAGGTTTCTGTCGTTACGCAATAGAGACCGTCTCTGTCGGGGGCTGCTGAAAAGGAAGAAGAACAAATTGCCAGCGCACAGGCTTTTCTAGTCACATTTTCCTCTCTTTGTGTTTTGAGTAAAAATAGGCGTTGGAAATATTTATTTGGAGAAAACTGTCTTCTGAAGATAGGAGGGAAAAAAAGAGGTTGCACAAAGCAGTTGAAGTCTGAGCTGGGTGGCTCTCTGTGTGTGTGCGTGTGTGTGTGTGTGTACACCTTATGAAAGCAGCAACGCCATAAAAGTGATCAGGTAAAGCATTCCATTTGTTTTGATTCAGCTTTTATGGTTTTTCTTTTTCATCCCTCTCAATAAATTGTATTTCAACTTCTCTCATTAAAATAGTAACCCTTTCTTGCTCCAACTTGGGGAACAACAGAGGCAAAAACCCTTTCATATAGGAACCATCCATCATCATTAGAAATAATGATCCTCCCACACAGTAACTAGTGCAATGTACGTGAAGGAGCAACTAATTCCCACCCTGTTTCCTTTGCCTCTTTCTCTTTGAGGGATTGCAAATGATAATTTAAAGAAACAGTGTGTGAAAGACGCCTTCAGTCACAGGAAAGCTATTTCCATCTTGTAAACTGGGAAATCGCGTTAGGTGAGACAAAAAGGATCCCGTATGATCCCAGTGGAGACATGGCCCTGTTTTATAGATTAATGTTCCATGTTGCCTTAGCACACACAGGGAACCATTTTTACCGAACTGTTTTTGTTTCATATGGAGTAACAGAGGTAAAGAATTAAAAGTAATGACCAGTCCACCGAGAGACAGCTCCCAGTAACCTGCCTTTAACCTGGCTCCCAGTAACCTGCCTTAACCTGGTGCACATCACTTAAGCACATGCTTAAATCCAAGCGTATAGAATAGTTTGGGCTGGAAAGGACCTTAAAGATTATCCCGTTTAAACCCCCCTGCCACGGGCAGGAACACTTTCCACTGAGTCAGGTTGCCAAGGCCCATCCAACATGGCCTAGAACACTTCCAGGGACGGGGTGTCCGCAGCTTCTCTGTGCTACATCTTCCAGTGTCTCACCACTCACAAAGAATTTTCTTTTTACATTTGATCTAAATCTACCCTTTTCAGTGCAAAGCCATTATGCTGAAACCCACATGTCATTTTAAGTGATCAGGGCCCTGCACTGAGGCACCCCTGTAGCTTCTCTCTGTGGTTTGTGAAGAGAAGAGCATATCCTGGAAGGGGGATTCTGGTGTTAGGTGTGACTAAAACCTCACTGGTGGTGTCCATCGAAAGGGTCTGTGGAGGCTGCCCTTCCTGAAGGACCTCAATGCTTGCTGAGGACACCTGACAGAAAAGACTCAGGGGAATTTCAACACCCAAAAAAATCACAATCCCCTAGTCCTTCCTTCCACCATCTCACCATGGAGATGCCTCAGCTCATCTAGTGCCTCCTGGCTCGGCTTGGGCTGCCCCACTGTGATCCAGCACGGCAAGACAAGGTGGCACCGGAGTCCCCTGAGGGACCCAGTGCTGGAGGAATGCTGGGAACACACCTACCTCTCGCTCACAAGATCACACCCTTCAAGAATGCAGTCATAGTTGCTTTCTTCTTTTAAATGCAGCTGGCAGAGGAGGAGGCAGCAGTGACAGTGCCCTCTGCTCCTGTAATAACCTCAGGATTAAAGCACTCACCCAGGAAGTGGGACAGTGGGTCCTGGGCCCTCCTCAGCCCCAGGGGTTCAGAGTTCCCATTTCCCATGAAACCATCCTAAACTCTCAGTTATTGGGTGAGGGTGAGATCCCAGGCATGGGAAGGAGAAAGTATATATCTCCTTCCTCAAACTATGTCGATGAGTAGAGAGAAAGGAATGAAGGAGTCATGGTATCCCAAGGTCACTTTCAAGCAGAGCACTTGTCCATGTCCTAGGGATTAAAAAGAGGATTGTCTTAAATTTTAGTTTCCACTTTTTTTTAATGCTGCATGAGTACTTTGTACTACAGAGCTATGGGCTGGGATTTGAAGGATATAGAGTGTATAATCAATAGGAAAAAATGTTTTATTCATTAAATGCCTGTCTGACTCACTCCCAGAATTGTCAGTCCCCCTTCCCAAATCCTCATACTGTGTCTAGATAAACAGATATCAGGCTGAAAGAAAAGTGGAAATGTCCCAGAAGCCCAGCATCTCTTTCTCCTCACAAAGGGTCGTGGGAATCTCTTCATCTTTCCTGCTCGGTCCCACAGCTTGACCAAGGAATGCAGAAATGCTTTCTCCACCCAGCGTCACCTGCAGTCTTGTGGTTGGGGTACTCCCATGGCAATTGGGAAAC
This sequence comes from Ptilonorhynchus violaceus, assembly GCA_013397565.1. Taxonomy (NCBI): domain Eukaryota; kingdom Metazoa; phylum Chordata; class Aves; order Passeriformes; family Ptilonorhynchidae; genus Ptilonorhynchus; species Ptilonorhynchus violaceus. The sequence continues at coordinate 511,981 of VZRJ01008274.1, forward strand.
GTAGGTTTGAACCTCCCAGGCAGAGGCAAACCCAAAACTTGTCTTGCTTTTCTTGGGCAAGTGGTTTTAACCACTGAACTACAACATAAATGGTGAGAGGCTCCTCCTTTTCCTTTGGTGACTGTGTTTTTTGAAGGGAGCAAAGCAAAGCTGACTTTGCTTAGTCCTTTGAAGACCTGCTCAGGTGAAGCCTGGGACCTACCTGTCCCAGCCATACTTCCCTGCAGCCCTGATTGGGGCACTTCCACTTTGTGTTTTCTTTCTTGACCCTTTACTGCTCAGGGTGGGGCTTTGGAAGTAATTTTCTAAGGTACTGAATGCACTTCATATACTGACATGAGGTCATAAGACTGAGTTGAAGGTCTATTCTGAGCACATGTTTCCAAGAGCTAGGTATTGCCATGAGTTGTCCCGTTTGGAATAAGCATTAAACACCCTGCCTAAAGCCCTGTGTTAACACCTTCTGCAAGGGACAAAATTTTCTCTTGTGGTGAATCTCTCAGGATTGTGAGCTTTCTTCTTCAGGTCATCCCTTCAGGAAAGTCCACAGAGCTAAAAACAGGCAGAGTAAACACAGGGCCTCTTCCAGCAGCATACCTCAACCCATGTGGATGACTTCAGCCAGCTCCAAGAACTGTTGGGAATTTACTGCCTCCTATCCTGGTCTAGATCAGGCCTTAAGGACAGAGTTGAAACTTCAATAAAGTTTTTTATGAAGGAAGGAGGGATAACATACCACAACAGAGATGCCATTTCAAAAAATTGAATGACTTAAGGCAGATACTCAGAAACCATAGAGGTGACTGTGGGATGGCCTGGATCCTCAAAATATTCTGCACCCTGGCTCAGACCCAGCTGGGCAATTCAATGCAGAGTTCCTTTATGGCACATAACCAGGTTCAGTGGGACCACTCCTGCTTGTTGCCAAGAGTGGGTTTAAATGCACAGCTGGATGCAAGGCAGAACACTCAATACTTTGCCTAATTTAGCTTAAAAATATATAATAGGGCATAATGTCTGGCAGTGGATGCGTCAGAAGAGTGAAACTTCTTATCTGCCACAATTTTTTACAATAATAATACCAGCTTGTGACTTATCCCAGATGTTTATTTAGGGCAGAAAAGTGTCCTGAAATGCAAGTAAATATGTAGGTGTGAAATGAATTGATATAGTTTTCTTCATTTGAGAGAAAAATACATTTCTGATATCACTATATCACTCTCTCTCTCTTACTGCTGTAATATGCCATGGGAGAATAAGCCACCACTTTCCATTTCTTGTCTTTTGAAGTTAATTTCCGATCCTAACAGTAAATCAGAGTTCTGTAATCTTGCTGATACATTACAGGGGAATGAAAATTTAATTTTTAATGAGATCTTTACTTTAAAAAAAAAAAACTTACGAAAACGAAGAAAGCTGTGTTCAATCAAAAGTGAGGCTTTGGCATGCGATGGCTAAGTTTAGAATGAAAAGTAACATCAAAGAGATGTCTTTTAGTTTAATTTCAAACAGCACATGCCACCTTGGAAGGGATAAATTCTGGAACATTTCTGTAAAATCTAGAAAATGCCATTTAAGCCTAAGGAAATCTAATAATAAGCAAAATATAACACTCACTGGTGAGCGAACACAAGGGCATCAAACTCTGTGTGTGGTCATCAGGAAAAGTAGCAGGTACACATAAAAATCACAAGATCATGGTCAATATATCCAATTGAAGGACATTGTCTGAAAATCCCTGTGTGCATCTCTTCTGCTGCCTGATTTTCTATGGCATTACTTGAACAGAATCCCAGAAATCTTTTTGTATTTGGCAAATCCCTCCGGCCACATATCATATACGGGCAGTTTGAGCATCCTGTGAGCTGTACAGTAAAAAAATAGCTGGGGTCATCCAGCAACTGGCAAAATGTGAATGCAAAATGATTCCTCAGTTGTGAAAACATGCAAAATTTCTAGTCCCAAACGGTGCCCTCCACACTGATGGCCACTTTGGCATTTTCTGCAGGATCTGGCCCATATATTTTGTGAAATATGTGGGTTCTGGATGCAAAAAAAGCATAAAGACAGATTCAGCTGGATAATTCTTAAAATCCGTGAAAGTTGATGGGCCCTTGTAACAAATGGAAATTGTGAACATCAGTTTGCACACAACAAATGTAACATTGTGCCTACTTCCCAAGAGTCAATCAGGGTCAGCAATCAGCTTTCATGGATGTTAGTTCTGACTCAAAACACTTTCCAAAAGAAAAAAAAGAAACAAAACACCCAGCCCACTTCCCTTTGGTGTGGCAACCATTTTTACAACAACATTTTCAAAGTCGCATGAGCTCCTTCCTGTCATTTCTCAGGCTGAAGAAAGCAGCAGCCCTCAGGCAGGAACCCATGAAAAGTCACAAGCCATCCCAAAGCATCCAGACCACGACTCCTAAAAAAGTCCATTTGAAGAAGAAATTGGAGTTTGGACCTATTTGAACTTCAATCCTTACATTTACTGCAAAATCTGCCTCATGTCAAGCTGAGCAGCAGTGTCAGAGAGATGCTGAAGAGTCCCCTCTGGAAGAATTATTCACTAAGCAGATAAAAACTAATGTCTGTGACAAACAACAACCTTTTGTCAAATCAGCACATTTTAAAGACCACATTTTTTCTCAGCCTAGGCCACAGTTCCTATTTGTGCTTTCGCACCATTGCTTTGAGACCTGATAAGATGCTATCAACGGGCCCTCTAAGTACTCAAGAACCACTTTAAGGGGAATCACTGGGGCAATTACCATAAGCAGTGAAAGATATGGTATTTATTGATGGGAGATTAATATTGGCCACAATGCAATTGATTTTTTCCCTGCAGCTCTATTTTCAAGTTCTTACAGTATTTTGTGGCCTGCTGTGGTCTTTCAGGTTTATTTCTCTTTTAGATATGAATTTATTTTTAACTATCATTCTAATTGGTTGGAATTCTTCCAAGAATCTCCAATTTTCTCTTAGCATGTTTGATATAAATTGCCCTGATTTAATTAATAAGAGGAATGATGAGTTGAAGAAGCTGGGGAGCAGGATCTTTGTGTTATCAAGTTTCGACATAAACATTCTAGATGTAGTAAGGCAGATCTTTTCCACCTAAGGCTGATGCATCTGAAAGAGCCACAAAACTAAAACCTAGACCTGATGAAAAGACTTAGGTATGTGCAAGCTAGGTGCTGTAATGCCTGCATTTTAGGTGCTTGGGACTGCAAAAGAAATCCAAAACCCAGAGTTAGGCTACTCATCTCTCCTTGTGGAGGTGAAACACTTTTGGCTGAACAAAGATCAGCCAAAAAACCTGAGGCATTGAGCAGGCTTAAGCCTTCCTGCAGAAATGTGGAGCATGATGTGGAAAACAAAGGGGTAGGAGGAAGTGAAGACACAATACTCGAACAAATTTTTTCCCCTAAGTTCTTTCAAAGGCTACGAGGAGCCAAAACTTGGGATTTTTTTCAGTGGGTAAGTGTATATGGAGCTGAGTACAGTGTTAGATAGCTGCCAAGGAGTTGGAGCAACTACCCATGAAGTAGGCAAAGGGTTTTGTGCTTCCTCGACTAGAGGATGCTACATATCCCTCCTTCCTTAGCCCCGTGTGGAGTCACATCCTGCAAGGGCCACTGAGACCTGTTCTTGGACCTCATGAGCAACAGAGGTCATAGAATCATAGAATCATAGAATGGTTTGGTTTGGAAGGGATCTTAAACATAATCTAATTCCAACACCCTGCAGTGCACAGGAGCACCTTTCACTAGACCAAATTGCTCAGGGTCCTGTACAACCTGGTCTTGAACACTTCCAGGAATGGGGTATCCACAACTTAAGATCACAAAACAGGGCTGGTTCCTGAGATGGGACTGAAGATCTAGACCATTCGTGTAGACATCTGTAAGGGTGCTTAGACATTTGTGTCCTTTGTTCTTATAAAGCTTTGGAAATGCTGCTTTTACTTGCTCCTGGGAAGCCATAAATCAATATCAAGTAGGTCTTCAAGGATGAAATTACAGTAGAGAAATTACTAATATGTGATGATTTTTTGAGTGCCAAGAATTAGGCCTGATGTTCACTGCATGGTGCTAAATATTTCTTAAAATAGAAACTATCTGGCATACCTTTAGCAAAAAAAAAGTCCCCAAACCATTTTTTTAAATTAGACCTAGAAAGCAGAAATGTAGATATTAAAACCTAAAACAAAATTATTTTTGTTGAATTGTTTGAGAAAGTGTTCTTTTTTAATTAGTGTTTTAACACCTTTTAGCTTTGCTATCTAACAAATGTTGAGGGAAAAAAAAGTCTTGCTAAAGATATCTTCTAACAGATAAACCCATGAGTTCTGAGAAGTTCCATAAAATGAAGGAAGATATTTTTTAAACTTAAAAAAGGGATTTATTAAAACAAAAAATCTTAAATTCTTTTTTAAATAGAGATATTTTCAGACTCACTTTAGAATTAAACAGAATCAAAACTAAAAGACAAATTATTTTTTTTTTTTACTTTTCTTTTTTTTTCCCCCTTGCCTTTAAGTATTTCTTCAGTTCTGCTTGTCTTTGAAAAATGCAAAACACTCTCTTGCCTGCCAAACAGCCCCTTGTGGCAAGCACAATGCCTTTGCTGGCCAACATGCGGACGTATAACTTCCCAACCTTGCATTCTTCGCAGACACAAAATTCCCATTGATTTCAGTGGGAGTTCTGCACAAAAGGATGGAGTCTTTGGGTTAATGCAAGACTGTGAAAGGGGAGAAAGTGCTTACTGTACTGAGAATATGCATCTGAATTGGTTTTATCACAGCTGGCAGGGCAGTAAAAGAAGTTTATGTGCAACAAACAGCTCTTGTGGTTAGAGTGACGTTGTTCATTCCTAGCCTAGAATTTGGAAGGAGTTATTATTTAATAAAGTTTAATTTGATGAAGAGAATATTTTTAACGCCCTAAACGGCACTCTACGAAGATGACTGATAGGCCCAGCCCACTCACAGAAAGAAATGCAATTAATTGGTTTAATGAACTCACCACATTAATTAGCTAATGTCTGTGCAGTTTCAGAATGCAACTGAATGGGCAAATCCTGGAGAAGTTGTGCTCTGAACTAATTCCCCCCAAAGGTCCCTTTGCACCTCTCCAGCTGTAGTGGACCATTACCAAAATGGTCAGGTGGAATGGACATAACACTTCCCTCATGTGGAGAGCTTGGAGTCAGAGGGGCAGCTCCATCCAGTCCCAAAAGGGAGAGGGGAAATGGTGGGAGATGGGCTAATGGCAGAAAAATGGGTATTCCTTGGATATGCCATAAACAGCAATTTTCTGCGTGTTGCAGACTGCAGAGTGCCTGTGAGCACTGGAATGTAAGTGCTCAAATGTGGCTTTTCCAACCACCTGGCTTCCCCTTGGACAGGTCTGTTCCTGCCAGGACAGACCAAGGGACACACGCCAGCACATTTGAATGCAAGACATGACTCAGCGTGGCCAACAATGTCAACCCAGGTCTCAGTGTGTGCTCAATGCTGGTTTTTGGGAAAAGGTGCCTTTGTTGGTGCACTCAGAGTTGGCTGAAACGGACCTCGCTCAGCTTGACCTTGACTCTGGTCCTGGGTGGAGAGGAGAGGAACGGATGGAAAATCATCCTACAGCTTCCCATGGAGGGAAAGGCAGGATGAAAATGGGATGGGTGCAAATGTTGAGCTGAAAAAGTGCAAGACCAGAGATTAATGAGGGTCTGCAATGAACCAGGCGGCAGATTTAACAGGTCACTTTTTCCTCATTGGACCCAATCTCATCCCTGAAATACAGGAGCTGGGAATGGTTAAAAAATTCCTGGCTTAAATGGCACTAATGACATTTATGACCAGCTGCGATGAGGGCTACATTAGCTAATGTCTGCAGGTTGTTGGGAGGTCATCTGATAAGCAGGTGCCATAAAACATATTTTAGTTCACTTCCTTTTTTAATCTCCCTGGTGCAAAGTATATTTAGAACAGGGAAACCCCACAGAAGCAGGACACTAATATGTGACACAACTCTGCAGCCTCTCAATATCCTACAATTTTATCAGGCGATCAAAGAGGAAGCAGTGAGCTGGGAGATGGAAGTACTGCTCATTCACCTCATTTGGCTGCCTTGTAGTGGGAGTTTTGCTTGTGTGAAGACTGACGGATCAAGGGGAAGAAGGAAAAAAAAAAAAGACACGCTCGGTGTTAAGGGGAAGCCTGTTTATGCCTATAAGTAAGAAAGCTTGCTCAAGAATAAGTTAACTCTTGCTAGAGGATTATACCTGTAATGCTGGCAATTCTGGCCTCTGCATGAGCTGTAATATCTACTTGCATTACCTCACAGGGTGTTATGGGCCTTAATTAATTAATGTTTGTAAAGCGCTTTGAAATCCTCGGATGAAAGGCACTATAGAAGTGCAAAGCAGTTATTAATATTAATATTGCATAAGTGGCTTGGCTCCCTTCGCACTGCAGAGCACACTAACTCCTGCAAGGGCTGCAGCCCTGAATCAGCAATCTTCACACCACCAGGCAGGAGCCTCCCTTCTGCCTCCTCCTCTGATCTCTTTCTTTAGGACTTCCATGGACTCTTCTCCATAGATCCCCAACAGCCCTCTTATGGCTTCTCTCAAGCAGGAGTGAGAAGAGCACTTTTCAGCCCATCACCCCAGCCTGGTCTTCTTCTGGGCAAAGAGCTGCAGGCTGAGCAGATCTTGGAGCGATTAAAATCTCTGCATTTGGGAGGTGAGACTTTACAGTTCTGGTTTTTCCCTTGAATACAAGACATTCAAAGTCCCACTTCTGCAATGCAGAGAAGAAAACAGTTGAATTTTGGTTTGTTAGAGAAACATTGATATAAAATTGAGACCACTTTCAATTTTAGTCATAAGCAGAAAACAGTAAAGCCCCTCAGCAATGCTGGTGCCACTTGAGACTTTTCCTCTTTTTAAAAGAAGTAAAAAAGTACTAAAATGTACAGGTTCTTTCCAAAAAGGTTATTTTTCTGGTGAAAATTTCCCATCCAAAAGCCATAACAATACATGTAAATTGAGAGTCCTCCACCTCTCACAGGAAACATTAATGTGTTGGAAGAATGAATCCATATAATAAATTACATGCATATTTTTGTTAGTTAGATTCTCATTTAATGGGCTGCGCTGCTGAATAACAACTACACAGGAAATTGAAAAGAAGGTAAATGTCACTTTATATACAAAGTCCATGAAACCATCTCAAGATGAATCAATTTAAGGTGATGGAGCAGCTCTAGGATGGATTTGGTCAGCATACCTTCTGCCTAATTTGTCTTGAAATATTACCTCTGTGATGAACTCTGAATAATAATGATAGTGAAATAACAAAAATTAATAATGATAATATCAAACATACTGAAGATAATCCCGATCATGTTTACACATGAACTTGTTGGAGGTTAGTTTTAACTTAGATGTGCAAAAATAAGCATTACTGTGAACAAGAAAGAAAAAAACGTTCTTATTAATTACAGAAAAACAGATATTTGGTTGTCAGAACTGAACAGCTTTCCCATCAATGCACTAAGAGATCACAAACCAGTTCCCCCTGCAGTAGCTGTACTGGCAGCCTATACCATTAGCACTAGTTTGTACTTGTTTATGTCAGCGAAGTAACATATAAGCTAAAAACAAATTGGGCTAATGCACTTCAGCAAAACTCTTCTTGACTTTGAAGGAAGTTTTATCTGCGTACAGAAGGCGAGCTTGACTCAGAAGTGAAAACAATACCCTGCCAGTTCCACGTATCTGCCTTCACAAAGGAGGCAGGGAGAGCTTCCCAAGCTCCTTACCACAAAGAGTATAACGTTTGCAGAGATTAGGAACTGCTGAAGGCAGCTTCAAATCTCAGTTTGTTACACGCTTTGCTGCAGTCTTGCTGTAAGGCAAAAAAAAAAAAAAAAAGGTGCTTCGTCTCACCGAGCGCGTTTGCTGGAGCGAAGGAAACGGTGCGTAGGATGTTTTACCAAAAGGAGAGTAATTTGGCCCAGCCCAGGAGTCAGGGCACCCAGGTTTCTTTCTTGGCTCTGCCACTAACTCCTTACGTGGCCTTGGGCAAGCTGTGCAACCTTGAAAGCCTGCTTACCCCCAAAAATAAGGATGATTATAGGAATTAGAAGGCAATTCATTAATGCATTAATTAACAGGCGGTGGGATGTTAGAGACGGAGCTGTTCTGATTCACCCTGGCAGCCAGACAACTCCAGTCCTATCAGCACCACTGCAGGGGCTTCCCTCCCCAGTGAGACCCCGGGAGCAGGGCAGGGGGAGAGCACCAGCGAGGCGGGAAGGGAATTCAGCCTCCGCAACTTAGAGTTGCCCTTTTTTCTCAGGCAGAGGGAACCGAGAGAAGGGCACGGATCTCCATTGTTTGCAAAGAGCCCGTCCCGTGAGACAGCTTGGGTTGAGATTTATTTTTGTTGCCATTTAAATTAAGTATATAGGCAATCCTGAGGCCGTTTGGACCAGATCCAGCGTGTGCAAGCACCATGTTTGGAACAGGGTGGGAACTCTTATTTGCGTTCAGACACAGAGGAAGCACTTTAAGCTGTGTCTATAAGACAGATGCCAGGGACCTATACTGGAAGGTGCTGAGCAGGCACTGGTTAGCAGTGAATATGATTGCTCTCTATAAATACATCCTAGGGAGAGGAAGGTGGGCAAGAGCCATGGAGGGAAATGAGGTATTTAAGCAAAAGGACAATGTTGGCACAAGAACAAACTGGCTGTAAGGCTGGAAATTTGAAGATTTCTAAACATCAGAGGAGTGAAGTTCAGGAAAAGCCTTCCATGAGAGAGGAGCAGGGGCATAAAAACTGATTGAAATGCACTGGCAGTAGGTTAATGGCTGTGACCTAGGAGTTGGTTGCTGGCAAGAGCAAGGGTGTGGTGGATTTCAGAGCAGGGATTGACCCTTCCAGGAACAAGTGGGAAGGGCCCTGAAGAGCTGGGCTTTGCTTTCCCACTAAGGCCACCAAAGTCAAGAGAGTTTCTTTGGGTTTACAGTAGACTGGAAGTGGGCAGGATTTCGCTTGGCATGCCGAAGCCCTTTATCCAGACAATATTTGCTTACTCCAACAATTGTTTTGCTGCCACTGCTCAAGGGTCTTCCTGGGAGAGGCAATAAATGCCAGGTTAAATGGAAACTGTGAGAAACATTCTCCCTGGGACATGAGGCCAAATCCTTTTTTTTTTCTGAGTGCAAAGCTTCAGTTTGTTCTTGTTTACCAGAGGACTCAAACATGTGCTAAGCTGCCGATGATACACCTGGGCTTTGCTTGTGGAAGGACAGGTTGTGCTATCAAAAAGCTTTTCTGCACCAGGAACACCATCCTGAAAGAGTGATGTAAACACCAGGTTCCTCCTCTCCGGGTATCAAACAGCCTTCTGAAACCGGTAGGAGAAGTCTAGATATGAAGGCAGGATAACAGTAACAGCAGAGCAAAAAATACAAACTCCAATCATGCATTTGTTATCATTTCTCAAGGGGATGCTCATTTCAGAGAAGTGCTGTCATCATTGGAAGAGGGGGGTGCTCAGCACTTCCTCAGAATGTATCCTCCAACAAATTAAGCGTCAGTGGGGATCTGTCAGAACAAGAGTGGACCCCATTCATTGGAATAAAGTGGTGATAGGTAGAGCTGGTATTCATCCCAGTGATAACCAACTGGCTGGCACCACGAAGCAAACTTCCATAATAACTTGAGTCTCATCACTCAAGCATTTGTATAGAAGACATAAAAGCAAGAGTTGTTTGCAATTTATTTTACACCCCAGTGCTGCTCTCAGAGCTTGCTCCTGGGGCTGCTCTCCCTTCAATGAAAAATGTTCCAGAGCAGTAATTCCCACTGGTTTTCCAGTCGAGACTGAAATGACTCCATCGGTGACGGTACGCTGCCCTGTGCGTGGAGCCTGGTAACGTGAAATTGCTGTGCACTGCCTCTCTCTCCCAGCCACATTTATAATGCTTATTAGGAAAGCCAGCTGCTGCCGGGGCTGCTGCAACTCTCTTGTTGGTGTCTCTCTTGAATTGCCTTGGCTTGTGTTTCCTACTCAGGCACCCAAGGGCAAGGTTATGGGGTTCCCTCCTATTCAGCCATTATTATTATTATAGCTGTTATTATTATTATTATTATTCATTACTAATATTAATTATGCAGCATGTGGTAGTGCCTAGGAGCCCCAAACCACGGCCCAGAACTGCAGTGCACCCAGCCCTTCACATGCACTGAGCAGAAAGGTGTTCCCTGTCCCAGAGAAAGTGCATGAGCTTGTACTGGAGTAACAGAGGGAAGAATTTGCTACCTAGAGGCCAAATTCACCACGGCATGAAAAAATGCACCTCCCTTTAAATACATCTTTACCCCATGAAACGCATCTGTACAACCTAGAGCAGAATTCACCCCCTTGAAGGGCAGAGATGGCACAGAGTCTGGAGATAAGGGCTGTAGATTTATTTGGTCCAGGATTAGGGATTTGAGTTGGTTTTGCAAATCAGAAGTTTTATCGCTAGTGCTGCTGAAAGCAGCAGAAGTCCTGCAGCCCAATGGCAGCGTGAATCTCATGGCATCCCTCAGAAAGTGAGAGTTCCTGGCTTTGTTGTATGAAACCTTGGGATCAGACAAAACAGATGACAGCACACTTCCAGCCCCATACTTGTGGGGAAATACTTTAAAGTCGCCTTGATCAGAGATCTAGAAAAGATCTAAAAAACCCTAGATTTTTCTTATTTTTGATATGGTTTAGTGGGCATGGTAATATCCAGTCACAGCTCCCGTCTTGCTTAAAAAGGTAAGGTGTACAATTAGTTTGGATTACTGCATTTCATTATTTCCTTAGGATTTAGTCTGTAACAATTAGAGAATACACACTTTGCAGGTGGGGTTACACAACGCTCCCTGACATCTGTGACGAGCCCAAGGATCTGGAGCCTGCCTGCCTCTGCAACAGCCCTGCTGCGGAAACTTGCCAAGTTACTTCACTTCTCTCTGCCTCAGTTTCCTTCTCTGTGAAACAGGGGTGAGAGTAATTTATTGTAATTCTTTTGCAAATTGTTTTGAGGTCTGCTGAGCTCAGTGAGTGAAGTTTGACACAAGGAAGAGCAGAAGAGTGATGCTCGCAACAGCATGTTCTCATTTCCCTGCAACACTGACGCTTGTCCTGCAATATAACAACGTGTCACTTCAAAATTTACTCTAAGTATTAATTTAATTATTACTTTAAAATGAAAGTGCCAGACACTTCAGGTCAGGGGAAGTCTGTGTATAAATGCCTCAAGGCCTAGGAAGCTTTCAGCTCTAAAAGCTGATGGTCACTTGAAAGGTACTTTGGCACCTCTTAATGAAGGGAGTGTGTGTTTTTACATCTTGCAGTGGTTTAAAGGTTGTTTGTTTTTCTGCCTCTCTGGTGTGTAATTGAATATGTTTTCATGTGGAAATTGAGCTTTTCTGTTGCTTTTAGAAAGCTTTATGAGAATTGCAGATGAACAATATGATTCAAATTTTTTGATTACTTAGAAATAAAGAGCAACCCGTTCTAAACAATCTTTGAAAGGGTGCACCTTGATCTAAGGGCAGATGAAGTCCACTGTTTCTGGCACTACCACTCACATGCTTAAAACCTGGCAACAGCTCATACATTGCAAAGAAGAGGGTCAGCTCCTGAAAAAGCTCAGAGCCGTTGACCAGGTTACACTGATTTCCAGGTGTCAGGGTGTAGGTGAGAACACTTTATATTTGCCACAAAGACTTTATAGAGTAACCAACAACAACAACAGCAAAATCAAAACTAAACAGTCCTTTGAGCAGAGAATCTTGGCTATTTTCCCTCCTTTTTATGAAAAGGAGTGGAATGAAAGTGGGGCCTCCAAGATCATCGAGAGAGGCAGTTTCAACTTAAGCCCCTTCTCCTTTAGTTCCATGGAGCAATAAACACCTTTGGCTACAGGAATAATCAGTAAATAATGATAACAACAAACGGAAAGGGGTATCCACTTACCTTACATAGAGATTGAAGTATCATGGTGAGCATGTTATAATAATAAATTTATCATTCTCCACATAATATCCACTTTATAACCCAGAACCCCAGTAAGGGGCCTAATACTAAGCAAATCTCGAGCCTAAATAGAAAATTTAGTCTCTTTTGGCTCCCCATGTAGTCAACAGAGGAAGAAAGACTTATCTAGGAGACAAAATTACTCTTGCTTCAAATCATCACTCCTGAAAGACCTGAGATTCCTCAAGTGTCAACAGAGGTTTCAAAGCAAAGAGAGCAGATGTTATTTAACAGCTGGGAAAACCAAAGCAGGGTAGGATGAGGGGCTGTGCCTTTGTTCCCCATCCTGGTGTCCTGAACCAGCATCCTGCCTGTTGGGTACCACTGCATCTGGAACCACAAATATCTTCTGATAAATTCATAGAATGATAGAATCACTAAAGTTGGAAAAGGCCTCCAAGATCATCGAGTCCAATCATTAACCCATCACTGCCAAGTCCGCCACTAAACCTAAGTACCACATCTGCAAGCTTTTAGAACACTTCCAGGGACAGTGATCCCACCACTTCCCAGGCAGCCTGTTTCAGTGTTTGACAACTCTTTCAGTGAAGAAATTCTTCCCAATATCCAATCTAAATGTCCCCAGTGTAACTTGAGGTCATTTTCTCTTGTGCTATTGCTTGTTACTTGGGAGAGGAGACCAATTCCCCCCCATATTACAACCTCCTTTCGTGGAGTGGGAGACTGCAATAAGGTCCCCCTGAGCCTCCTTTTTCCCAAACTAAACAACTCCAGTTTCCTCAGCCACTCCTCATCAGATTTGTGCTCCAGATACTCCATCAGCCTGGCAGCACTAAGTCCACTTACCTCTCCCCACAGACATTAACTTTCAGGATAAGGGGTGTTGTTGGATGTTCTTAGAAGGCTAATGCAGAATTTCCCAGCCAGGAAAGTTACTGGTGCATTAGCATGACCTAATTCTGTCCACATTGCATTCTGTGTAGTCACCTCAAAGAGCTACAGCTGATGGAAGACCGGTGTAGGTGGTCTTGGTTCCCCCTTACACATGCCATGGTTGAGTTCCTTCTTGGAAGCACAACAAGCAGCCCAGCACAGTGGAATCATTGCACTAACAAAATTTAGGTGTCTGTCTGTCCTGCCTGGTCTCTGCACTCAGTATTTAGCCAGCAAAGAGAGAGACTTCTCCAAAGATTGTTTCTAATGTGAACCAGCCCAGAAAAGAATCTCTTTTTGCAATGTTTGTAGACAGAGCATTAGGAGATCAGCTGGTTAACTTCAGTAGCTTAGCTGAACACTTAGAGTTATGAGTTTCTGTGGAGGAGAAGCATCCACTTACAGGAAGAGCCCCCTCTCATTCAAAGAATTATTCCAAGCCACAGGTGGAGGCTGCTTCATATCAATCCCTATCAGGATTCAAAACAGTTCTAATGGCCAAAAAGCATATGTTTCTCTGCAGGTAAAAGTCTTCCATCTGAGATTCTTCTAATTAAACACACTATATACCAAAACTGAAAGGGTGTCTGAAAAGACCAAAAAGGGGAAAAAAACCCAACTCAAACCACAAGGAATGCACCGAAACCCAAACTACAGAAACCTCAAAAAGAGAACTAATAGCAACATCATCACCTGAATTCCAGTTGCATCTCATTAGAGCTTTCCTACACGGGGACATGCAGGGAAGTGAAGGCAAGTCAGCTAACTACAGGTGTGAAGTCAGTGCCCATAAATTAAAGCACATGTGCATGTTCTCATTTAGGATTAAAATGCCTTTAGTGCTTAATCCTCAGAGGAGGATTAAGCTACAGCAATGTGAGGCAACTTTATTCCTGAATGAGGGCATCCCCACAACGGCTGAATGTTTTTAGCTGGTGCACATTGACTTCACACTTTTCCTTGTTCACCTTCCTGAGGGTCCCTGAAAACACATGGCCAGGGAACACTTGGCTGCAAAGGGCCAGGAAAGGGGGGACCAAAGCTGGCTGAGGGGGATCAGAGCTGGGCCCGTGGTGAGGCCAGGCCAGGTTTGCTTTGCACTCCAAAGTCTGGCTATGGCAAGGACTTTCTTCTCAAACAGTCGTACACCCAACTGCATATTCACTTAACAAAACATGCTGGGTATTGGCATAATCCAAAGGGATTCCTTCGGTGCACGGCAGTGAAATTAATGTGGTTGCTCCAGTTTTGCTTTCTGAGTGTTGTGTTCTTCTGCTTTTCATGGTGCAGCCACCTCTGTTCAGATATAAAACACCTTACTCTGAAGAAACATAGAATCATGGAATGGTTTGGGTTGGAATAGACCTTAAAGACCATCTAGTTCCAACACCCTGGCATAGGAAGGGACACTTTCCACTACACCAGGTTGCTCAAAGCCTGAGCTTGAACACCTTCGGGGATGGGGCATCCACAGCTCTCTGGGTACCCTGTTCCACTGTCTCACCACCCTCACAGTCAAGAATTTCTTCCTAATATCTGATCTAAATCTACTTACTGTCAGTTTAAAGTCATATCCTCTTGTCCCATCACATGACTATATAAGAAGTCCCTCTCCAGTTCTTTTTTAGCCTCTGTTAGCACTGGAAGAAGATATTAAGTCTCCCTGGAGCCTTCTCTTCTCCAGGGTGAACAATCCCAGCTCTCTCAGCCTGTCTCCACAGTAGAGATGTTCCAGACCTCTGAGCATCCTCATGGCCTTTTCTGGACCCACTCCATCAGGTCCACATCCTTCTCATGTTGGGAACCCCAGAGCTGGGTGCAGCACTGAGGGTGGGTTGTCATGAGAGCAGAGTAGAGGGGAAGATCATCTCCCTTGACGTGCTGGTCACATTTCTTTTGATGCAGCCCAGGATATGGTAGAGCTTTCCGGGCTGTGAGCTCACATTGCTGGGTCACGTCAATCTTCTCATCTATCAGCACCCACAAGTCAGGAGTGCTCTCAATCCCATTCTTTATCCGGCCTGTATTTGTGCTTGGGATTGCTCCAGCCCATGTGCAGGATCTTACACCTTGAGAAAGAGAGAGATTTGACTTTCAGTCTTTCTTGTTTTGCTTTTCTTTCATTCCCCTCCCAAGTAATTGTGGAAAAAGATGGCTAATCCTAAATGTAATCTGGATCTGGAAGAGCTTTGGTAAGAGCAGCGCATATGGTGAAAACGTGAAAAGATTGCTAGAGGAAAGGGTAAAGATGACTGGCAGACACAAAAAGGAACTGAATTTGATAAGCCAGAAATTTCTTTCCAGTCCCATCGATGCAGCCTCACAGGAAAGCTGTGCACACTGAAAGTAGGTGGTTTGTTTCAACGCATCAAAACTGTGAGTGCTAAGACCCACTCACTCAGTGATAACATCTTCTGCATTTCTCCTCCATTTCCATGGCATGCACAGCCTAATTTTAACCTGAGCCAGAGCAGTGAGTGGCCGTCTGTAGCTTGGATGAAAATACAAGCATTTCTCCTCATTTCCAGGGTGGAGAAACCAAGGCTCACAGCAAGGAGAAAGAGCAGCACAAAGCTGCCACAGAAATCTGCAACAGAGATGGGAGAAAATCCTATTTTGTTTCCACTTCTGTGCCCAGTGCCAAACTGCCTCCTCACTATTGCAAAAAATCACACAAACAATCTGGCTCCCAGCTCTCTGATGTCTGCTGAAAAACCAGAGTGGTGTGTCCCACCTCTGCTAAAGCAAACAAGGAAACAACAGCGAGAAGTGAAGGACGGGTCTGAAGTGGGATCTGTGGTGAGCAGGGGTAGTGGCTTTGGCCACGCCAGGCACCCAGCTGCAGTTCCCCACGGCCAGGGCAGGTCACAGCCAGGAAGGGACGTGCCCCACGTCCGCTGTTTGCCACGCGCTGGTGCTCGATGGGAGCTGCTCTTGAGCCTGTCAGCTCCAGTGCAAGGCAAACCAGGACCTCTCCCAGATCAAACAAACACCAATCCCTTCTTTCACTGCAGAGCAACCACAGCTACGTCCCTCAGCGCTGCTGGGGAAGATTTCGGTTTTACCACACGCGCCCAGAGCTGCGGGAGAACGGCAGATAAAGCTTTCTGCCTGGGCAAGTGCTCCACTGAGCTCTGTCTGTGCTGCCTGCACGGCTGTGTCGTGAGCAGGAAGGTTCTGACAGGTGGCTTTGCTGTGAGAAAGGTGGCACTCTCGTCCTGGCTACCTCACACAAGCCTCATGTTGCCTCCTTGAAAACAAAGTTCCCTGACACAGGAGGGAAAAAGCACTTTCCTCTAGGTGGTGGTGGTATAGGCATGAAGAAACACAACTGGGAATTGCAATCCACACAATGGCCTGTGTGTTTGCTGGGTAGGGAACCCAGCTCCATCCCATATCCCTAAATGCTCACCTGCAGCACCTGAACTACAAGACAGCAATCCCCACTCCCACAGAAGAGGCAGGGGTGGTCCTTCAGTTCCCTCAATGTCTTCAAGAATCCTGGGATGCTGCTTGCTCTCTCCTCAACCCTACTGGAAGTCAGGTATCCTTCCTCACATACTCAAAATTTTGCTGAAACTCAACTCTGCTGGAAGGGATTTGAGCTCTTCTGCTTGTTTTTGAGGCCCTGCTCTGGTGTGAGCTGAGGAGGAGCACAGTTTTGCTTCAGCAATGATACTCTGTCTTCTTCTAGGGGAAGGGCAAATATCCACCTCC
The DNA here is from genome assembly GCA_013397565.1 of Ptilonorhynchus violaceus. Classification (NCBI taxonomy): domain Eukaryota; kingdom Metazoa; phylum Chordata; class Aves; order Passeriformes; family Ptilonorhynchidae; genus Ptilonorhynchus; species Ptilonorhynchus violaceus. The sequence goes on from VZRJ01008274.1 coordinate 528,690, forward strand.
ACTTCTGCTGTCACCAGGTCACCTGGCAGTGACCAGGATGTAACAGGCCACTAAGGAACAAGGACAACAAGAAGCAGGTCCTCCCAAAAGGAAGTTAGATGCAACTATTGAGCAAACCATCAACCTTACAATAAAACCTGTAGATGTAATCATGTAGGGGTTTTTTCACATCAGGTTATTGTATATATAATTTTATATATAGTACAACAACATCAAAAACAAAGACAGACAAACCCAGGCACCCTGGATTCACACACAGTGATGGCATCTCTGAGTTTTTAATTTCATCCCTCTCCACGTGTGGGAGGTCCTGGTGCCACTTGGGTCTGGTAGTCATTTACCACACTCATGCAGAGAAGCAGGAGGAAGAGATGCAGACCACCTGCCACCATGGCCATCATCACCAGGATCTCCTGCTGGCAGAGTGGAAATTCCAACAGTTTAATGTTTAATGACAGGGGAAACTGGAGTCTGCAGAACCTCGCAGCTGAGAACAAACACCGCACATAACCCACCTCCAGTTCTCCAGGGGCAGAAACGAGGCACAAATGGGCCATGCTGGTGCCAAGAATGTCCAACACAACATCTAGTAAAAGCAACTGAAAAGATTGCAGAGACTTTCTGGAATGACCCATTAACATTTTTATGATGAAATGTAGGTGTGACAGGTCCGAACCATCTCCTCTCACCTCCTTAGTGTGGCAGCGGCTGAAACACCTGCGGACGCGATACTGCACATGGCAACACGCTCACTCTGCCAAGAGACACGAAACTGTGTTGATGGAAACATGAAAATAGCCACACCTTGGGCAGATCTGGGTTAAAATGGAGAAATTGTAGCTTTCAGTCTTCTTGCACGGAGAACATTTACAATAGGGAGAGGGAAAAACTTTTGTGGGGGTTCACAGCCTCCTGTTGAGCTCTGTTCAGTCAGGAGGTCAGGTACACTGTCTGTGTGATGGCTGGCATCCCAAACACAGGGGAATATGAGGGAAAGAAAGGAAAAAAAAAGTTGGCATTTCTGGATCTTTCATTTAGTTAAAAACGAGTTACTGGGCTCACTGGGAGGGTACTGGGGTGAGAAGCACCAGCCTGGGGTATAGAAGTTGTGCCAAAGTGTCTGAAGATCCATTTCAGCCATGAGATTCTGTGGCTGGGGTTTTGCCTCATCCTGTGAGGAAGGAAAATGAGAAAGAAGGCACAGATTTGGGTACTAGGCCCACTTGTGAGGATGCTGAGTGGCTGGGTGGGAATTGAGGAGACATGATGCTTCACCCACGCTGGAGGGAATGAGAAGGGCGGTGGGGAGAGAGAAGGAGGAGAGCTCATATAAGCAGAGATCCCATTTTGTTTCCTTTCAGTTTCATTGCAATTAAAGCTCCTAATTGAAACCAGTTTTACCCAAGGTTTACTGTGGTGGTTGTTTTCTTTCTCTGCTGTTAAATGCAGGTGTTTCACATAGCAGGAAGTTGGCACGAAAGGGTAAATTTCCAAAGCACTGCCTGTACCATTCATAAGTTAATGCCTGAAGAAGTCAGCATTGTGAAGAGCCCAGCTGTGCAAAGGAGATGTCAGCTGGGAGAGGAGGACAGGGGAGAGAGGAAGAAGGGGTGGGGAAAGGATGTTTGTCACAGCAGTGAAGGTGTGAGGAATGAAAGTCACAGAGTCACAGAATGGTTTGCACTGGAAGGGACCTTAGAGATCATCTCATTCCAACCACCTTGCCATGGGCAGGGACGGTTTCCACTAGACCAGGTTGCTCCAAACCCCATCCAACCTGGCCTTGAACATTTCCAGAGATGTCAAATAGGGTCAGCTCTGATCTGTTCCAACATATGACAGCCCACCCCAATCCTGCCTTAGGGGAGTACGTAGAAAATTTCTGCTAGGTTGCCATGGGGGCAGTTTTAAACCCCATCATTTTGTGTTGGACCTTTGCAGAGCAGAGCTGGCCCAGATGAAGGAGGACCTCCAGGGAGCTGTTTACCAGCCTGGAAGTGGGCTGCAACTCTGTACACGCCGCTTCACTGATGTGGAGTGAGTGAAACATGAACTGAAGCAATATTAAAATTGTAGTGTGCCTACAGAGCCATAGGGGTGTGTGTGATGCTTTGCAGACAAAGCAAACTCTGAAGAAAAAAATATACATATTTTAGCCTCAATAAAATACCTTCACAGAGGCCTGTCGCAGACACTTTTCCCTCATCTTCCTCAGTATCTGAAATACAGTTTAGCAGTGCTTAGGGGTGGAGAAAATAGAGCTATACTTATGGACAGTGAACCTGGCAAACCCCTTACATAGCTGCTTGGGGTTACACAGTGGATGAGGGAGAACAGCCATTCCCAGCTCAGGAGAGGATGTGATGGTAATTTTGGATGTTACCACGGGGTAGGGTGAAACCAGTTCCATGTAACATCCTCCTCCAATTTTGACATTACTTACTCCTGGAGGAAAAAATAAGCCCTTGAGCTTGTGAAGCAGCTTTAGAGCTGGGACACAAGCTGTGGGGAGGTTTTTTGCTAATATTTCCCTGGCTGCTCAAAAATCAGTCCCGTGGATGCAAAAGGGCTCTGGGCTGGAGATGCAAAAAAGCTCCTAATGGAGAAATCAGCTCGGTGCTCAGGCTCCATCCTGCTCTGCAGCTTATTTTATCTGTAGAGCCTTGGCCTGGAGGAAACATGGATGTTGCAGACTGAGGTGGCTGTGATGCAGAGCCAGGGTCCAACCTTCATCTCAGGCAGACCAACAGCTGCACATCTCGGCCACTGGATCCACGCGCTCCTCCTCGAGAGGCAGAGAAAAACAACAAACCATAAAAAGAACACTTTTGCTAGGAAATAGGTCGTCGAGCTTAGGGTGTTACCCACAAGGGCAATCATTTTCCTATCACACCACGGCTCTGTGCCCTGCGCCCATCCCAGCAGCTGCTCAAGGGGCAGGGACAGCCCCGGTTTCCCGGGCTGACCCGAGCATCGCATCCTGCAGCAGTGCACAGCCCTGGCTCGTCATGTACCAATCACCCCCTGCTCGACTGAGCAGTGCCTGTCAGTTGCGTGCCCAGAGCCAGGCTAATGTGATAAAACCGTGTTTATATCACACACAATTCAGCCGTGCATCACTCAGGTGCTGTTTTCAGAGGAGCGGAGCCGTGTCACGGGGTTAACCACCAACGGAAGCTGAAGCTTCAACAGCCTTTATTAGCTCGCAAGTGCTCCTAACCACACTCTTCCTACTTGCAGAAGAGGCATCTTCTTTCATGGGCCTCCTCTTGGGCTGTGGAGGTGATATTTACCAAATAAAAACTGTTGCTGCACCTGTGTAGTTCTCATGTGGCTTTCACTACCTCCCAGGTTAACCCATTCCTCTCGGAGGCTGTTTTGGGGAGAATTCTTGACTTTCATTCGGGTTTGCAGGAGGGAGGATGGGGACAGAGCCTTCCTGGTGGCACCTCAGCGTGCTCCTTGTCTTTCTCAGCAAGGTGCTTGGCTGATTGGGGTGCAGGATGGTGGGTATGCAGGAGAGGAAATGGGAATGCCTTCAGATAGGCACAGAGTTTCTCAGCTGCCTTGACTGCTGGGATGTGAGGTGTACATAGGGGAAAGGCATAGAGGGGTGAAAATGTTTCTTTGGCATTATCACCCCACACAGGTCTGTGCATCACTGGGGTCCACCCCAGCCTCCTGTCAGGCATGTGCCAAGCTGAGGAGGTGAGGGAGGAGCAGGGTTGCGTGGAGGGAGTGTTTTGGGAGTGCCTTCCAAATTCATAAAGACATTAAGTAAACAACTTTGTGATTCCACTCATGTTTTCTTAGAGGCAGAACCCATCCTTATCTACATCAAGGTCCTTCACTCCTCATTCCTGCTTTGGTGCTGCTTTTGGAAGAAGAAGAGGTGTGAGACAGACTGCTTTTTATCTACCATAGTTCAAATTGCTGCCTGCACGCCAGCCCTGGAAGCTGCGTGGGCACAGCTGGGGTTGGCAGCAGGAGGAGGAGGAGACGGGACCCAAGTACACTGTCACCTGCTACAGACACTTCCCCCAAGATTCCTGCCTCTATCAAGCTTCATATTACCCACCTAAACAGGAGTGGTGAATAAATTCCATGTGCAACTCTATAGCTGGTTCTGTGCTGCTGGTCTCCAAAGATACATTCCACAGGAGAGGTTTCCCATACCCAAGGTGTCGTTGTCGAAGGAAAATACCTTCAAGCAAAGCTTTTCTGAGTGTGGGGTGCTGTCAGGTGATACCCCAGCTGCAGTAAAAGCCCTGCAGTGAAGCCTCTCCCACTGCTGTGATTCTTCACACCCAAGGCTGTTGTTTTGGGCACACCAGATCAGCCCTACCAGAAGCACCTGGCAGGTGAAAATACACAGCAGGACAGGAGCTGCAGTGTTGTCTCCAGAGGCAAAAGGGACAAACCTTTCCCAATAGCTTACCTGGGTCCAATAACCAGCTGGAGAAATTCAGAGAATAAAAAAACCCAAGGGCCACTGAACACAAAGGCAGCCCCTCTGGTTCAGAGGCAAATTACTCACACCTGGGAAGGTGTTTGAGGAAGTATCACTGCATGAATATTCCCAGTTCTTTTCCAAGGTATCTGCTGTTTGCTGTTAGCTATAACACACTGCTCTTCCCCCCAGCACCAATTCCTCTCAGCTATATTGAGAGTCTTGTGTTCAACATACAAGGCTCAATGCCTCTGACCTGAGTTCCTTTCTGGCATAACCAGCACCTCAATTCTGTGTCACCATTTCAAGCAGAAAGGCTTTGAGACGATGGTGGTGATGACATCAAACGCTTAAAAAGAGGGAATCCACCTCCTCACACTTTGACATTACCCTAAGGACAGTGTGAAAATTTATCAGTGGGCAATTCTGCGTTCTCTTTTATTTGCTTTCTGATTTAGAGCGTTTAGGGAGCCACATCATTAAACTCATCTTCACCACTCTGAGAGGTGGACAGGAGCTCTTCCAAAAAATACAAACCAGCTTTTTTTCAGGAGTCATAGAAACTGGTGCTACTTATATCAATGGAAATGAGCATCATGGAGGAAAAGGGCAGCCTGGATGTTGCTCCAAGCTGGTCAGATCCATTCCTTGAGGCCACCAAGGATAAACAAAGGCAAAAGTGTTTCTTGCAAGCAGTTCTCCCCTTTCTCCATAGTGGGTCTGAAGTCATCCCTGAATGAATGTTACAGCAAGAGAGGCAGGACTCTTAAATCAATTTATGGTTCCTGTTTTCCTTCACCAGGTGACTAATTAGTCCCAGATGGGGCTAGTTACATTTCCCCTGTTGGGAAAGAAACCCTGTGGAAAATCTCTGTTCTCCAGAACTGGAGAGAGTGTAAGCTGCTTTACCGTGAGCAGCTCCTCTCTCTCCCCATCATCTCCTTCATCTTCCCTCTTTGTCCATAGCTGGACCAGGAAATCTCATTTTCTGTACCTCCCTCACCCTGAGTTATTCCACAAACACAAGCCTCCATGTCCAGTGATTAAAAAAAGGTCCTGAAAACATTAAATGAAAAATTTAAAATGAAAGATTTAATCTTGTCATTCAGGATTTTGTCTTGTGGCCAAGAGGACCTAAAGATGTGGAGCCTCCAGTTGCTCTTTTTTAACAAGTTACATCAGAAAAAACACTGTGCCACTTTGGGAAGCAAAGGGTGCTAGTAAGTTATTGGAGAAAAACCACATGGCCAGATGCTGTTGCCTCAAGCCCCTGAGGGCAGATGTTACCAGCGGAGGTGTGACAGTACTCCAGCACTCCAAGACTATAAACAGAACCTTAAGCAACTCATTTAAGACAAATCATTTTAGAAATGAAGCGTTTACTTACTCATCGACATAAAACCTCCACTCTTTAATTGTCTATCTCATTCTGTGAAAGTGCATTGAAAATCTACCAACTTTATAAATAGAACTCAGTTAACAATCGCTTTGATGTCTAAGATGAAGTCCACATTGTTACTCCCCCTGTCTACCTGTCTGTTTTTTGAGATTGTCTCTGTTTAGACCAGCATTCCTGGGCTGGTAGTGAGATAGATGCAAATGAGGGATGATGAAAGATTAATTATTTTTCGTTGGAGGGAGTTTCTTACCGAGGTTTTCTATCTCACGAACATCCCAGTGTAGAGAAGGGAGATTATAACACCAGGGGAAAAGCCAGGTTCTCCCTGTTTCACACTGAAAAACAAATCAGGTCTTTTAATCATGATCCCCATTTTCAACTGCTCCAGAATTTGAATATAGTCCTAATAATCTCCCAACTTTTTTCTGGGATGTCTTATTTGGGTTCTGTAGGCACTCCAGTGCTGCTGGTTCGGGGTGAGGAGATCAGGGTAATGCAAATCACTCACTGATTTCTGGTCCTGAGGTAATGGGCACACACAGAAGGTGGTCTGAATATGGCACCCAGAGCCACTGTCTGTCCCTTGCTGAACGTCTCATCCCCTAAAAACTTGGGCTTCTGTGACGATATTCAGAACCTGATGCATCCAGATTTTATGTCAAAAACTTTAATGTGCCTTATTGAAAACCCAGCCCTAGAATGGCAGGTGGGATATGAGGGATACTGTGAAGAACTGGCTGTGCCATGCAGCTGAGAAAGAGCCCACCCACGTCTTGCCTGACTTAGACAACTCACATCCATCCCTCATGTTCATAGTTCCTGAGGTTGCTTCCAGAATTCAATGTGTGGGACCTGAAAAACACCTATCGTGGAGGGGGTCTGAGCACAGATAAACCAGACCTGTTGCCAGTACACTGGAAGGTTAATTAAATGAATATGGCTTTCAGTAACTTCCAAGCTAAACAATTTGCCAAACTTGCTAAATATTGGAAGTGTTTTGCCTCTATTGGCTCCGTGCTCAGGCATCACAGGATGATTCGTTCCACCAATAATTCATGTACCTGCATGTTTTTAATGACAACTGAAATACCCTGGCATTTCTGGGCTAGCATGTGTGCTATGATCTATGAGCCTACACTCCCTCTGCCTTCACTTTGAACTGAACTGCTTTATTAAGCAACCCCACTACCCACCACTGTCGAACGTGCCAGGACCTGTGAAGTTTTCTTGTGCAGTGTTGCCTTTGAATCCCTTCCAAGACCCAACCAGTAGCACCAGTATTCAGACACCGTAGGATGATACCCACAGCCAATGAACTAAAACTTCCTTTGGGAATCTGTAGAAACCCAAGGAGCCTGTTTTGGTTTTTTTTAACAAAACCAATTGACGCACAATCTGCAGTCATTAGGACAGGCAGCTAGAAATGAGCATATCTGCAATAAAAATCTCAACACCTACCTGCTTCCCCAGGAGACAAAGTTGCCCGTCCTAGAGGAGTAGAACAGGGCACTCTGAAAAGAGGAATAGAGCAAAAAGTGGCTCTTCTGCCTTATCTGCACTGCACATGAAGCTGCCTCAGAAGCTTATTTCTGAGGATTTTTTTCTGATATTTACTCTTTTATTGTTACAAAGCGGGTAAGATATAGAGCCTTAGATATCCATGGTCAGATCCACGAACGAGCTCATGCATTTCAAGTGGTATTAGATATTCAAGTAGGAATTTGGAATGAGATTTAGTTCACAGATGAAGGTACCCAAACTCAGGTGTTTAAGTGATGACCTGTGAAATCCCCCTGTGGCTGGTGGGAAGCCAGCAGTGCTGTCAGTGAACTCTTAGAGTTTATTCAGCTCACCTTAAAGCAGACATTTTTGTTTGGGCCACCAATCAGTTTTCTTGTTGGTAGTGACTTTACTTTCTAGGAGCTCCATCCAGTTGGCCACATACCAACACCTGGAGTAAAACGCTGGAATATCTACCACATTTGCACCAGATTATCAGAAGTTATTTAGGATCTGTGTAAGACTTATGGTCTTCTGAGCAACAGCAAGAGGCAAGACATGTCCTAGAGCACCTCAAAGGGCATTCGGCACAGGCGACCCATGAAGATATTCACAGCACCAAGCCTGCCAGAGTCCAGAGAGTGCTTGGAAAATGCTCTCAGGCACCTGGTGTGATTCTTGTGGTTGTCCTGTGCAGGGCCAGGAGCTGGACTCGATGATGCTTGTGGCTCCCTTCCAACTCAGCATCTTCTATGATTCTGATACATGTGGAAAATGAATAGTGCAGGGAAGGCAAAACTCTTTGGCAACAAGGGGCAGAAAGAGTCTCTGTGGTTTGAGTGTAATCTTTTGACTCTCAGGCCTCTGAGTCTACCAGATGGATGGTCAGTGTAGTGGTCACACAGCCCTCTTGTACTGTTGAGGTGACATGGTACAACTGAAAATAAACAGAAAGTAAAGGAAAATAAAAGAAAAAAAGCCCAACAGCCAACAAGTCTACCTGCTTATCAGTCTGATCTAATGTCCTCTCATCTTGGGATGAAAGGCCAAGGACAGCTTTGCTTCTCCTGACCACCAAACAATTGTTCTTTATGCATTTGTCAGCACATATGTATTTATTTGTACTACAGCACTTCATAGCAAACTAAGATGGCTCCTGGCCAAAATATGCACAGTGTTTTTCGGTTTGGTCTCTGTGAACAGCTCCCATAAATGTCTGGACTGACACAGAGAAAGCTTGGAGCAACCTGTACTGCTTGTGCTTTGCTGGATCGCAGCAAACACGAAACAGGATGGAAACTTGGCAAGAGTCAGAAAAGGAGGATCTCTAGTGGTGCTTTAATATCTACTGAAGTTGCTATGGGATCTCTTCTCTCTGTTTCCAGTTTCTTTTTCCTGCTGATTTTCCTAGAGAAAGCCAAGGATGTGCTCCATGCCACGTCCCAGAGCCCTGATTCCCAGGTGCCAGCGTGAGGAACCATCGCTCCCTCTGGTCCCCATGTCAAGGCTTCTTTCCTGTGCAAATAAATGCACACAGGTTCCTGTGCACTTCTGAGACTCCTCCAGTATGGAATCATTATGTGGCCGTGGCATGCATCCATCCCCAAGAGCCCAGAATTTCCCCTGAGTTCAGTAGTTTAAGCTCATATATAATCAGACCAAAAAAAAATAAAATCCCAGGAACAGGTCTCACATAATGAATTAACATACAGCTTTCTCCTTCCAGCCAATACCCTCAAGCCACAGCATTCTAATTCCCTTCCTGGCCCGCACTGGTACACTTATACCAGCAGGTCTGCTTTGGGAGGTGTGAGTGGGATAGGGAGAAGGTAAAGGATTTTATTACTTTTATTATTCCGAGATAATTAAGCAGGGCAATTTTGGGCGTAAGCAAGGACTAAGCCCCCTTTTATTGCTCTGACAGAGTAAAGAGGCCATAAAAGGCATTTAAATTACCATTACCCTCAACAGTAAAATTCAGAGTTAGTCCAAAAGAAATTCTATTAACTTCAGGCTCACTGACTTCAGTGGAGCCCTCAGTTTCACAGCCTTGGAGAATATAACCCTATCAAAACAAAACTCTCTCCCAAGCCATTGCCCTGAGAAGCTGTGGCTGCCCCATCCCTGGAAGTGTCCAAGGTTGGATGGGTCTTGGAGCCACCTGGTCTAGTGGAAGGTGTCCCAGCCCGTGGCAGGAACTGGATGGTCTTTAAGGTCCCATCCAACCCAAACCATTCTGGGATTCTATGGTTCTGGGATTGCTGTTTGCTTTGAAGCAAGCACAGAGAGGGGGCACTCAGACAAATGCCAGGAGGTGGCTGCAGTGCCAGCGATGAGGCTTTTCGTGTCTGCAGAGAGCAGAGACACCTCAAAGCCCCAGCTGTACAGGGAGGTGGTCTCCTTTCACCTGCCCTAACCATTGACATCTTCTCAGGTTGCTATTTTTGAATAAACCCTTATAAACCCTGCTCTTCTCCCCAGCAAAAACCTCCCAGTGGGATTTGCAGATGCTCAGCTTTAGGCTGGCTCCAAGTTTTCTTACAAGTCTAGTTCCTGCAGTTACTTGAGCAAGGATAGACTGTATCACTGAATCTTCAGCATTTCCTTTATCTGTTATTTAAAATGGTAAAGCTTACCAGGGAGATGAATACAGGAACAGAGGAGCTGAAAGCTTTTATATCAGTCCTGTGCAAACAAAGTTAATGTGTCTTCCTTGTGCACAAAGATTAACTGTGATTAAGTGCTCCAATATGAAACAAGAAGACAGAAAAATAGAAAAGTGTTGCAGTGCTTAGCCATCCTTCTTAAAATAACTACCATTGTGTTAGGCTTAAAAGGCATTTGCTAAAGATTTTGTGAAGAATTAAGCTTATTTGTTATTCTTTTAAGATAGAAACAAGAGTAAAGGAAAAGCTGTTAGTCAACATTGTCTTAGAAGATAAAGGTTTCTAGATAACAGCATATATGGGTCAATAGAAGCTTCAGTAAATATCTTTCTTGATTGACAGGTCTCTTGAGATTTTTTTAGCTGGTTTAATGTCACCTTCTTTCTTTTTCTGTTTCTTTTTTTTTTTTTCCTAGTCTTGCAGTCATATTAGCTGATGGGGACAAGCAAGTTATGTCACATTTATATTTGACCAGCAGTGACCCCGGGAAAGGAGTGAGAAGCAACCTAAGGGCTGGTGTTTGCACCATGTCAGCCCAACTCAGGCATCTTAGCAAGAAGCTCAATTAAATGAATGAGACAGAGTTGTTCCAGACACTTCTTTTGGATTATTTCAGGAGCTGGACTTTGATGATCCTTGCGGGTCCCTTCCAGCTCAGGATATTCTGTGATTGTCTCCATCAGGGGAGATTTTCTCTGATTTAGCTTAAACCCTTTTAAAGTCATCCCTCAGAGCATGGGTAGAAAAGAGCTGTACATTGCAAACTACCAGGCTTTAGACTTGCTCGGGGGAGTGGGCATTGGTGCTTTAAGCTCTTTGTCTGCAAGGTGTAACTGTCAGGTGCTAAAAACTGCAAACCTACCTAGAAGTCCTAAGGCAAAAAATGAAATTCAAAGATCTTTTAATTTTCCTTCTGTGGCTAAGGTTATTTTTTTTTTTTTCAGTTTCCACTCAGACGCAAAGATTAAAAACAACTTACATCGAAGAGGTAAAAAGTAAAAAGAAAAAAAAAAAAGAGGAGATTCTCAGATGATAAGCTTATTCCAGCAGCTGAGTATTTATAAGGTATTCAAAACAAAAAAAGGCTGAGCCAGGGCGTAGATGTGTCTGTCCCCCTGGAAATAACACCTCACTCACCAAAGATGCCCTTTGACTTCAGTGTGGCTATCTGAGGAGTCGAGTGTTGCTCAAAGCCCTGATGATCACCACCCCTGCCATACATCCAGCTGGGTGAGAAATAAGCTGAGACCACAGTGCAGCATCCCTTGAATCTCAGTCTTAGACGATAGCCACCCCTAGAAGAGATTCCTGTGTTGAACAGTTTAAAAATAAATAGCTCTGCTTCGCATCAGGATGCCAGATTTTGGAGTGTTTGAAGCTTTTCATGCCTCTGCAAGAGGTAGGAGAGAGCATGCAGACAGACAGACAGCAGGGCAGGGAGGAACAGAGGTTTGCCTACAGTAGAAAACTGTTTAACTTCACTGAATCACCAGCAAAAATCGTTTTTCCCTATGGACAGATTGAGACAGGAGCAAATATCTGAATTTTATTGGGTAACTTACCCCGCCAAAATAAGTCTTTTTAAATGAAGCTTGGAATAGCTACTGAGCATCTACACCAGGGATTCCCAAGAGCTTTCAGCCATGTCCCTGGGGCATTTTGGGTGTGGCAGAGCTGGGTGCGTTGGCAGAGGAGATGCCCATTTGTCTGGACACCTGCTCCAGCTTCAGCTGTGCTTTGGAGCCGGGTCCCAACCTGGGTCCCAGCAGGAATCTTGCTGAGACTCCTATGGTTTGTCCCATGCCGTCCCACAGCTTCTCTTTGTGGGACCACCATAACCGTGACCCACGAGTGGGGACAGAGCCACAGCAGAAAGCTGCCCTGGGAGATGTTCCACCTGGGCAGCAGAGATGGAAAAGGGATTTCTCCTGGGAAAACAGACACAAACAGAACGACTGATAAAAGCCTTTGAAATACACTGTTCAGTGAGGACAAACCTGGGGAGAGAAGATGTTCGATGAGACGCACAAAACTTCCAGAAAAATATTAGCGTGTTTCAACTCATACAATTTTCAATGGGAATTAGTGCCAAGTGTATGGAAGGAATTCAAGCATTAGCCTTCCCCACACATCCCACAGCTGGTGCTGGCTGCAGCCGGCTCATACGATTTGAAACTTGATTTATCCTCAGCGCAAAGTCCTGCTTAAAATTCAGTAACGCGTTTATTTATTTTCGGGCACAACCTATTTCCCCGGCCTGAAGACTGCCTGAGAGGCAACAGATAGTTCTGCCTTGAAATGTGATATGGCAAAAGCTGGGGCGATTTTGGCCTGTCTCAATATTGTGATCACGGTCGGGAAGTAAAAGCCCTTCTCCCACAAGCTGCAGGGACAGTGTGTGGGGGTGACCACGTGCCTTTCCGGACCCCTCACATCCATGCTGAGTAGGAGGGGTGCAGAGAAGAGCAGCACGACATTTTAGGGCTGGCAAAACCCACAAACACCATGAGAAGCTTGCTGAAGAAAGTACAAACCTGCGAGCCAACCCCACCCAGTCGGAAAATGCCTGGAGAGGTGTGAACACCACGGAGAAGGGGGAACTGGCCTAAGGCAGGAGAAGAAATCAGTGGAGACAACGTGTGAGGTGAGTCTTGAGGGTCACAGTCCACATCTAGACCCTCTTAGAGGAGGCAGTGGATATAATCCGGGGTTCTGTGAATCTACCCAAGCATGCTCCTTGTGTGGCATGAGAGACCAAGACAGAGGGAATTGAAAAAAACAAACCCAGCCAAGGTAGAAAAGAACAAGAACAGCACTTGGTGAAATGGTTACATTTTGCACAGCAAGAGCAACCAAGTGGTGGGTGGCTGATGCATTTATTCATGCTCAGTTACAGAGGGTGTGCATGTGGCCACACCAATAAGGGGACTCAGAGCTTCAGCTCAGGATTTTGCAGCTCAGACCTTTGTTTTCCAGAGCTTTCCACATCAGGCATCCTTCCCCGAAGTGGCCAGGTCTCCCCTACATGACAACACAGACCTCAATCACATAAACAAGGACAAATAGCTAAAATGACCCAATCACTGATAGATCAATGGAAGGAGAATAACAAAAGACCAGTTTAAAGTTATTCTGGGCCAAAACTTGGTAGATGAGTGTTTCTTTCATGCATCTACCCTGGGTTTTCACCCTGAGACAGTGTGCAGATCCAGGCAAAGCCTGGCTGGGTGCAGAGTTGAACAGAGAACAGCAAATCCAAGGTCTCCATCTCGGCACTCCCACTCCCCTTCCTCCTCTTCCATTATTAGCAGATATCTGATTTCAAAATATCCCACTAGAAAATACCCTTTTAGATTGTGGGTTTTTATCTCCCCCTCCATGTTTTTTATTTTTAATTTTGCACTTTGCCACCATTTGTTGAGGGGACCTGGTTGTTTTGCTTCTCCCCGCTGTTTGTTTTCCCCTTTGCTTTTCACGTGGGGGAGGATGGCAGAGGGTGGAAGCAATCGTGCTCATCATCAACAAACACAGGGCACAGGGAGGTCAGCCCAGCACCCGACTGGGTGTCTGAGATGGAACTTGAGGGGCAAGAACCAGAGTAAAAGTTCTTGGGGGTTCTTCACCATGGTGAGGGGGAAGCAAAAAACAATGCATTTTTTGTTTGGGTTTGGTTTTCTGTGGTCAGTCTCCATGTTAAAAAAAAAGAAAAAAAGTTAGTTCATGTGCATTTTCAAACTCCTGGAGACCTGAAATGCTGAGGTGTGTTTAGGAGATCTGAGGTTTTTATGTGCAACAGAGATGTAGTTTAAAAAATAATATCCCTGGACAGGGAAGGCTGGAGGGGATGGAGAAAGGAGGGAGGTGGAAGAGGAGGAAAGCTGCTAAGCTAAGAAATGATGAGGTAATGATAACATAATTTCCTAAACCGGCTACTAATTAACCACAACTCTGGAGCTTAGTACTGTGAACCAACTCTACCATAACCCAAAAATCACTCAGAAAAAGAAAAAAAAAAGCAGCAGCACATTTTTCAGTGACAGCGTTAGCCAAAGAAACTGTTGCATTTTACAGCTTTTCTTTCCTCTTTTTTCTCTTTTTTTTTCCTCTCCCATACTCGTAGGTAACATGCCAAAATTTCTTGTGTGCACAGGAGGGAGGGCAAGGGCATTTTTTGATGTGAAGTAAAACAACTAAAGCATTGGGGAAATTCCTTTTTGGTGCTGCTCTGGCAAAGCACAGAGGTGAACAGTGCCCAAACCAGCCTGATGAGCAGTGTCAAAGTGTTTCTTACACAGGAGAGTAAGGAAGGGGGAAGCCAAACACAAGCACCTTCCCTTGCCCAGCTCAGCCTCCTTTGTGCTTTGAGTCACCTGCAGTAGTCAGGGCCACTGGGGTCAGCCTGGGAGGTCTCAGGAGGAAATACAGCATCCTGAACAGTGGCAAGGGTTTGGCCTGCAGCTCCTAATGTCCTGCTGCCTTTTCCCATGCCAGCAAGATGTCTACATAAAATACTCCTTCCTTGGGAAGAGCTGTGTAAGAAGGCAGGAACCCCTTGGTCATTTATCAGGCATTACCTACAGCCAGTTTTCTTTAGTGGAGGAAGAGGTCCAGTCTTCATCCTGCCCCCCACATTCGGTCCAAATGCAAAAGGACATTTTTTCTAAAGAATTACAATTAAATAAATCCAATTCTCAGACACGATAAGGTGCTGTGGAGCACAGCTTCAATGCAAAGCAATGCTGCAGCACAAAGCAGCCAATGGCTCAGTAAAGTAAAAGACCAGGTTTTAAAAAAGCCTTAAATTTGCATGAAGCTGCAGATATTAACTTTAAAAAGCTGATGTGCGTGTTGTTGGGTGACAAGAAAGGAGGGGATGTCACCCAGGGCGGGTCAGGAAGGGGAGAGAAAAATATGCGTGCCAAAAGTTTCTCTTTTGGTGCTGGACCCCAAATATTGGTAATACAGTGTTGGTTGCTTCTGGCAACAGAGATGTGGAGCTAAGGGAGAAGATGAAATGTTGAGCCAGGGACACAACAGCAGCAATACCTCCAGGAGATGGGAGATGGACTGCTTGGGAGACTATGGGAAAACCAGCCAACATCCCAGCTAGGAGCCACAGAAAGCACTGTTTTAGGGAGTGGGCCTGGGGACAGGTCAGGCCTTGGTGTTTTGGATACAGAGGGAAAGAAGGAGCCCAAGTGTCAGTAGAGAGGGCTGAGCCCCTCTGTTTCTAGCACTACCACATCGTGCATTGGACTTGTCCCCTTGCTTGCTCTTCTCACCATCTCTTTCTTCCACAGCACTGCTGAGGAGCCAGGCTGGGGGCACAACAGCTTTAGGAAGGAGGTGGAGGCTAATGAGGACACTAAAGCCCTTTTGTTTCCCCTCTCCTTGTAAACCCACACCTGTGCATCCCAGCTGTGCTCACCGCCAGGGTTTTGACTGGAACCCTTCTCTTATATGGTTGAATTTACCTGGATGGCAAATTTGGGAGTGCACAGATGAAATCAGCCTCATGCAGGGGAAAGTCACCTGTCATTACTGCACTTGAGCATGAGCTAATAAACCCTGCCAGTCTTCACAGCTAAGAGATTTCCTCCCCATCACTCAGCACCAGCTGCAAAGGAGAGGGCACAGTGCTCCTGGCTCCAGCTCAGCCTCCACTTTCCAAGTGCTGCATCCTCCAGTTGAGGGATAATCCGTCACGTGTAGCATCCATTTCAAACTGCTGCTCATGCCATGCTCTTCATACATTTAACATGAGCAAAACGAGGGCTCACGGCTCAGGAGGGGATTGTCAGAGCAGGGGGTTCAAGGAAGATGGACTGTGCAGCAGAGCTACTGAATAAAGAAAAAACAGGCATGGTTTCTCTTTCTCACTTTCTATTTTGGTGAGTAATTGAAAGAAAATGTTTCCATGCAGCAGGTCTCTTGAATTTAGCATTGCCACTGTGTCTGACAGTCAGAGCTGGTGTACAGTCCTCTGCCTTTACTAAATGACCTTTTTTCCTTTCACAGCTTCCACCCCCAGACTCTACCTTGTCAGACTCTCCCACCACCAGTGCTTTCAGCCTGACCCTCTCTCAGTCACAGCTTTGGACCTGTCTTATTTATTCTGAAAGCTGATTTAGTGGTTCGGTCTTGCTTTTTAATACGGGATAAATATTTATGGGAGTATTTCTGCTTTTTCTTAAATATGAAAAGCAAAATGAAAAAAAGTTATCACAAATATAAGCTTCAGGCCCGTCTTCATGTCATTGGAGAACAGAAGAAGACTAGTTTGCAGCTCAACCAAGGGCTGCTCACTGAAAACAAGGGTGGGATCTCTGGCTCTGGAAAATACTGTTCTATATCAGCTTTGGGGGGTTCTTACCCAGAACAAGTCCTGCCAAACCTCAAACACCACACATGAGCTTCATTTCTTTGCCCTCTGATCCATTTTCCCCTCTTGATTATAATCATCTCATTTGTTGCCATCCTGGCATCTCTCTTCTGCCCCAGCACCAGACACTGCCAGACACAACCTGTGGGCACATCCAGTGCTGCCTTGTGTAGAGGGCTCTGGAGCAGAGCAGAGGCTTCAGTCCGTGCTGGAAACATCCTCCTCATACATCTGCCACCCACAGGCATTCCCACCACAGGCACACTGCTCCCCTGCGGGTCAGCAAACATGTGGATTGGTGACCAGCGCACGACTATGGGGTGTACAAAACCTGGGCTCAAAAATATCTTCAGTGAGTGACTTACATGTGCTCCTGTCATGGGCAGACACCCCTGAAACCCTGCCAGGAAGAAGTCTGGTGCATCTCTCTTCTCCTAAAAGGCAGAGAAGCACTTGAGTCCTTTTGAGGATCTGGATTCATTTCCAGAAGTTATTAATGTATTTAGGAAATACTGGGGTTAAACAGCTGAAATGAAGAGTGCTTTCATTTTAACATGTCTTTTGAAAAAGAAAGATCAAGATGATGTTTCCTGAAAACTGTACTTTTAAATTTTGAAATAGGAAATTCAACCAAACCAGTTTGGCTTTTTGGGAGGAGGGGGGGGCTAGGGGGGAGAGGGTGGGTTGCTTGGGTTTGGGGTATTTTTCCCCAAAAGCGTCTGAATCTTAATGAATAAGTGAAAATTCAGGTCTTAATGTCTTACCAGATTTTATTCAAAGTCATAGTTGAAACTGTCACAAGGTTGTATGAAATTCTCCCTAAAGAATCCTCCCTAAAGACAAATCACACTAAACCAGGTAGGCTTACTCGAGCAGGATGCTGCCTCTGGTTCCTTTGACATCAGACAGTCCTGGCAATAGACCAGGTCGTGTCTGAAGAAACTTTGCCCTAGTGCCAGAGGACTCTTCCCATTATCCCACAGCACTCAAGCGAAAGCTGTGGTTCTTTCAAAACTAGAATTCCCTCTCGAGCTTGGGAAAGAATTAGAGCACCACTGATGCAGCTACAAGCCACGTGCATCCCCCTGGTTGCCCGTTAATCAGCAGGAGGCTGCCACGGGGCCACCCAGCGCATCAGTCACACCTCGTTCACAGGGTGCCCTTTCAGCACCACTGTCCTCACTCCGACCCTTTTGCACCCGCCCGCAGCTCCCGTGACATTCACCATGTGCCCTCGTTCACATGCTTCACACCGGGGTGTACATCATTCCCAGGGCCAGCAAACATTCCTGATTTTGCAGCATGATGAAATCTCTTCCCACCGAGAACCACCTGACTCCCCCTTCCCCAAGAAATGGGAAGAGAAAATGTTTCGTACAGCTTCGCGCTTCATTTGGGGGAGGCAGAGCAGATGAAGGAGGTGCTATGGCACTCATAAATAGTTTTTCTCACTTTTTTGCATCTGTCTGACTTTGGTAATACTCACACAAACACAGCACAACCCTCCTTAATGCAGTAAGACTAAAATCATAGCTTGTCTTGATTGGAGACTGCGTCTTAGCAGTGCCCAGCTCAGTCAGGGCTTGCATTTTAATTAGAAACTCTAATGGTGAAATAATATGAGAATAATCCCAGTAAGTGCTTTGCCTCTGGCAACTGGAGATAATACTGACATTTCAGGTGTTCCCTAGTCTGTATCCATTTTTTATTATTTTTTGTCCTACAGCATCAGCTACAGGTCCTTACACCTGATAGACAATATCCTCATAACGAGCATGATAAGAGGAGTTCATTCCTCTGAAGAGGCACGGTCAGGGGTGTGTATCTCATTGCCTACATTTTGGAAGGCAAATGGGCAGGGGGTGAGTCGGTGCAGGGAGCCCTGAAGGAGCTTTTTTCTCTTGCAGAAAGCCCAGGCCCCCAACTTCGGATCAATGCTGCATGGCAGGAGGGACCTGTCTTCCAAGAAAAGACCACTCTGTTCAACACTGTTATACAGCCTGGACAAAAAAAATCATTTTTTTCTCCAGTTTTTGGACCCACCTTTGAGCTGGTTTTGGACAGCAATTAGTGCAGTGGAGTTTTGGAGACCAATTTGGACTGTAGGAGACACCCTGAAATCACCAGTAAAAACCAGTTATCCTCTGCTGTACTGAAAGCACTACTGGGGTATTTAAAAAATATTGAGGTTTCTTGTTGGGTCTGATATATTTAAATACTACTTTTAAGGCATTTCATCTTTTTGAACCGAAAAGCTCAGTCTAACTTCCAATGGAGTGCATTATTAGTGGAGTCAAATCCACAGTAAGGGCAGTTGTGAGATGCAACTGCATGAGACTACAAAGCAGGAAAAAAAACTCATATGAGGATTTAAATGATACCTGACCCACTTTCCTATGCACACAAAATTATTACAGTTTTGGGTTTGGATATGATAACATTGGAAACCGGATCTGAGTATCCAGCTGGAAAAATGGGGGGGAAAAAATGGGGAAAAAAGCTAGGAAACAATGTCTACAGATACAGTTAAAGCAGTTGCACAAAAATACTTTTCTTCTCTGGCTTAGGCCAGTCCTCTCTGCCAGTAAACTGGGCAGGACTGTGGTTTAACAGTTTTGCAGATGCTGTGCTGTAGAGAAAGAAAAAGCAACTCGTAAGGCATTTGCACTGGTGGTCTTGTCCCTCTGTGTCTCTCTTTTTCTCTGACCTGTTAACCAGAGCCCTCAGTGAGAGAAGAACGGAGAAGTACAGAAGTGAAGATGATTCATCAGTACCCAGGCACAGAGGTTGTGATGAACAACGTGGAGGGAATCTAAAATGAAGTTCTGTGAAGCGAGAGTGAAAACCAGCCCGAGTGGGGTGGCCTGGTTAAAAGCTCTTTGCTCTGCAGTTTGGGCTCATGGGTATCACAAGGGTCACAAGTAGTTCCCAGCTCCCTGGCAGTCCTGATTTATGCTCCCAGTGTGCAGTTTCTGATGGATTTGTCCACCAAAACCGCAGGTTTCTGAAGACCGCTGAGTGCTGGCTGACTGTTAGCTAAGCACGCTGCTTCCTTTGAAGGTGCCAAACTGCACTAAAAGTAGTTAAAGACACAGGAAATGTTTCCTTTTTCCATTTAGGCAGTTGTTGTCCTTGCCCCAGGGATGTTATACGAGCACGAGTGGGAGGGGCCCAGACCCACACCGTAGGGGAAGAGTTAAATATCCCTGGAGCTGGTGAAGCGTCCTGCTTCCCATTCCAGCCAGGCGCTCCCTGTAATCCGTCAGCTGTCCACTGCCTGCCATGGACCAGCATCATTAGGTACATGAAAGGGGAAAACAAACATTCCCAAAACCCAAGGAAACAAAGCAAACAGGATGCATGCTCTAGTGGTTAAAAGGCAAGCGCTGAGCAGTCAGGAGAGCTGGCTTCTCTCTCAGGCTGGGACACTGTGTGACTCTTGGTTAGCATCTCCTCCCTGTGCCTCAGTTTACCCAACTATAAAAAGGGGATATTTACCCCTCCCTGAATACATTAGGAGGGCTCCAAAACACCCACAGCCTAATCAGTGTTACAGGTTATTCCAGCCTTGGCAACCTGGGAAAAATCAAAGCTGATTTATACAGTCGAATCGTTGCTGGCACTGACAAACTGGTAGAGACAGTCCTGTCAAGCATCATATTTGAAGCACAAGCTTTATACCATTCATTCCTGTCATTTTTTCTTTCTGTTCCATGCAATGGGAGATACGTGTTGCATACAGTGCTATCCCCTCTGTGCATGCCAGAATGGATAATGCCAGGGAGTTCCAGCCCCAGGGAGAGGCCACGGCGGAGCTTCCCATAGGTCTGCTGCCAGTGGAACCCCAGTGCAGAGGACGCTGGTTGGGAGATGTTTTCACAGCTCCTCTTTCCCAGTACAGGTCTTGCCTGGCTTTGTCCCCAGTGTCACTAAACCTGACACGATGCTCCTCACACCTTGGCGATACCATCAAACCGCGGTAACAGCGATGGCGGAGGGGAGACCACTTCCGCACATCTCTGTTGGTTAGGCCTGGGATTTTTGTTTGCATTGGTTTGGCTCACACCTTCTAACCAAGAACGCTCAGTCAGCAACATTTCTTGAAAATCCAGACCAAGAATAGTGTCTGCACAAGTTTGACAACACACCTGCAACAGTCACACATCACCCTATTCCCGCGTGTGACAAACCCAGCAGCACCAGCAAACATTCCATTTCTCCTTCAGGCATATTGTGAATTCCAGCCCTAAACCTTACCTTTTTACACCTCTCTGAACCTCTGACCTCTCTGGAGAATTTCAGTAGGGATCCAAGGGGTTCATTTGGCATTTATAAGCTCAAAATGAGTAGGCTTCTTTATAGAGATCTCTTCTTGGTATGCTCTTAACATCAGGGCAAAATATTTTTCTCTTGGCCATCCCTAGAGGTCACCCAGAAAAGAGGTGGAGTCTCCATCCCTGGAATAGTTAAAAGATGTGCAGATGTGGCACTTGGGGACATGATTTAGTGCTGGCTTTGGCAGTGTTGGGTTAATGGTTGGACTCGATGATCTTAAGGTGCTTTTCCAAACTAAATGATTCTGTGATTCTAAACTGACAATTACAGACTTGTATAAATTTTATTAGAAGAGGCCTATGCTGTCTGTGGAAAAAAGGAAATTTTTGTCATGAATCTGAAAACCTTCAAGTTTGCCACACAAACTCTGAAAACATCCCATCTAAAACCCAAGAATTTCAGTTTTCAGCATTTTCCCCCTTTTTTTTAACAGCAGAAAGATATTTTCCATAAAAAACATGGCAATAAAAGACAACCCCCTTCCAGGGAAAATTCAATCACACGACTGGAGCTGCACAGCTCTAATAATGCATAAGATACTCAAGGTACATGAGGTACAGATATTAATGCTTGCCTTTATTCAGGTGTTTAGGATCTTCACTGCCTGAGGCAAAGGTCCAAATAGCCACTGGAAAATGCTACTTTTTCTTTTCTTTCTTACTGAGAAGACACTTAGGTTTAAGAAAAGCCTGGAGATCCAGTGATCCATCCCCTCACTCATAGCAGGGCCATCCTTGAAGTTGGATTAAATTGCTTACTGCCTCATCTGGTTGAATTTTGGATATTTCCAAGGATGGAGACCTCAGAGCCTGTACAGGGCTCTTTTCCACTGTTTCACCACTCTCAAGGTGAAAAAAAAAATATCTTCTCCTCTTGTCTGTTATCTTAGTCCTGTTGCTGTGCCTTCTGAGAAGAGTTTGATTCTGTGTTTTCTACACCCTTCATTGCAAAACCCCATCTCATAAGTGATCTTGAATTTTCTCATCTTAAAACTGAGCCAACACAGAACTCTAAGCTTTTTTTCTGCTATGTGCTCCTGTCCCCAGCCATCTTGGTGACCTTCAACTGGGTGTGTTCCAGTAGGTCCATCAAAAATTTGATATTTATTGTTAGAGAATATATATTACCTGCTAACCACCCTCTTGCTGTATAACCTAGAAGTCCTAGACACTCTGGGCAGTTCCTTGCACTCGCACAGGATGAGCACAGACCTTAACGATGAAGATATCCAAGGAATGGTTTCATCCAGAACAGCAACTGCACATTAATTTACACTCGACTTCACAGCATTTCTTTAATGAACTCTGTGTAGACTGGTGACTGTTAAGGCCCAGAAATCTTTGGATCAAAGGCCTCATAGAGGTAACTGCAATGCTGTTCCTAGAATACAATCTCTCCTGCTGCTGGTTAGCAGTCCAGCACGGTGTTGCCCTTGCTGAAATGCTTTCTGAGAAGTCCGGGTGGCGTGATTTTTTTCTCAGAAAAGGAGGTGGAAGTAAACAAGCAGTGGCGTCAACACACAGATCACCTGGCGTGGAAAGTGGAAGCAGAGGGCTGTAAAGAGCAGGCTTGGTAATTATATCGTCATTTTACTGCCAGTAAAAAAAATGAGAAGGGAGAAAAATTTTTAAAAGGTGCCTTCCCTAGAATGAAAAACTGGGCCTACTTGCCCACCTAAAGGGTAATAATAGCCATTCTGGGAGTGCTAAACTCTTTGAACTGTGTCTAAGTACCACTTCTGTTTATTTTAAGGAAGGAAACTGTCAGGTTCTGTTTGTTCGTAGTGAGCCATCCACAATGTGCTTGATGCATTCAGGACTAGTAAAATAGTGGTACATCAAGTATAGGAAACAAGAGGTTTATCGTGGGATTAGTCTTACAGAGATAAAAGTAATCACAGAGTTGCTCAGGACTTCTTGTTTGCTGTGAAACTTGACTACAGGAGGTGATGGGTCTTTTCTTTTACAGCTTTTTCTGGCTGAGGAGGGAGGGAAGTGAGGTTAAAATAAAAACCGTTCATCTCTCCCTTATTTTGTTCTTCCCCATCATTTGGTACTTTGCAAAGGGGCAACTTTTTTTTAAGGGATCATGTTTCTACCTTGCAACAAATCCCAGTCATGATTTTTATGGGCTAATTGCATTCCTGAACAGGTCATGAACTCTGGTCTGTTTTATTTCTATTCCTGATTTTAATTTTAATTTTTGAAAAAATAGTAAAAGTGAACTGATGCAACTAAGACTATGCTTTTACTTGCAGTGCTTGTGTTATGAGGCCAGTCATTTACTCTTTCAGGGAATTGTGTTTTATAAAACAACTGGCTCAGCCTATTAGCTCATCATCTTGTGCCAGGGTTCCTTTACCTAAAAGAAAATTATTTTTGGTGGAGTTTTAAACTTTAAAGCACAGTGACAAAGTTTCTCAGGGATACCATCCACAAGTCAGATCATTCTTCCACAATTCATTTATATCTGTTTTCTTTGAGCTGGTATATTGTACAGTGGACATATCAAAACTCTGGGAAAACCCTCTCTTATGGAATGTGGATGGATCTCCAGGCAGTGCAGGGCTGTTGCATGAAGCTTTGGACTATCCAGACACCTCGATGAGGGTGCGATATGCCTTGGCTAATTTCATAGAGCCAGTAGAGAGAAAAAAAGACTAAAGAGGGGGAATTAAGCTGATCAGTCTAGAGCCCTTTCTCTGGGATTTCGTACATTCTGACCCATGACTGAAGCATGGATCTGGAGGGATGAGTTGTTCTAGCTGTCTGTTCCACCACCGGCACACTGTAGTGGCTGAGACAAACCCGGATTTCACACCACATGGAAAAGGATGCTTCAGAATTCACTGAGAACTCTCTGGTACAGGATGCCCCTTACAGGGAAGTTCTGAAACAAAATCATCAGTCCAAAATGGAGACAATGAAATAAAAGATAATATGAAAAAAATAAACAATTTTTCTGTTTTGTACTGGTAAGTGTCAGAGTGCCATACAGTTCTAGTTATGCTTGCCACAGGTGTTAGGTCATAGGTTGGACTTGATCTGGGCTGATCTCAAAGGTCTTTTCCAACCTAGTTGATTTTGTGATTTTGTGATTCTGTGATTCTGTGATTCTGTGATTCTGTGATTCTGTGACTGGAGCTTCCCCTGTTTTGCATTGGTCCTTTCAACTCTGAAATCTGCTGATCAGGAACTGTCTATATAATGATTATTTTTGTCGGCAAGTCCTGAACACAGCAAACAAAATACTGTACAACACAGTAATGACGAAATTACATTAATTCAGTGAACTCAGATAAGTTACATGTGGGATGAATCTGTCTCACCTGTGTTGAGATGACTGGTACAGGAGCCTACCTCCAGGTGAATATTTAGGATATCATTATAGCCTGATAAGATCTAATCATTGGAGAAAAACATCTGATTTCTTCACTTTTGAAGAAGATAAATCACACCCTCGTCTCTACTAACTCATTTGGGGTTTATTTCCATTTACTAGCAAGGGATCCAAGGTGATTTGTTCAAGTTTGGATCTCAGCTTTAGAGATGAGCACTTTTGGTCAAGTAGCACCCACATTTAGGCACACAGGGTAGTAAGGGATATAAGGTTCACCCATTCTGTCTCCACATCTTTTGGATAACTTTTAAAACTTCTGCTCAGAGTAAATTTCAAAGTATCAGTGAGAGGTATGAAAAAAGGAGTTAAAGTTGTGGCTCTGCTCACCCCATGATCCAGCCAAGTGAGTGGAATTGGTGTGGATGATGACGAGGGTAAATGCCCTGGATAAAGGAGTGCAGTGGCTTATCTCCCTCTGCAGAAGAAATATAGAGGAAACAGGATGTTCCAACAAAATTTTGCTAAATATTGACCTAGATACCTGGCAAAAACCTTGTCCATGCTCAGAGACCTGTGAAAGGTCCTTAAGGAAAATATTTTTTCAAGTCCTTGTCCAGCACATAGAAATTATTTGTCTGACAATATATGCTTTTTTAACATTTGTGCAAAACCAAAACAAACCAGGGCTAAGCACTCCCATAAATCACTATGAGTAAGTTGTCTCCTTCCAATTCTGTGAACACAAGGGGAAAAAATGCTAAAGGTGTAACTTTGGCCAAACAATGAGTTAAAAACATAAAATGGAATAAAGCAATGAATCCAAAGCCAAATTCATTTTCAGACAGTCAGATCTCAACGAGAAAGGGATTATTATTCAGACATTCACATTATGAAATAGTAAATTCTTGCAATCTCCTCATCTCTGACAAAAGACAGACAAAAGAGGTAAGACAGACAATTCAACAAACCTCACAAATGAAACATCTTCTGCTCCCCACAGTCCCTCTTTGCAAAAGGATCCAACACTTGTATGACTGGTGGTACAGCAGCAGTACAGCTTTCTGTACTCTTTTTTTTTTTTTACAGTTTAGAGGGAACTACAAAGTTTACTTTGAGAAGATGTCAAAATTGCAAAATGAAAAATATATCACACCAGCTGACAGACATTTTAGACTCTACTTTGTGGTGCAATTAAAAAAAGGTACCAGACAAAAAAAAAAAAAAAAAAAAAAAAAAAAAAAAAAATTTTTTTTAAAACCTGTTTTGCAATTTTTTTTTTTGTGTTGACATTTTTACTTTTCTCTCTACTCCAGGGTATGATCAGGTGAATAAATTTCCATAATCTGTGCTATGGTCTGTCTTGTCATACTCCAAATCAGCGAGTTGAGATTTTTTTAGCATTGTTTAAAAACAAGCTCTACTTGTAATTCATATTCCATGAATAATCACATGAAAAACAACTAGGTGGCCAAAGGTGAGGTCTTGTGTTCTGTGGATTGATGAACAATGCCTAATTGTAAGGTAATTTAGAGTATGAATTCCAAGTTCCTCTCCCATGCTGGGAAAAAGGCCACTGTGCCAGTTCCATCACACATTTCCAGCAAGGTGCCTCACCACAGGCATAGTCTGCTCCATCCTCCACATTTCTCTTGATTTTAACCATCACCATTTTCCCATCTTATTGTCCAGAGGTCATTTTTCTCCTGGTTATCACAGAGAATAGACATAATCTTACAGCATCACACACAAAATCAGATTTTTTTTTGGCTGTTCCTCTACCACAAAGGCTTGTGAGTGCAGGTGACCAAGCTCCTCACCACCTCATCCCTGAAAAAACACTTTTCCTTCGGTCCTCTGGGAACACTAAGGAAACCATCCACGGTGAAATTTAGATGGAAATATTTATGTTAAGTAGATTATTTTCATCCAAACATTCAACGTATTCAGGTCATGCCTGTCTGCTTCAGGGAAAGCAACAGTTCTGCAAGCAAAGGGAAATCAGGAGAGGGAACAAAAAAAAACCCACCCGTCTGCTGAATCGAAAGCCAAAGACGGGCCTGGTCCTTCCCTTCGGAGGCCTGAAAGAGAATGAAGGGAAAGTCTGAGACTTCCTGCCTTTGTAATGAGTTTACTAATTAAATGTTAATTGTGGGCCTCAACTGACCAACATTTAAATGAGGCCTCGGAGCCAGGAATTGGGCTATTGTGGTTGAATTGTTTATACGGACAGGAAAATGGCTCTCTAAACATCGGATTCCTGCGCGCCGGCCAAGCTCTGGAGGAAGCTTCACGTGGAGCACTCCTGGGGATCGTGGCCGAGGACTGCTCCTGCAGAGCTGCTCCAGCCTCAGCCAGGGGGTGATCACACATTCTCCTGGATGCTTCTGGCTTCCTCTTTTCCTAAGACAGGGTGGCTTTGTCGGGGACATTGAGCGGGACAGCGATGTCGGTGCACCAAGGGGTGCATTTCTCTAACGCAGACAGGAGGTTCCCCACCTCGTGTGCCGTGGGTGGTGATTAGAGGATATTTGCGCCTTAAACTGAGATTAGAAGTGGTTTGTGGCAGGAACTCTCGTTTTTTCATCTGTGTTTAGAGCAGAAAGCAACGGTATGGGACTGTGCCTCAAGGCTGGTACTCACAGTCACCACTGCCGTACTAAAGCCCTCAGGCTTTAATGCTTCCCTCCTTTCTTTACTCTTCTTGATCGTGTCCACATATTCAGATTGGCTGTTGAAACACGTTACAGTCTGGCCTCTGATGCATCCTCTATAGCTTAGCCTGATTTTTTGTCTTTGGGACATTCAGCAGAGATTTGAATTTACGAGTCTGAGTGGTTTCCCCACTCTTCCACCTTTGTTTTTATCTGAATTTCCTCTGACAGCTTGAAGAGCCTTTTTCACACCCATCATTCACATCACCTGCTGTTCCTTATCCAAAATCTTCCTGCTAAGGAGCAATCAGTGGATATGGTTCAGCCCTTGACCTTCTCGGATCCGTTGTTCAGCTCCTGTCATTTCTTCTGCTTTACTTCACTACACATCTCAAAATCCAAGGCAAAATATGCCAAGCATCCTATTAGTGTCTATCTTCACTTTCAGAACCTCATGCCAAGTAGCTTTTGAAGAATTCATGCTTTAGTCAGCCTATGTAGTCTTTCATTTTTCTGGAAGTACTTCAGCACAGTAGTATATGATGAGGTTAAAAGTGGTTTTGGGGTGTCAGAAGTCCTGGAGGTAAATTGTTTCCTGCATATCCATTTCTTCCCTGAAATTTTTAACCATGCTGATTAAAACTGACCACTCTACCTTAAGCTTGGTGACTGAGATTAATACCTGTCCCCATCAATGCCAATAAATTTGGTCTGGCAAATTCTTGTTGAACTTTCATTCTCGTGTGAGCTTCCCCTTTTATTTCTGTGTTTAAGTCATACCTTTGTATTGTTGGTTGTTTAGATTTGAAAATGTATTTGACCACTATATCTCAGGGGGATAGGAAAAAAGTACTTGCCTGATTTGCCAATTAGCCTTCTATTTTATTTTAGAAATTGATGTCAGGGAAGTGAAGTGATAGCCTAAGCCATGCTGAAAGGTTCTATTAGTTTTGGGGTAGCCAGAGTGTTAAGCAATTCCAGCTTACCTGGGAAAGGTCAGATGAGCCCCAGTGATAAAGCTCACAGCTGAATGTTGTGCTTTATTGTGGAACAGCTTCAAGCTGTATTAGCCAAGAGTGACTTAAACTAGTAAACTGGGTTCCCATCAAGTCCAAATTGAGCTCTTGTACCAAAAGGTCCCACTGGATTTCAAATACTGAGAACTGAAGCAAAACCAGCTTTCCTGTAGCCTCTCACCCTCGAAAGAAAACAAAAAATTCGTGTTTGTTTTTTGTTTAGTTGGTTTTTTTGTTTGTTTTTATTCTTGATTAACAGTGAAGATTAAGGCCTTCTATATCCATGGAATATGAGGAAGCAAAATGCCTCCCCATTGTCCCTGTCCTTTGGAAATGGCCATAGGCCAAAGCATAGCAGAAAGCCTCTTGAGTGGCCTCTAATGTCCCTCAGCTAAGGGATTTCTTGGTGCATCAGTAGTACCACACCCTGAACTCCTCTTTTATAAAACTATTTCTTTTTTTGTCAAACAAAATCATAGCCTGTTTCAAGCAGTTCCTTTTGGTAATTTTGCTCAGGTGTACTCCAGCTTTGTATGAAGATGCCCTGAGCAGCATTTGCTATGATTTGTTCATAGTGTTGGCCAACCTCTCTGCTGGGATCGGTCAATGCAGCATCACTAATGCCAAGGAAGGAATTTACTGGGATTTCTGGCTGTCTGCTCAATTATATTTAAGGAAATTTTTCTTCTATTAAAGAAACTGTTTCCTATTTCCTCCCTGTTTGAGAAGAACACGTTGATTTCAGTGCACTTACTTCTCACTAGCAGAACTGCATCAGATGGAATGAATTATGTATTCCTGCATATAGTAGGTTTAGAATAGATGTTAGGAAGAAATACTTTACTCAGAGTGGGGTGAAACACTGGCACAGGTTTCCCAGAGAAGCTGTGGCTGCCCCATCCCTGGAAGTGTTCAAGGACAGGTTGGATGGGGCTTGGAGCAACCTGGTCTAGTGGGAGGTGTCCCTGCCCATGGCAGGGGTTGGAGCTGGATGATTTTCAATGTCCCTTTCAACCCAAACCATTATAGGTTCTATGATATCCATTTTTCTGCAGAAGAAATGGCTTGTGGTTTTTCTTAAATAATGGCCTTCATGCCATTTTTGTAACAATTTTGTAACATTTTTGTCATGCATGTTTGTAGCAGTACAGGAGCACAGGGCAGCTGGGAGGAATTATTGCCACTACAGTGCAGATGAACCACTGATCTAGCAGTGCCCAAACTTGTTAAAACAATATTTGCTTCACCTTTTCGCTAAGGTGGAGCATCTGAGTGAAGTAAATAGTCAGTTCACACTTGGCCTGTCATGAAAGGGGTGGGTGGAGGTGGCAGTGTCTTTGTCAGTCATGGTTAGAGCTGCAAAATCCTCTTTTGGAGACTTTAGTGGCAAATGTGCTGCAGGGATGGGTAAAGAGAAAGCACAAACTGCAGCAACAGCTCTCCTGGTTTATTTTCTTGTTGTTATTCAATGGATCTTTCCGTAAATTTTTGTTGTTGTTGTTTATAATTTGCCTTTTTTTAAGGGGTGGGGAAAGAGAGATAAAATGCGCATCAAGAAAAGTCCACTTAATATTCCTGAATTCAGCTCGATTTGCCAGTTTTCTGCATAAATATATACATATCATAGTTGCTTGGAACATGATTCTCCTTTTGCAAGGCACATGTGAGTCTTTTCACATACAAACTTACCCATAAACTCAGTGCAAAACCCTGGGAAATGCACATGGCAAGGAAAAACTCTATTCCAGCATTTAATGGGTTATCCTCTGGCTCCAGACACCATACATGAGCTCCCCAGAGTGAGGGCTTGGGGCAGGTATCATGCATCTTGGTCCAGAGAGTTATTGCCATTAACTGGTTGCATTTAATGGAGTTATTTAAGCAGGATTTTAGCCACCCTCAGAGGTTCTGCACATTACACGGTGTGTGGGACCTGTACACCTCTGCCTCAGTCTCGGTGGAGTCGCTGCTGGGATCTGCAGCCAGGCAGAGGTTGTGCCAGGGCAGCCGGATGTCCTGGGTAGTGAAAGGACACCCAATTTCCCTTCCTGCACTGTAGGTTGGCTTTGGGGAGCTGAGTGAGAACGAAGTGAGAAAAATTAGATCCCGCAAATGTGATAGCAGAGGAAGTGAGATTTGGAAACTCACACAGGAAGCAGGGGAGATCACGGGTCAAAGGCGGCAGCTCCTACACAGTTAAAAGTGACATGTCCAGGCTTCTCCCAAAGGAGCAGGGGCAAAGGGAGACCTGGAGACAGCTGCCCATTGCTGTGTGGAAGCTGTTTCAGATAAGGAGGCAGCAGACAGGAACCTCCTTCTGAGCACCACGTACGGCCACAAGCAATACTCCTGGCAGTCAGTGAGGGATGCACCACACACACACCACACTCCCTGGAGACAGGGAAGGTGGGATTTGGAAAATGCCTGCTTGGAAAGCACAGATTATTGAATCCTATAGTGGTTTGGGTTGGAAGGGACCTTACAGTTTGTTCAGGTCCAAGGATCAGTATGCCCCTGCCTTGGCTTGAGAAGTTATCTGGCTAAAGAAAGCTGTCAAAGCAAACCCAGCATCGGTATCCCATAATTTCCTAGCAGAATGAACACTTATTTCCAACTAAAATCATTAAATCAAATTCAATTTGCAAGTAAGTAAACAGTGGTCACAGGAGCCTTAATCTCAGGAGAAGGAGGTGCTGGCAGACTGACAAAGAGATGTTGCTTCAGCAGCAGGAATTTTCCTTCCAGCCTAACCCTAACCTTGGAGGATTTTACCTCAGTTTGTAGACACATAAAATCATACTTGCACTGGTCATTATGGGGTTCTCATTTCAATATCTCACCTCTCAGGGAGCGTAAGGTCAAGACACTGATATAAAATTCAGATCACCTCCCCTCTGAGCTGTCAAATCTTCACTCCTCTCACAGTCAGTTGAGGAAAAACAGTCACATTTCAATCAAACAGGATATCAGTTATTGTGGATAAGAAAGGTCTCCAGACTGTGGTGTCTTGCACAGGAACATTACCTGCCTGGGCCAGACCCCAATCCATCCAGCCCAGTGCCCCTCTCCAGCTAAATCTTAAATCAGGAGATGAAGACACCATAAAGAAGTAACAAAGAAGCTTCACAGCAGATATTAGCTAAACATTTTGTGACTCCCAGCTTGCTTCCCTTCTTACTGAAAGCTGGAAGAAATAATTCTGTATTAAATCTTTTTGCTACACGAAGGAACAAGTGTATATTCCCCAGATGATTTGGGGAAACTCTGGTTGCTATAAACTCTGGCCAAATCATTCTAGTAAGTAAAAAAAAAAAAAAAAATCAAGAGCAGGAAGAAAAATAACTGATGCTTTTTTTAAACTTTTTTCTTTTTGGTATTGAATGTGAAGTGACCCATAAAATCAATTATATCTTCTAATATATAGCTATAATCCTCTCTAACAGCTAGAGTTGAGCTTAAGCCTTGAAGTACAAGGTTTAATATGCTTTTCAACAGTTTTATTGTCTTTAATTAAGGTTTGTATCGTTATCCTTGGTGTCTGTATGAATGGCCAATAATTTTTTTAGTATGTTCTCCTTAGGGGACAAAGTGCATGAGATAACAGTCTGTGCCTTTGCATCTCTCTACCTGTTCCACAGTGAGAATTTCTGGGTTTAGGCCAATTTCAGCCATATTTGACAGAGAAGCAGAGATACCAAGTTACCAAGTCCTGAAAAGTTTGATTGTAAGAGTAGCCTGAAAGTAGAACAGACTGAATGAACGATGCCAGGAAAGCTGCACAGAAGGAAAACTTCGTAGAAATCCAAATGTAACAAAGATTTGACCAACATTTGCACTATGTAATGTACTAGGAAACAAGCCAGAGATCCTTCTTTTGCTTTGTTTAGGCCAAGCTATTTATTTTATAATCTTGTAAAACCTGTGTTTAGCAATTTGTTAGCAAGTTGTTCCCCAGATTAGTTGAATGTTGATAGTAGAAGCATGACCATAGAATGGTTGGGTTTGGAAAGGAACTTGGAGATCATCTTGTTCCAATGTTCCTGCCATGAGCAGGGACACCTTCCATTAGACCAGGTTGCTCAGATCACCATCCAACCCGACCTTGAACACTTCCAAGGATGAGGAGTCCACAACCAATCTGGGCAACCTGTTCCGGTGCCTCTCCACCCTTACAATAAAGAAATTCTTCCTAATATCTAATATCCCTCTGATTATACCGAGGTTTCTGATGTACCCTTTATGTCTCAGTCCAGTTAGCCTGTGGCTGATGGTAAGGAATGGACACTTTTCTGGATAGTTCTGAAAACAGTCCAGGAATTTTTTTGAGCAGCATATTGTTCAGCAGAAGTCGTTTTAATTGAATGAATTTGATATATACAGACAGAAAGTAATTCCTGCAATATTTAGGAGTTGGAAAAATCAGAGCGATTGAAGAATTTATGGAAAGATGCACTTATGTTGCAGTTCATTTGAAATGAATGTATTTTGGGGTCCTGAGCAACCTGATCTAGTGGGAGGACCCCTTCCCATGATGGGGTGGTTGCAACGAGATCATTTTTATTGTCCTTTTCAACCCAAAATATTTTATGATTCTATGATTTCCTCGCATGCCTTCGTTTGTTTCACACCTACTTCCTATGTCGGTTCCAATTGCACCTATTACATTTCTGTCCTTCTATGTTCTTTTTAGCTTCCTGCCTATCCCCACTCTTCAGTGCAATGCACACACTTAGTAGCTACATGAGTAGCCTCAACAGAGGTTAATTTAAACAACATATATTTGAATTGAAGGTATCCTATCCAAATACCTGCCAGGCCCAGTGCTGCCTGGTTTATATGAATTAATGGCATCACTGCCTAAGGTGCAGGAGCTCTGAGAACTAATCTGCTGTTCTGTAATGATTTGGTTCTTATTACACTGCAATGATTAAGGCTGCAAGTTGAAAAATATGTTTAAGTGCACCTTAAACATATGCTTAAGCCTTAATGGTGATAATAATAAAAACACTTCCAATTGTATAGCTGTGAAATAGGGGAGGGAAACTTGGATTACCAACTGGCATCATATATTTTTATCCTAGATTAAAAGTGCGATGTGCAATGACAGATGAGATGAGATGAGAGGAGAGGAAATGGGTTTGTATCAGCTTTTGTAGTACCACAGGACAGTGTTATCTAATTCTTACATTTTAAAGACATTATTAAAAACTAAACCATCTGATTTGACTTCCTGTTTCATCTCATCCTGTTAGGCCTGTATCTAGGCTGTAACTTGTGTTGGACTAGCACATTTCTACCTGGAAGGTGACTCAATTTAAATGAAGTAGCATGCATCAGGAAATGGAAACTCCATCATTCCTTTCTGTAGTTTCTTAATCAGCCTCATTGTTAAAAAGATATGTGCCTTCTTTCTAAGATGAACACATCTAGCTTTCATATTCATGATTCTTGTTATCTGCTTTCTGACAGATTAAACTGCCCTTTCACATCTGGCATTTTCTCTATTATGCAGTGTAATCAAAGCATTTCTCGGCCCTCTTTCACACAGGCTAAATAAATAGAGTTCTTCATTTCTTACACCATCAGGCATTTTCCCCCCACCTCTGATCCTTCCAGTGCTTTCCTTCTGTGTCCCCTCCACATCTACAGCACCCAACCCAAAACAGGAATCCCACACTTCGTGTACAGACCTCCAGATCTGGAGGATATCCTGATCTATGGAAAAGAACTCTTCCAAAAGCCTAATTTTTTTTTTCAGACTTTTAAGCTTTTTAAACCCAAATATTACAGGCAGGAACCAGGGTAAGGGAGCAATGACCCAGCAGGTGTGAAGGTGCAACAAGAATCTCCATGGGGACAGCAGCAGCCTTGTACCCTGGGTACAGCCAGGACATCCCATCTGACTGTGCCATCAGCTCGCCTGAGGGGAACAGGCTGGCCAGTTATTGTCAATTACATCAGGCTAATTAAGCTTTGATTTACAGATGTCATTTTACATAGTCATTTTATACTTGGTAGAATGTGGTTTGATTACCCCTTACTGTTGCCTTATCTTCAATAGCTACAAATGCTATTAGCAGTTGTGCAGCAACTTACTCATTTTTAACAATATAACAATAAAGCCTATACCATGGTTAACCATGCAGGAAATGTCACTTGCAAATTATCATTTCCAATTATTCAGTATTAATTTAAGGGACACGGTTATCAGTCCAGTTACAATTCTTTTCTTTATGTGACCTTCCATTTAATAGCTAAAGATTTCTTTTCCTCTTTATTTTTCTTTTCTTCTTTTTCTTTTGTATGTTCTTTCTCTTTTCTTTTCCTTTTCTTTTCTCTTTTTTCTTTTCTTTTCTTTTCTCTTTTCTTTTCTTTTCTTTTCTTTTCTTTTCTTTTCTTTTCTTTTCTTTTCTTTTCTTTTTTCTTTTCTTTTCTCTTTTCTTTTCTTCTCTTTTTTCTTTTCTTTTCTTTTCTTTTCTTTTCTTTTCTTTTCTTTTCTTTTCTTTTCTTTTCTTTTCTTTCTCCTCTCCTCTCCTCTCCTCTCCTCTCCTCTCCTCTCCTCTTTACTTATCTTCTTGTCTTGTCTTCCCTTCAATCTGTGTGATCAGAAATTGAAATTTAAATTCCTAGAAAGATCCCATACCTCTTGTCTAAAGGGCAAATGTTGCGAAGTCACAGAAATTGCCTAATCAAGTTCAGTGAGAGGAAGCTGATGTCCATTTAGGAAAGGCTGAAAAGCTTGTTTCTGTATTGTGTGAAATTCCAACAATTGTTTTAAACATCTAGAGGTGACTGGCAAATAAAGTGAGAACCTTTTTTTTTCTTTTTTAGACCAGGAAGAGAAAATAAATAATCCAAGAAACCAGGTTGTTGGGACAGCACTGTATTAATCAGTCTGAAAGCTCCGGGAGCCTCAGTGGTTCTTTGGGCTATCCAGGGCAGCAGAACAGGTTGAGAAAATCCTTGCTGTTAAAATATTCCTCCAGTGACCTTCTTTCCCCATAGTACCTGCCTCCTTCCCTGGGAGGAGTCACGATCTTGGAGACATGCAGCTTCTTTCTTCTGTCTATGGAAATTCAGGAGTGTTCCATCTTCATCCTTTTACCCCAAGGCCTCTGCCACCACTCTCAAATTTGCCTGTGATTAATGTGGTAGCACATCTCTCCCCAGCAGAGCAGTAAGGTATGTAGGTCATGTTTCTAGGAGGGATAAAGCCAGGCTCTCTCAGGGCTGAACTGTGAGCTTTCGCTTCCTAAATGACTGTTCAAACCAGTGGGCTATTAAGCAGAGGAGATCATACACCACTGGCTGGGTTTGCAAAGCAAAGCAGCTAAACCAGCATTTTGTGAGGGCCGTGATCCTATTAGAATATTTTAGGCAAACTCTGAGAACACCCACACAGCCAGAAGACCAAAGTCCTTCTCCACCTAGCTCAGGATCCCAAGGGGGATTAGGCAGAGGCCAACTCTTCCACTGCTAAATTAACTGGCTGAGAAGAAATGGGATATTTGCTGTCTGGAATTGCCTACATTCCTCCATCAGCTACAGAGGGAGCCCAAAAAACTGGCTTAGACCAAATGCCCAAATGCATATAAATAGATAAGATACATCCCCCTATATGAGTCTCAGTTCCCTATTTATAAAATGAGAAAACTAAGATTGCTTCCTTCCATCATGAGGCTATTATTAGGATAAACCTAACTAGGAGTTTCTTTGGTACTGTTAGGATGAGGTTAGAAACCATTCAGAAACAGCAGTGCTCTGGGGGAGAAAAATTGTTTAAAATCAATTCCTTTGCTCTAGGAGAAGGAGAAGGGGGAATTCATTCTTTGCTTTGTGCTAAACACACCGATTTTGCTTTCTTTTGCGATTTTTGTTTTCTGTTCAGGTCCAGCTTGCTCCTTGGAGCCAAAGACCAGATGCAGCAGAGCTGGAATAGCTCCTTCTCCTTCACTTCCTGCTGATGGATAAAAGGACACCTTGTCTCTGTAACAACCAGAGTCTCCCCTTATCTACACAAGGAAGATCCAGGGAACACCTTATTTGAGTGCCAGGGGAGATTAAGCAGATCTACAGGACAAGCTCCCACGAACCTGCAGAGATCTGGGAGAAGCAAAGGCAGCTCAGACTTAGGCAAGACCACACCTCACACAGGATGAGCAGCAGCAGACCTTGTCAGCTCATCAGTGAAGGGTGGCAGGTCCCCTCTGTGCTTTCTCAGGAAGTTTTGTGTAAACATAAACTCATTTGTGGTCGCTGAGTTTGAAACGATTATTCCCACAAACAGACCAATAGGAAGCAGAAATAGACCGAATGCGTATTTTTCAGTTTGTGGTCTCCCCTGAGTTTAAATACAAAGGGAGAGTTAACAAAATGAATGACAACATCACACCTGAAGACGATTAGGAAACAAGATAAGCCGCCCCTGTGTTTATCTTTGACAGCCATTACAACACAACGTAGCCAATATGTAGTTCAATCAGTTCTGATGACACTTTCTTTCTCTTTTTATGATAAGAACCGTTAGGTGTAAATCCTGCCAAGTGAAACGAGCCTAGATATTGGCAGCAGTGATAAGAGTAGCTCTGCCTTTGGGCTAATAACTGTTGGTACACCTATCGGTCATAAAGCAGTTTGCAAATGTTAATGAATTTGATTATCTTTTTCTTCTAATTTGCAAAGAGGTTTATTGAGGTATCCAGACAACTCAACTTGCCACTAGGCACTAATGGATTTTTAAAAAGTCGTTTGGACATTTAACTGACGCTGAGAGTCAAGAGAGCACTTGAACCCACACACAGATCCTGCCAGGCAGCTGCCACCTCAACACCACTGGATTCATTTCAGCACCCAGCTGAAGGCAGCATTAGCCTCACTCTGTCCTAAAACCCAGGAGCCTGTAGTCTGAGAACGGAAGAGGAGGTAAGTGGGGAAGCTTGCAGGACTAATGAGGCAGTTGTGGTCATCACACAATGCTGTGCCCGTGCCTTGTCAAGCTCTCTGCTGTCAATGCCTGTGCAATTAGCTCTGCATCACTTACTGTGGAATTAATTTCACATAGCTCAGGCAGCTAAAACTGCTGTTCCTACACCAGGGTTAAAGCCGAGTGTGCAAATTCTTTCACCAGTGACGCACTCCCACTTTTGTCGCAACTTTTCAGTTCACTCTGGGGCTGGGGAGAAGGACAGGAGTACTCCTTAGTGAACAGTGAGTGAGATTTAAAAAGCAACAAGCTGCATTGCTGTCCTTAAACCTGCCTTGTTTCAAGCTCCCCATGCATCAGTATTAGCACTGAGATGCACAGGGGCAGGCAGAAGGCTGGAACTGGGGGAGACAGGCTGTCTTTTGATGTGCGTATTTCTTTTTGCAAGCTTCCCATGTCTGTGCTCAAGGAGCTTAAGATGATGCCCAACTGCCAGGGATGTTAAGAATAACTTTTAGTCCTAGAGAACAAGTCAGAGGAAACCTAACATGGCAGTTCACTCTTTTTCCACCAAATCAGACACAGAAGATGGGGAATCTGTAATTTGGCTTGTGTAGTTTGCCTTACACCTCAGTAAACCTTTCTCAGATAATCAGGTATCCATAATCCTGTTCTAGTCCACCAATGTGTCATTTCAGGAGATTGCCAGGATGTTTGCTGGCTCTCTAAGGCTGGGAAGGGGGTTTTATTGCCAAAGAGTATGGAAAGAAGCTTATCTGATCAGTTACTTTGGATTTGTTGCTAATTTATCTTTCTCATTGCTATGTATCAAGAGAAGAGGCAAATAAAGAAACTGTCATTTATACCACTAATGGAATTAAAAATGAACACAGTCAAGGCAGTAACCAAGGCCTTGTTCATAGTGATGGGTTATGACTTAGCTAAACAATGAGACCTTTAATTGCCTGCAAGAGTAATTTCCAAGAGTCTCCCATGTACTGTAGAGTGTGGGTCTCTCTCTAAACTCTCCTTAGGCAGACACAGTTTTTAATCCAAAATTCAAGATTCTGTGAAATTTGGCAGCAACAAGAAGGTGCTGTGCTGACATACCTGGAAATGCATGTTCCTTCAGACCTTTTTTCAAGGAACTATAAGAGCATGTGGGTCTCATACATCCAGAGGAAGTGGAAACAGAGCTATTTGGCATCAACAGAGGAAGAGAGCACAGCCCCAGGTGCTTCATGTGGCACAAGGCTTCGTGAACCTGTATCTAAAGTCAGAGCTTTGTGTAAGCACATAGACGGGCACCTGAATCCCATGGAGATTATAAAACAGATATCAGCAGCATGTCCTTTCACAGGATGCGTTTTAGCTGGCAAATCTCATGCAGTAAGGGCTCACTAACACACATGGAGGCAGCTCTAACTGACTGGCTCATGGTGGGCATGGAAATTCAGCGCTGAACAAGGCGATGAGAGGAGGTTTTCTCCCCAGAAGAAGAGAATGTCTGAAAATTTATCCCTATTGTTTTGTGAGTTGTGCAATGAATTTTTGCTTGAATCCATGGAAAAATATCCCAGCAGCTTTTGTCAGATCATAAGTCTGATGTTGGTATTCCAGGTTTGGCCCAGTAAAATTAAGAAGATCAATCATAGAGTCACAGAATCACAGAATGGACTGGGTTGGAAGGGAACTTAAAGATCATCCAGTTCCAACACCCTTACCATGGACAGGGACACCTTCCACTATCCCAGGTTGCTCCAAGCCCTGTCAAACCTGGCCTTGAACGTCTCCAGGAATGGGGCAGCCACAGCTTCTCTGGGCAACCTGTGCCAGGGCCTCACCACCCTCTTAGTAGAGAACTTCTTCCTCATATCCAATCTAAATCTACCCTCCTTCAGTTTAAAGTCATTCCCCCTTGTCCTATCATTCCATGCCCTTGTCCAAAGTTCCTCTCCAGCTCTCTTGTAGATCCCCTTTAGGTGCTGGAAGATGCTCTAAGGTCTCCCTGAAGCCTTCTCTTCCCCAGAATGCAGAGCCCCAACACTCAGCTTGCTTTCATAGGAGAGGTGCTCCAACTCCCTGAGCATCTTCATGACCCTCATCTGGACTGTCTCCTTCAGGCCCATGTCCTTCTTGATTCTAACTAGATAAGCTCACCTCCTTAACAGACTTATGTTCAGGCAGACCTCTGTCCTCTGCCTTTCCCCAAAACCAATACATCTACTCAATATTCCTTCTAAAACACAGGAGACATTCAGAAAATTAAAGTATAATATATATGTTCATGAAAAGGAGGTGATGAAATTCTTAGAAATTGCAGCTATTCCTTCTGTCATTCACAGCACTAAGAGAGGAGGAGCACTGAGATCGATTGAAGCAAACTGAAAGACTTTTGAAAGATACGGGATTGTGAAAGAGCCATAAATCTGGAAATTAAGGCAAGAAATAACAGCTGCTAGATCAAGATTTCTACTTCCACTCCTGGAAGACTAAAAGCCAATCGATACCTACAGGTACAATTATGAGATCCCTTCGCTGTACATACCCCCCTCTCAGTTTCAACGTTTTATCCCAAGTGACTTTATGGCACCATCCCTAAATTAGATAAGTACAAGTCAGAGATAATTCAAGCCAAATGTTTCCATTGGGATTATTAACTTCATTCTTTCAGAAAATAGTGATTTCATCTCATCAATATTTTTTAAAAAATTAATTGTGATAAAATCTAAATATATTTATGATTTACAACAATAAATTCTTGTGTCCGGTGTTGTTGCCATATTCAAAACATTTCTGTTTTAGTCCAGAATTAGATTATAAATCAAAACAGACAAGTCAAATCAATGAAGTAAAAATGAAATTGTCAATTCCACTTATCCTACACATAATTTCAGAATTTTGGCCACGCAGGTGTTTTTTCTTTTTCTTACCAATGGAATACAGAAAAAAAATCATGTTTTGGAATCCCCTGTAGTACAATAACCCTGACTTCTCATTCCAAGTGCTTCACTCTTGCAATATTTTCAGCTCAGATTCCCATCAGCTGAACTCTTGTCCTTACAGAAAAGGAAAGTGACTTTCTTAACTTTACATCTATTTGGGACAGTTCTAGAAAAATAATTATTCAGAATACTTTTAATTTCCTAAAGCTACTTTCCATCTTTTTACCAAGCTTTCAAGTTCCATCTCTGAATTCACATCTCTCTCATAGTCTAGAGAAAACCTTGTTTGATAATGGGTAGGAAGACAGTGAGGCAAGGTTGCTGATACAGCACAGAGAAGAATTGGTGCACACAGCTAATCTGTGTATATTAATTTTTTATCAGGTCCTTTCCTCCCTCCATTCTGTGCAAAGAACATAACTGTGCATTAAAATGGAAGCAGATTAGCGATTCACTGGACTCAGGGAGACTACGCTCCTACTTAGGGTTGAACATGAGTCTAAAATTAAAGTTAATCGAATCCAGCCATATTTACAGAAGTTTTTAAATGCCTGAGGATGCAAACAGTGTAACCTCTCAACCCTTACTCTAAGTGCATCTTTTCTTTTATTAATTTTTACCATGAGTGCAGAGAAGACTGGCTGCACACAGGATGCAGGTAGATAACACAGATGAATTCATTTAAGCGCCGTAGCTGGGGTGGTCTCGCTCCTTCCTTCCCACTCCCTCATTTCTACCTACATCCTTCTACCACTCCCATCAGCTCCCAGGGCACCTCAGGCTCCCTTTCTGAACCAGATCAGCTCTGAAGTGGCAGAAAACTAACACAGCAGCAGAACTGAGATGGTTTTTGCCAGGTTACAGAAGAGCAGCGGCTCAGCAAAGAGTTCAGTGTGTTGCAGCACGTGAAGATGTTGGGTTAATTCAGATAGCAGCTGGACTCGATGATCTTAGAGGTCTTTTCCAACCTGAATGATTCTATGATTATCTGATGGTGCCCAGGGATGGGAGGAAGGAAGAAATGGGAGAGAAGAAAAGAGGGAATCCTGTTAGACTAGCAAGGAGTAGCACTGCACCACACACAAAGCAATGTAATTGCTACTCACACCCTGGTTTCAGAGTAAAATTTAACCTGAAGAGGCTTTGTCTTTTAACAAAAATAACCACAGAGTTCAAAAAGGCATCTTTTAATGTTTTTAGAAGATTGTGCTGAATAATAGATGTGGCTTCATGTTTGAAACTTTGCCTGTTTAAACATGATATGACCACAATCTTGTTTTTGCACTTGTAATTTAGCTAGAGAAAGAAACGTGGAGAAAAATAAATCTGGAAATGTTCATTAATGGCTGTGTAAACAATGAGTACTACCTTCTCACAGCCTTTTTTTGCAAATATTCAGTCAGTATGACATGCAGTTCCCAGTGAGCTATTACTGCAAGGCCTGGATATTCCTAGATGGA
Source organism: Ptilonorhynchus violaceus (assembly GCA_013397565.1). Classification (NCBI taxonomy): domain Eukaryota; kingdom Metazoa; phylum Chordata; class Aves; order Passeriformes; family Ptilonorhynchidae; genus Ptilonorhynchus; species Ptilonorhynchus violaceus. Next base: position 569,756 of record VZRJ01008274.1, read on the forward strand.
TATTTTATCAGCACTTTCTGGCAATTTGCAGCCAGGGTCAGCAAGGTATACTTCAGCAATCCGTCAACTACTTTTCTGTACTGTCCCGCTCTACTCTACTCTTGTGAGACCTCACCTGGAGTACTGCATCCAGCTCCCCAACACAGGAAAGACATGGACCTTCTGGAAAGAGTCCAGAGGAGAGCCACTAAGTTTATCACAGAGCTTGGAACTAGATGATCATTAAGGTCCCTTCCAACCCAAACCGCCCTATTATTCTGTGATTTCCATGTGATGCTTCATTGATTTTGGCAGACTCGACAGTGTCTCTTAAACTGATGGAAAAAAAAAAATTCTTCCAATAATTACTCAGCTATTATATGACTTCATACAAAGTATGCCACAAATAAGTCATCATTTGTTTTTGAAAGCTGTGTAGCAAAAGTTTTCTAACACTTTTCCTCGTCCTCCAGAAGGGTTTCAGAATTACAGAAGAGATCTCACTTTGTCGGTCCTCAGCTCGTGCTGATGCTTGTTCACACAAGATGAGAACCGCAAGGCTTGGTAAATATTTTCCAGGCTTTTAAGGTTATGGTTTGTATTTGTTATTTTATGTTTGCCACTTTTTACATTTTAATGGATGACAACCCCATTCTGTTGAACTGTGCACCTCAATATTTGGTAGAGAGTGCAGCTTGTTGTGGCTCTAGAGACCTTAGCAAAGAGCATGAGGCTGAGCTCATCCCGTCCTCACTGGAGCTGCAGCTGGTCTTCTTTGAGTATACATCAGACACCTTTAAAAATCAGTCAAAGACACTTTAGAGAAAAATCTGTGAGATCCTGAGCTGGTGTAACCCAACTAGACTTTTTGCAGCTCTCTTTACAACAGTAACAAATCCTCTTTTTAAAAATTAATAGAAAATCCTACTCTGTAAGGCAGCAAAATTCCTTCTTTAGGGTGCAACAAAAATGGCCTTCATTTTTGTCTGACCTGAGCAGGGATTTTGGTCTTCCTTTGGAAACTGAGTTTCAGGTGTAAAACTCCCAGATGAAGTCGTGCCAAAGGGAAAGAGTGGGGGTGACGTGTTTCACGCAGGGAAATTTACTTCTTAATGTTCAATCCATGTATAGTCCTTGAACAATGGGCTGGCTTCTTTTCCCCCTCTGGCAGTTGAATCATGTTGTACTGTAAATAATGTGCTGCAGTGTGGCCCTCCCCCTTCCTAAGGAAAAAGAAAAAGGAAAAATATAAACCTCTCCCATAGCTGGCTATGCTGATATTATTACTCATTGACTGCATCAGCACAGGTCTACATTAGACACTTGTCAAAATCTCTGCCAAGAGAAAGTTTTCATTTTCATCAATTTATTTTTAGTAGAGCAGCTGGGAAATCCAGTGACTGGCTGAGTGGAGACCTGGAGTTTGGAGTGGATTTTCCAAATGCACTTCAGGCTCCCTCTGCCTACAAGTGAAACCTCTCCCTGGGATCTTTCCTCGACCAGGCTGGACAAGAACAGCCCTTTTCTTCCCAGGCTGCTGGGACTCTGCCCAGTTCTAAACAAAAAAAGCCCAGTTAACAGCAGTGGTTTATTTATCTGTCCCACCTACTGTGGTGACACAGGGGACAGGGGTGGTGGACAGTTCAGGTCACATCTGCCAGAGATTTTTGCAGTGCCATGAGAAGAATTTGCCACATTCATTGGGCTTGAATTAATCTCCATGTGGTTCCTCTCAGCTGCTGCTTTCTAGGATAAGCCTGAAACACAGGATCCTTCTATACTCAGCAGAGAACATGGCACCCTGAAAAGTTATCAGCTGGCCTCTTCCAGGTGCTTCATTTAGGATGGAAAAAGCATCGTGGGAAAGTATTTGTTGCTCCCCATTGATTACAGAGAGGGTCTGGACATCAAGTATAACCTAAACTTCTTGGGGAGAGGGGGCTCTCTCTCAAGTGTGACCTGATATTGTTGTCCTTGTGGTAGTGTCAAGCAATCGTGGCAAAACCATCATTTTGCTCTACAAAAGCGAATGAAATCAGGTGCTAAACAGTGATTCAGAAGGCACTGTTCCTCATGTACTTTCTTTAGGCTAACAATATTTCACTTTCTAGGACAGTGGAAACTAAAAACCATGTTAGACTGGTTTTCTGCTACTTAGGTGAGTTCTCCAGTGTCTAATATCATTGCTGAGTTTAGGTCAATGCCTTTCTCTTTAGGGTAATATCTCAGTGAAAGAGTTGGTTTGTCAAACTCTTTTCTCAGATTTTGTAGGAATGTAACATCTACTATTGCTCTCCTCTCCTTATTTCCACGACTGAAATTTAATTTAGCAGATTAATATGTCACTGACAGTGAAATGGAATAATTTCTGGTTTATTATTAAACTAAACTTTTTTTTCTTAATTTGAAAAAAGGCCAATAACAGGGACAAAATAACACACAAAACCCCCCCAGTTTGCTAAATGAAACCCTTCATACTTGTCAGTTGGATTTACTAACTCACAGACTTTTTTGCAGCTCTCCATCCTCTCTCTTTCCCTCCAGAGGACCCAAAACCTCGGATGCAGTAGGACAACTACCCCATCAGCCATGTGTGCTACTCATGGCTCATGACAGTGCAGAAACCACAGCCTTCTGCTATCTGTGATAGGGAAAGAGGTTCCATGGCAGGAACTAAAGCCAAACTGAAGTCTCTTATTTGCAGAAGAATGGCTTAACCTGCCAAAATTTGTGTAAGTACTGATGGAAACTGCCAGTATCATAGTAGGTACCAGGAGCATTCAGAGATCCAGCAGAAGTTTTCCATGCCTCATCCATACATATGTCTTACCTACACAGAATAGCTGGAAATTAATTAAATTTGATTAATTAAAATATATTAAAACATATTAATATAAAATATATTAATTTAAAATACATTCAATAAAATATAATTAAAATTAAAAATCCCTGGAGAGGAACTTTTTACAAGGGCAACAAAGGGCAGTGGTTTTAAACAGAGGGCAGGTTTAGATTGGATATTAGGAAGAAATTCTTCCCTGTGAAGGTGGTGAGGCCCTGGCACAGGTTGCCCAGAGAAGCTGTGGCTGCCCCATCCCTGGAAGAGTTCAAGCACAGGTTGGACAGGGCTTGGAGCAACCTGGTCTAGTGGAAGGTGTCCCTGCTCGTGGCAGGAGGTTGAACAAGATTGTCTTGAAGGTCATTTCCAACCCAAACCATTCTATGAATTTTTCATTCCATATGGACCTAAGAACAACCACATAGTCCTTCACCAAACAACGTAAATCAATCTGAGAATAACTGTAATTGTATTTTCCATTAAATCTGGGAGGAACTGTTCTGTGAGCTGCTGAGAACTATTTCTGAAGTGCTTTACATCTGATTCAGAAAAACTCTCCATTTCCATTTAGAAAACTGATCTGTCAAAGGAGGTATTTCAAAAGATATTTTTTCTAAACAAATATAATCAATACAAGCTTCATCTAAATTTTTGAGTGTTTATGTAGGACCTGACAACACTTGGGTTAATATGTGTTTAATTAGAGGATTAAAAGTCTTGTGGGCAGACAAAATTTTAGTTTTTCAGGAACTCTGCAGCAATGAATTGTAAGTACAGCGTCAATGCCTCCATGTGATGAAGTAATTTGAAAATAAAAAAACAACTTCTGGTGAAATCACTGGGGCAAGTCGTTTTAATGCAAGTATTCATTCGGTACTGCAATAATACAAGATTCAAATAAATCCAAGTGAAACATTGAGCAGAACTTTGTGTGTGTGTGTAGGAGGGATGCCCTGGGGAACACACTGCGGTTAGGCAGCATTCACAGAGACAGGACGTTAAACACACACATACAAAAACACAAAGTTAAAATATTGTAAAGACCTTGCCATAAACCTGCCAGAAATCAGAGAAATTTGGAGTAATGATAACTCACAAGAGGTTTGATTCTACTCTCACTCATGCTGACTCCACATCAGTATCATGCATTTGACATCCCAGGCTTTACTATAAGTTCACACCAGTTTAGGAAGAACCAGGTTCTGCACTATTAACTGTTAATGTTCTGCTACTTAACTGTGACCTCAAGACCATAATTGCCATCGAAGGGGCCTCTTCATTTCAAGCCTTTATTTGATTAGATCAGTATTTGGAGAGAAAAAAGACCCTGTGTGTGCAATTTCTCATGCTGTCCTTCAGTCCCTGAATTATTTCCATTATTAAAAATTTACATCCAGTGAAAAATGTTTCCCATAGAAGTATAGAATCATAGTATCTCAGAATGGTTTGGGTTGGAAGGGACCTTAAAGATCACCTAGTTCCAGCCCCTCTGCCATGGGCAGGGACACTTTCCACTAGCTCAGAGCTCCATCCAACCTGGCTTTGGGCACTTCCAGGGACAAGACATCTACAACTTCTCTGGACAGCTTGTTCCGGTGCCTCACCACCCTCAGAGTAAAGAATTTCATCCTAATATCCAATATGTCTTGCTTCTCAGCATTTGCCTTCAACAGATCTTATTATCTTGGGCAAAGCTCCATCCTAACATGATTTCCAGTTCAGAGCTGGCCTACATCCAGCCAGCTTGAAATGTAGGCAGAATGAGCTTCATCCACTTGTGCCCATCTATGTCAATGTGCCCTAACCAACAAGCTTTGAGCTAAGCTGTCCTGACTGTCAGAGATATTTGGAAAGGGCAGGGATTTTTTTTCTCCCTGAGAAAAATCAAAATTGCTTCCACCTGTAAGAGTGACTTGTGGTTTTTGATGAAGAGGCTCTGTCAAACTAATGGCCAGCCAGTGATTGAAAGCCACTTTCTGTTTAAGGCACCGAGAGCTGGTGTGAAGAAGCAGCTGGCTTTTTTTATTGTGTTACAAATTTAATCAACTTTATTCTCCACTGTTATGAAATGCTAGATTCTGAAAAAGGAAAGACTTCCGTGGTTTATGTGCTTCTAAAAGTAGAAACTATTACTTGTAGGTGTGAGACGTTTATTACCAGTTCTGGAGGAGCCTTTTGTGAACAAGGGGCTCTCATTCAGGAGCTGGAGCTCTACACCTGCTGCCAAGCAAGGCTTTTGGAGGAAAAAATGCTGGGGAGAAGAGACATGAAGGAAGAGCTCCTTATTGAACACACTGAATGCTCCTAGACGCTGTTGAGTTCTTCCTGTTCTTAAGGTAGAATTCTTCAAAATAATTTTTTGTACCTTAGTTTGGTCATCTACAAGATAAAAATGAGATTCAGCTTCAGACAGACACCCAAATTTGCATGTTTGCACGTAGATGTTTCTATGTGAATTATGAGCTCGATTCAATTGCTCACAAATAGGTGTCAACTATAATTTTATCAATTGTGGGCTACCCAAGCCACTCATATTTGTGGTAGAAATGACACAAACTATGGGGAGCCAAAGCCCTTCTGGAGAGGTGCTCAAAAACCATGAGGAAAATGCCACAGAGCACTTCAAAGACTGAGAGGCACCATTTGAGGGCATCTGAATTAAAACAGCGTGACATGGCACCTGCAACCAGGATATCTGCTGGAGGTGAGGACAGGTCCACTAGAACAGCTCAGACAGCAATAAACACCAACTAATCTGCAGGCCTGGAGGGATGCAGCTGACCAAATCTGTCTACTGCAGAGTAAAATGAAATATAGGATCCACAGACTGTCTTTACTGCATCTCCATTCCCTCCTAAGAGAAAAAAAAGCATCTACCTCACATGTAGACTTCCAAAATTCCAGTCTCTAACTGAAGCCTGCCCCAGACATCCCAAATAAATTATTTACTCTGACTTCTATTAAAGTCATGCAGTGAGACAGTGGGTGATTGACCCCACTTATCTTGGACTTCTGCCTTAGGATGGGATGAATCAATCTCCAGAGGTGCCTGTATCTCCCCATTGAACAAAGATTAGCCTACCCTACCAGATTAAATGCATTGCCTGTCTTTTAGATGGCTGAACAACCCATCCTGTCCACTGGCATCTCTTTATTTTCACTGGGATCAGCATTTATTAACTTAGTGAAAGGACAGCCTAAGTCTGAGCATTTCTGGGAAGCCCCCCTCTAATATCTTGGAGTTCAATAATGTAGTCTTCTTTCCTTCATCCAAGGAACTTGTGGCTCAGAGAGTCCTTGAGGCAGAAATGTATCTTCGTAACCCACAGCCCTAGATGATCTTTTCTTTCACAAGGCTGTACAATTTCTTATCTTGTCCATGTGAACTTTTTGGTATCCAGACATTTCACAGCAAAAGAGGAACCTCTTCCTTTTGTATGCTTTGAACGTCACCTATCAATTCCATAAGGATCCCTACTAAAGATCCCTTGAAAACATAGACCAATTGTGAGCCATTTTAATTCAAATTGTTCTCTTAGCTCTAGCCAAAATCTGTGGGGTAACTTTATCAAAGTTGCTATTGTTTGTATTGAACCTGAGTGTTCAGGGCAGAAGAACCAGGTTTTCATTGTTTTTACTCTGGAGCCTCCCTGAGAAGAGGATTCACTTCAGATACAAAGAAATTCAATGAAATACACCAGTGACTCATACCAGATGCACTGAAGTTGTAACGATTTGCATTATGAAATCAAGTTCTATGGCTTTGCTCCAGCTGAGATTCATGTGATTTTACTTTCATTCCATAAAACGCAGTCAGAAACCTCATATAAGCAAGTGCTGTTGTGATGCCTGAAATGGGAGAAATTTGGAGGAGAAACAAGAGAAACAGAAAGAAAGTTGCTTCATAAACTGAATTTATGTGATTTCTAATGAAACTTTCACCTCAGTGTGCCTCTAGTCCTTATAAGGCACTCTGCCTATGTGCATGTGTACGTAAAATCACTTCTCTCAGCCCTATCTTTATGCAGAGACAGGAAGGATGGGTTTGTGGTTCAGAAAGTGATGCCGGACTCGAGAGATCTGGGTATTATTCCAAAACGCTTCCTCTGTGATTTTGGGCACATCGCATGTCTCCCGATCCTGAAAACACCAATGCACCTGCTAAAATCTGCTGTCATGAGTGGTGTCAGTGAGCAGACCAGATTACACACAGAGAGAAGAGGAGGCAGCAAAGAGGCTTTGAGCTTTCCATACTTTAGCTATCCTTCTGTGAAATGGGGGTGTAAATTAATCCTCTGCCTGCTGTACTCTTGATTCAGCTTCAACACCCTTTCCAAAGCTCAGCCCGTTGGAAATTTGGACAATAAAGACATCTCTGCTGGGCCTCATAGGACCATATAAGACGGTCACCATAGGTCCATGACATTTCCATTGCTCCTCTGCCTGGCATGCTCCAATTCCCATGTACCTCTCTGTGTCCTCTATTTCATCCAACTTCTCTTCTTTTCGGTCTTTTCTGCCTATCAGGAGCAGAGATTATTCAGAACACATGAAGTGCAGGGCTAATATTTCCCAGCCATCCAACACAGAGCAGCTCACACTTTTTCTTTCAGTATTCAGGACTAAGCAGACCAAATTATATTTGTTTTGGTTTTCTTTTTAATCATTATTCAAATGGCTGCAGCAGTGCATGCCTTATGTTTAGTTTAGAAAGTACATTACATCAGTGGTTGTTTTTCCAGTCTTGTGTTCTTCTAAATGTCCTTTCTGCCCTTTCCTTGTCTGCTCTTTTATAAGCAAGCTTGGAGAGAGGAAACATTTGAGTTACATTACGAGCTGTTCAGTCTGGCTGGGAAGCAGAGCTATTGTCACTCAGCATGGTTTACTCACTTTGACTTCCTCTACAAACCAACAAATCTTTGGCAGTGACTCCAGAGCTGAGTTAATTGTTAATAATTCGTGGCCTCCCTATATATGTCGTCTGGATAATTATTGCAGTCTGCCAAGATGAAAGAAAGGGCAACAGCTCTCGGGCTAAGTCCAGAAAATAAAGTTCTTGTCAGAGTGAGGCCTTGTTTTGGACTGTATTCTGGTTACTGTGTTTTGTGATGCTGGAGGCACACAGTCAGAAATTTCACTAATTCTCCCATCAGGGGAGACCCTCAGGTGGCCATGGTGCTGTGGAAGCAATTCCCACCATTCCCATGGACAGGCCTGAGAGCAGCATCAATGGTGCTGCAAAGTACCATCACACTAACCAGTGTAGTCCATTCACAGGAGAAGAGGCAACAGAATAAGGAGTCTCCAGTAATTTCAGTGGAGCTGTTTTTATCATAACCAAACTGATGATCTGTCCACATACTGATAGTCAGGTCCAAATACACCACTTCTGTAAGCAGTACTTGCACAGCAGTGTGGGATCAGTAGCAGATGTGGTCACTGGCACTATCATTTGGTGGATTACTCAGTAAACATGAAATAATTGCAAACTAATTTCAGGCTTCATTTAGAGACACTCCTGTTGTGCCTCCTCCTGCCCTGCTGTCCTTTCCCTTTCCTGGTAGATTCACAGCAACCTCCCACAATGCCAGCAAAATGTTTCCATTAAATGCAAAATATTGTCATATATGCTAATGTTAATTTTAATTTTTTTTTCTCTGGCTGCATATTTTGCAGCAATAACACCAAAATGCAGACTGAAGGAGAGCACATTGGCCTTTTTAAGAGCTCCAGACAACACTGCACAGCCCTGTTACCCACCCTGTGATGTTTATTGCCCCATTTCCCGCCATCCAACATTTCCCAGTAAAGGAGATAAGAATATTAACTCTCGTTAAAACATCAGGGGAAGAAATATGCAGACAAAATGCTTGTATCTCAACTGGAATATAAACTAAGCCCTGGGAATAAAAGACTCTCCATCTAATTGCAAGGTTTCTTGTACTTTTATAATGCAAAGTTGCACAAAACCCCCTCACTATTAAGTAAAAATAAGATACTTTGCAGCTCCCTAGCCTCCGGTAACCAAGGATCTCAAATCTCTTTATAAACATTATAAGCATGAATTAATTTAGACTGCTAACAGCCCTGAAAAGCAGGTACTATTAATCCTTCTTAATGTATAGGTAAAGTGAGGCATCGAGTGATGAAATGAGTTAGTCACTAAGTGAATCAGTAGCTGATCCAAAAATAAATAATTCTAAGTAGCTTTGCACTCTAAAATAAACAAGCTGGAAAAGAGAAGGTATGGGATGGCAGGGGGTGGAAATGAGAGAACAAGGGATAGTAGGGAATTCTAGAAAGCGATATTGTATGAAGGCAGTGCCTCTTAAAGCACCTAAATAACTCATACATCATTATTAAATATTTATTTCCCCATTTTCAGGGATTTGGGGAGGTGGGCAAGCTGGTTCTGCTACATATGTTCTTAAATAAACATGTTTCTTCTAAGCTCTCATTGGAGAGAACTTCAACAGGAAAAAGCAGAGGGAAAAAAGCTCTTCTGGAATACTTTTAAAAGGAGAACCAAGACAAAATGCATGGGAGCAGCTGAATGTGCTATCAGCGATCATAGGTTGCATTCACTGTTTAGTGGAGTCACCTAAGGAGAAGCTATGTGCGTGTAGCCAGTGCAGCTTAACCTCAAGGACCATGCTCTGAGTATCAGCTTTTGGGGAATTCATTTGGAATCACTTCATTTTCCTCTTGCTGACTCATTGGGAGTCCCTCCTCCCCTTCTGCCACTGATGGGGCAGAAGTGTGCCCAACTTCCCAGCTACGAAACCACGTTCACCACTCACTGGGAATGTTCTGCCCTTACTTAAAAAGCTCATTTTGCCCTTTTCCAGAAGGAGAGGCAGGAGAGGTGATTAGCTCCAGCAGCTCAGTGATAGATTCGTGTGTGCAGCCTCCTTGGAGAAGGAACTCTGGAACTGATTGAGAAGAGACATTTATGGGGTTTGGAGGAAATCACATCCAGTTCAGCAAGACCACACAAACAATGACCTGACTAGTGTTTAAGTGGGCTTAGTAAAGGATCCCTTAAGGAAGAAGTTCCCACCCTTCTAAACTACTGTCCACACCCATCTTTCAAGCCTCCCAAAAGATGCTGCACTCACAGACCCAATTCATCGTGGTCCCTCCTCACCTCAGAATAAACAGCACACACTGTACAGGTTTCAACCTCCCTGTTCAACCCATCTTAGCCACCCTGCCCTGCAAACTGGCTCCTTCTTGAGCTGAGACAACAACAAGGTCTCCACACGGGTTTCATTCTCGGGTTAGTTGTTGAGGTGGGGAGCAAGAGGCATTTTCACACCGGCAGGTGCAGAAACATTGAAATTTTTCAGCCTGGGCTCAGAGCTGGCCCCAGTTCAGGCTGTGTGTTTTGTCAGCTCATCCACAATACGGTGCTGACTGCACAGAACAGCCTCAGACCCAGTGCTTGCCCCTCACCTTGGAGCAAGGGAAGGTGAGCTTACATCTGTCAGTGCCCGGCGGGAATTTGAGCTCCCTGATACTCATCCCAGAAGAGGAGCTGGGAATGGCAGTGCCTGCAGATGCCACAGTGCTCTCATGAAGTGGCATCTGGAGAGGAGGGAAGGTCTGAAACCACCTTTGGTCCTTCTGATCCAGCTCAGGAATAAACAGGAGACATCACATTATCAGGTGAGCAGAAAGGTAAGGAAAGTTCTGAGCAATGCAGCCTGGATCCAGGCTCTCCGTGCCCACTTCAGCACAGGAATGCAGATGACACAGACCGTCCCTCCTCGACTGACTGGCTGCTGTGTACAGGATGTTTTGTTCTTTCCCTTTCCTGTTTTCTCTTCTTTGTGGGCCAGTGTTTTTGTTTTGTTTCTTTTCTCCTTTTCTCTTTCCAAACCACAGCTCAGTCCAACATAAATTATTTTCTTTATTTATTTTTTTTAATTCTATTTCTAGAGCAGGCTACAGATCATACTCTCTAGGAAAAAGAAAGATTTTTGCTCTTCCTTTCTTTGCCTCCTCCACTCACCATCTGAGAGTAGTGGGATCTCTGTGGAAGATATTTTGGATCAGATAGTGCATTTTGCACTCTGTGCAGCTAATGCAAAGCTACTTTGTGTTTGGATTTGAGCAGTGGCTTGATGATCCCAGCTCCATCACTGCAGTGTCCTTGGTCACCTCACTGGCTGCAGATTTGGCACAAAGGACTCAGTTACCCAGAAACGTGCCAGCTTGAAGCTGATGGTGACACCCATCTCTACTTGCACTTCCTCCTTCATCCCAGCTGCCTTGGACTCACACTAGGACACAAAGCACAATCAAAGCACCAACTTTGACAGAGCCCTGAGGTAGCTTGTTTGGTCCATCCTGCTCAAATTTCAACACTTGTCTCAGCACCTACCTCTGTCCTTCAACCACATCCTTCTTTTATGCACTTGTGGTTAGACAGGTCAGGGCTTAGGCTTGTTGTCCACTTGATGGGAAAGCAGTGAACGTGACCTGAGAAAGGGTTTTGACACAGTTCCACCAACCCACTTGACACATGCTCACAGTTTTTTCCATCTGAGAGCATGCTGAAAAGCTGTAAGCACATAAAACCAGCATGCAGGTTACCAGTAATTCCTGTTTGGCCTGTCCAGAGTCCACAGGTCAGTACAAAACAGACAACTGGGAAAAGTGTTGTCTTTGGATGTTCGTGTATTTTCTGACCCTCCAGGACCACAGAAAACACATGTGTCTCCATCAGGCACAGGTGGTTCCTCCTGGCCCCTCCAGGCACTAAGAAACACATGAAACAATCTCTCAGGATGTAGCCAAATCCAAACCAGCTACAAGGGCAGGCACCCACAGGCACCTAGAAGAGGAGAGAGCACAGCTCCAAGTATGAAGACAGGAGTGTGTCCCTCCCTCCACATGTGCTGGCTGCAGCTCTCTGATGAACTGTGACATTATGATGAAGCAGCTGCCTCACCCCTGAGAAACTGGTGGAAGCCCTCCCTTTATCTCCTCTTGCACTGGTCCTTCAGATCTGAAACACAGCCACTCCTTCCCCCTCCCAAGGGTGGCCAAGAAGGAAAGGGAGACCTCACCTCACCCCTTCCACCTCCTCGCTCCCTACCCCACGTGTCAATATTGTGCATCCTGTTCTCATCACAGCAGCTCATATTAATGAATGAAACAATCTCCTAGAACAATGGGCCTCCATAATGTCTTGACCACCTGGTGTTTTTTATTGGCTTCACAGCCAGTACCTTTCTTTCCGCCTCGCAAAAGAATTAGTCAATCCACGAGCGCACGTCTGGCTGCTCGCGCTGCCACGGGAAGAGGTGGGGAAGGCAGCTCCTCGCCAGCGAGTGTTTACGACCTGCTTGGCCCCGGCTGCCGTCACCAAGGCTGCCAGATGAGCCCAATCCCACGCATCCCTTTCACCTTCAAAGCCTTTCACCTCCGCGTCTCGGTGCACGGGCAGCAGCCGAGGCTTGTGCAAGGCTCAGGGATAAACCATCCGCGCCTCTCCAGCAACGAGAGACGTTCTGAGAGCTTCAGGCGTAACCCTGAGCGCCAAAGCCTGGCCAAAGTGCAGAGATCAGCAGTATTTCTCAAGCCTGTTTTGAAGGTGCTTTTGAGTCTTCCCATCACTACTCGGAGGCTGCTGCCTATCCCCATGACCACAATATATTAGCTCCAGCAGCTTTTCAGCGACTCAGCTTTGCCACAGCTTCCTGCTTTTGAGCATACCTCCTGCACTCAGCTGGAGCTTTGCCAGCCCCAGCTTTTGCTCGGGTTTGGTTCAATCTGGTACAAGATGGGAGCTTGGTAAAGGGTGGCTTTCTGTATTGGAAAAAAAAAAAAAAAATTCCAACTGCTGCACCTGAAGACTAAAGAGGAGCCTCTGTTTCCGATGAAACCTCCCTGGTCCTGTTTTGAGACAGTTCACAGACGCCCCCATGCATGGAGAGCTCTAGAAAATATGCTCCTCATTTTGGACAGTTTGCTTCAGGAACTGCTGCCTTCCCCTCTCCCCCAGTACTTCAGATAAATCCTTCTCATTCACACCAAAGGTTACCTTAGTTTGAAAAGAGAAGAGCTGGGTAGGCTCTGAAGGAGTATCCACAATTCCATTTAGCTAATTGGCAGTGCTGGTCCACCAAGTGTTCCAAGTGAAGGTGAGCCCTTGAGCTAGGTCTAGAGTTAGGGCTTGACTTCTGAAAAAGCTGGGTTTGGGGCTTTTTCCTTAACCTTGGAACAACTGAGTTGCCTGACTCAAAGTTCCCTGAGCTAACCTGACGTAAAACTGTAATGAAAAGAATGGGGTTTTTTTTTGACTGGGGTGAATTTGCTGAGGTCAGTCCTTCATACCTGAACCCCACCTCACCATGGTTTGCCTTGGGGTGAATACTGAAGGACCTCTTGCTTGTATTGTTGCTCTGTTTAGTGAACTGAAGCTGTGCTTTAACATGTTTTCCTAAAGCAAATTTAAAATCAAGGACACCAAGATGTGTTTTACCTTAAGCTGAGAACCAAGAGTTACAGAGTCCCTCATCTAGAACTTCATAACTGTGCTAAACTGACAAATACAGAAATGTACCTAAAAGCCCCAGGACTAGACAAGTCTTCACCACATCTCCTTCCACGACAGCATGGGCACAGTAAGAGAGGGAAATGTGGTTTTGCAGCACTGACCTGTTTTATGACCCTGGGCAATATTTTTACTATTGTTTCCCCGGCTTCTTGTCTTTGTCCCTACAGCTGGAAGTTCTCTGGGCCAAGGACAATGTCTCACCACAGGCAGGACCTTGAGCAAGGCTTCTTCTGGCATTGCAGTGGGGCAAATTACCCAAGAAGATGGTTGAGCAACTGAGGTACGGTGCAAATCAGTGTCCTCGTGTGTCCCAACCACACCCACAGCAGTGGTTTGATGTGGATTAGGGATTATGTTGCTTGTCCCTGTTGACCTGCAGCTGAGTGCAAAGCCAAGCTTTTCACACTGACTTTTGGTCTAGGAACATGGGCAAAGTGGGAGTGAGCAAAACGTCCCACCTTTATTTTGCAAAAATCTTGCTGGTTTCCTCTACAAGAGAGGGTGTTCTGACTGCTGGGGTTATGCACGACCTCTACATTTCTTAGCAGTGAATGTCTTCTTAGTCACACCTGCACCAGGAGGCCAGATCCAAATCTGAGAAAAGAGTTTGGCAAATCATTGCTGTCGCCGAGACATTACCCCAGAATGAAACACGTTGGTCTAAACTCAGCGATGGTATTAGACACAGGAGAACTCACGGAACATACGTGTTTCTAAAAATAGAGGTAGAGTGATATCTGAAGTCTTCAATGTTGATCATCTCCAAGAGATATGCTCTGCTTCAGTCAAGGAACAGACAGTGCACCATGTGACCAGTTTGTTCAAGCAAAACGCTTTTAATATTGAATGAATGAAACAAAGAAATGTTATAATGAAACACAAGTTAGAACTAATTACTTCACCAGTGATTCCAGATGAGATAGAAGCAGGCAAAACTCGCTGCTTAATATTATTGTGGGACTGTACAAATATCTAATTTATTGGTTCACCTGCATTTTTTAAATGCAGATTTTGGTAAAAAATTCAGATCAACTCAGAAAAAAAATATTCAGAATTTTTAGTGAGTCAGCAGAATTCAAAGATTAATTCATAAAATATTGTTTTCCTTCAAAATGAATCAATGTGTATATTTTTTATTAATCCTTTGGAGGTTATTTTTTTAAAACTACACTGACACCCACTGAAAATCGAAACTGCCTCTTAAAGAAAAATGTCAATATACTTCATTTTAAAACTTGTAAATGGAGTTTTGTGGCTTTTTAATAATTCAAGATTTTTTCTTCTGACAAAGTTGTGTGCTGCAAAAAATACCAACTCACAAAATATTTCTGGCTGCTTGCATTTTTCTGTCTTCTTTACATTTTATAAAATTAAAGAAAAAAGATGGGGGGAAAGTGTTTAGCTTTAAGACAGCTTTTCCACCATTACTAGTCTGGACCTAAGGCAGGAACTTGATATTCTGCTCCAAGCCCTGTAATTTTCCAGTGCCAAACCCACTTCCACCACCCAAACAAACAGAAAATTGATGGTTCCCAACTCCTCATGGAGCAATCCACGATTTGCACACAAGTAGTGTGATCTGGAGGCGTCATGAAGTGGGCAGTTGAGGAAGACACAGTGTCCTACACCAGGGTAAAAGTCAGAAAAGTGGCCAGCTCTGAAGACTGATGACTGCCTTCACGGGGGAAAGAGGTGTGTGCTGAGGTGCCTCCTCACCTACTGAATAGTTCAGCTTCAAACAGGAGAATATTTGAGCTACTGCCCTCAGGAAAGAAATGAGAAAAGAAAGAAAGCTGAAAAAAGTAGATCACAGAAGGGTTTGGGTTGGAAGGGCTCTTACAGATCATCTCATTCTACACTCCTGCTGTGGGCAAGGACAGCTTCTGCTATCCCAGGTTGCTCCAAGCCCCATCCAACCTGGCCTCGGACACTTCCAGGGATGAGGTACTCACAGCTTCTCTGGGCAACTTGTGCCAAGGCCTTACCACCCTCACAGTGAAGAATTCCTTCCTAATAGCTAATCTAAACCCACTCTCTTTCAGTTTAAAGCCACCACCCCAGTCTAAGCAGAGCAGCTGAAAACTGTGGTTTTAATATTTTACCACTGAGATCCCAGGCCCACTGTACACTCCATATAAGCCAGCCTATTTATACTGTGCAGAAATGGGATCACAACAGTAAGAATATATCTAGTTAATCACATTTTAGGAGAATTCATTGAAAAAAAAAAAAGCAAGAGCAGAACTGCTATCATTCTATTATTGGCATAAGAAATCATCACTGGATTTGAATCATAACCTTAAACCTCAGCTGTGTTGCTAGGACCCAGCACGTCTATTTTGCTCTTTCTAACAGGTGCAACTAGAAAAAAATTAAAATGTCCACACACCCCACAGTGCCTGGACCGTGAGTCCTTCACCTGAGTCTGGGAATCCAGGTTGGGAGGCAGAGTCTAGCCACGGGGGTCAGAAAAAAAATGGCTATTTCTGCTTTCTGACCCGGGCTCCCCGGGGTGCACGGAGCATTTCCAGGCGCCGAGGCAGCGTCACCTCATTCCGCCCCCGTGGCGCAGCGGTTGGCTCCCTCACCTGCTCGAGAGGGTCGCGAAGGAAACAGCTAACTCATCACTTTTTGTTGTCAGTTATAACTACAAAGAGACCCCAAAAGGTTGTAGTCGCTCTTGTCAAGCTTCAGTTAGGAGCAGCAGATAGAAGCTGCCGTTCGTTTTCTCTATTTCACCGCGAAGGTGCTATAAATAGAAGCCTGTGTGTGGCTTTCTGGCTCTCTGAATATATGCCTCACACCTTCTCCATTTTTTTTTTTTTAACACCCACATCAACATTTGCCTGTCACCAGACCCACAGAGACACACATTTTCCACAACATGCCTATCAAAAAGAAAGAAAAAAAAAATAAAATTAGAAAAGAAAAGGGTACTTTGTACATGTACTGTGCATGTAGGTGTATCTGCATATATGTGTTTGCATGCAGAAAGGCTTATGCTCATGTAAAAAAAGCTTTAGCAGCCTTTATATTGACCTTTGGGATGCTTATAAATTCACTTTGCTGTCCTGAGTTTCACATCTCAGCTGATGTGGGCTGTGATGTTTTTCTGTCAGTGGGCAGTGACTTAACGTTATTGATATAATATTGCTGCTGTGAGTGGCAAAGGGGTTCCTGTGCTCTTTCTGCTGCACGACTCTTAAAGTTCTCAAAGTGTATAAGGAGGAAGACTGGCCTAATGCTGAGCTGCCTTGCTGGCTGAGCTGGAAACCCAACCTGGGAGATGGGGAGGCTGAGCAGAAGCTGTGGCCATCTTCCCTGGGCAGCACTGGGGAAGCTGACACAGGAAAATCTGGAGCTGCAGAGGCTGCAGCAGGATGGACCCTCTGTAAGGTGGTCACTGGAGGAGCTGTGGGTTTCTCCTGCAAAATGCTGAGTGCTGAGAACGCTGAGAGCCTTCCAGCATTTGAGGGACAGTTCCCTGCACCACGTCAGGGCTGTTTCCTGTCAGAAGTTTCAAAGAGGTAAAACACGGTGCAGCTGCTCTGCTTTCCGCTCACCGTACCCAGGCACAGCTCAGATTGCTCTGCCCTGCGTCAGCCTGCAGAACATGCCCTTCTTGGCATTATTTCACACTTCGAGAAATTTTTTCCCTTTTTTCTTCATTTCTTTTTTTAGTTTTTTTTTAATTTCTCCATTTCACGTTTCCACGAAAGATAAAAATATACGTGATGTAAAATACATGCTATGCCAGTGCATCACATAGTGCTGACACAGGGCAAAAATCAGCCATCATGCAACTTTTTAAGTCATCCTGGAATTCCATTTTTATGCCAGAAAGTGCATTTTCCTTAAGTTGTCTGCCAGACTGGATGGTATAAAAAAAACCTTGTGATACTCAAGCTGCCTGAAGACCTGTGGAAAGATACAGAGAGTTGCAAAAAAACAGGAGAGAAAAAAACTGTGAGGTTTTTCTCACCCCCTCCCTCCCTTTCTTACTTTTGCACAGGTGTTCAAACTGCAAAGAGCCAAACAAACCTTCGACTTTGGTTAGAAATGTGAGATCTTAAAAATAAGGGTGACTGATTCTATTTCTATTTTTACTGAAAATAGAAAACTGGGTGACATTTGTACAGATACCTGGAGGTTTAGATTGGGTATCAGGAAAATTTTCTTCACTGAAAGGGTGGTCGAGCATTGCCACAGACTGCCCAGGGAAGCAGTGGGATCACCATCCATGGAATTGTTCACAAAATGTGTAGATGTGATTCTTAGGGACACAATTTAGTATTGGACCTGGCAGTACTGGGTTAGCTGTTGTGCTCCATGATCTTGTAGGTCTTTTCCAACCTAAATTATTCTATGATTCTATAAGTTCAGGTCCTGACACAGCCCATTTAGGCTTGGTTTACCACTGCCCTCACTGATCCAACATTACAGACCAGCACTTTATAGCAGCTCATGTTTTCTGATGACAGCAACTTGTCATGCAATTATGCTGCCAGTATTTAAGAAACTGTAGATGCACACGAGCTTACAAGAATTGCTTCCTTTATTGACTCATGTCCATGCACTGTGGTTTAGGCAAATATCCTCTTAAAGGAAATGTGTACATTCATCAACAAGGCAATCACTGAAAAATTTGCAAAATATTGTCCCAGGTAACCATGTTAACTTCTTTTAAAGGTGAGTTAAGTCTCTCAAAAAACTACTTGACTCTGCTGGGTTATCTTGAGGCCACTATAAGCCAGTAAAAAAAGAGTTAAATAATCTGCATGCCTGTCAAGTAGGATGTCAAACCCAAGACTGGTCTGAGCCTGGCATGGCAGAAAGTTTTTGATGATATTTGGGCAGCAAAGTCAGCCAAAGTGGTTCTCAGTCCCACTGAAATCACCGGCAGGGCTCTGGAAGGCGTCTGGGCAGAAGGATCTGTAGAGATGGGATGACGTCAGCAGCAGTGGCAGAAACCTTGATAGAAACTACATGAAAAGTTTCTGTGTTCACCATGAAAAATGGGTTTTGGAAGCGAATTTCCCACGGCACTAAATCGATTGCAAGGGAAGGATACAGAATCACACCAGCCCAGGCTCTGGTCTATCATTCAATTAAGGGACTGAATGTCTTGCTTTGTTGTTTTAGCAAGAATGCAAATTTGTTTACAAGATAAAATGAAAGGAAATTGTTGTCTGGTTTCTTTAAAATGTCCATCTTTTTGACCCTCCCAGGTGCCTCGTGGGCTCTCAGTTGCTATGCTGGGAAACAGCTCTGGAACAGCAAATTATCTTAAATATAGAAATAGAAATAAAACCAAATAAATTCTTCCCTTTTCTACAAACAGTGCTCAATCTTTTCTAATATGACCAAATTTCCGCCATGATTGTTGCCTCTCAATGCCTGAACTGAAGATGAAGGAAGGCTGAAACCTCCAGCATCTTCACATAACTTCCATTGTCCTTGGTTATCCCCCACTGCCGACAGGCACAAACACATAGCATGAAATTTTTTTCATCTGAGCCTTTACAGCATTATTCTGAAGTTTTCTAAAATTCAGTGTCCTCATCCTCAGCCTGATCTTCTTGTGAACAGCACCAGTGTTATTAAAAGAAGGATCCTGTCCATGAAGTACGGTGCATCCGCACCAAGCTAAAGATTCATGAGGGAACACAAAACAAAAATGAGAAAACACATCTTTGTGGGCAGTGTTTGCTAGAGCCTTAGAGACGTGGATGAGCTTGAACTGCCCCAGAAGAAGGAGTAAGCCAAGGAAAGGCTTGTAGTGATCAGAGGAACCAGTGAAGAAGCTCTTTTAAAAGGTGTTTCGTTGAGAAGTAGAGCATCCAGAGATGCCATGGAAACCAGGCAGGGTAACTGTTTAGAGGTTAAATTGGGGGATAGTTTCCAACAAGCAGCATTTGCAAGAGCTTAGATTTCCTTCCTCAAACTTATGGTACTTAAATTAAGGATGAAAATAAGAGTATATCTTCAGCTATTTAGGTCTTAGGCATCCAGTCCAAGATAATTGTCAACATTCCCTTTATTGTCATGGCAAAGAGGCAGGGACATCTAAAAGGCAATGAGGGACAACTGTTTTAGGATAAAAGCATATTCCTTTGAAGTCACTGCTTAAGCTGACATAGGCTAGAGGAAGTATTCTGAAATTCTGAAATTCTGTGGTTTTGGACAGTGTGAGTGTAGTTTTGCAGCTTCCAAAATTTTTACTAATATTTATCAACTAATAAGTAAAGAAATTAGTAGAAGCAGCTAATAAAGCACAATAATAGCACAAGCTTGAAATGGTACATCTCATTTTATGATCCCTGTATACTTTGAATTCCCAAACAATTAAGTGCAGGGTAGATAAGTGTGGGATGTCGTTTATCTTGACCCATTTATTATGTGTCTCACCTATGCTGGCCATCCAACCATCACCTGGGAGATAGGCACCTTCAGAGGAAAACAACTTTCTCAATAAGCCAGCTGTTGTCACACCAGCTTTGTCAGAATTTCCCAGCCTGAGCAATGAGGTGCCCGAATTCTGCCAAAAACATGTCAAAACCTGAAAATAGACAGAGCAAAGAGAGAGTGCCCTGAGAGGCCCCCTAAACGTGTGAATCACACTGGCAGCCTAGGACCCCTCATAAAATGCAGCCACATTGCTTTCTTTCTCAGAGTCAGACAATCCATCCCTTAAAGAGAACATTAAACTATAAATAGTGACCCAAAATCCTCTTTGGGGCTCATAAGCCTCCCTTCAGCCACCATCCCTGCTCAGCAGGTGCTTGCAATGCTCATATTATTAACCCATTCCAGGATGAGACCTCTGGGAACCTGGCTTTGGAGTTGGCCCAAGGAAGGCCAGCAGAGTACTTTTGTCATCTGTTTGGTTGGGATGTGATGTGCAGTCATTCTGTGCTCTGCTGGACTTGGCTGATTCCAGGCAAAAGCTGGATACACCTCCAAACCTTTGAAATGCAGGGAACTGGGGAGTGCTGAGACACCTACACATGGGTTTGTGGGATATGTGTTTAAAGACTTTGGATGCTTCAGTGAAGTAGTTTTCCAGATTTGTAGTTGTCCAGAAAATGATATTAAGAGATCCTGGAGGATGCTCTGAAGGCCAAGAGACCCTAAATTTCCCTTCGTGCAAGAAAGGCCCTATCCCATGGTGTCCTTAAAGTATCCCAAGGCCACACCAGTCAGAATATTTGGCCTTGTGGCACCCATGGGAACACCGTAAAAGCACAATGTGGATAAACCTTTTCAGAACAAAAGTTTCGTTAAGAAAGACGTTTAATATCAACAGTCCCCAAAAGCCACCGGCCAAATTCCACCACACTCAGCAAGAATGTGTTGTGGGAAACATTAAACACTGTTCTTCCCCTCACTCTGAGCTGGAGCAGCAATGGCTTTCTGAGGCACACACTGCTGGTCACACCAAGCCGTGAGGCACAGGCTGGGTCTGCTGTTTCCCAGAGTTCTCCAAGCTGATATTTGAAACACGGGCAGATCAGATTCTCTCCTAATTTAAAGTAAACCCACCTGCTTTGGTTACATTTTTCATGGCATAATGTTCAGAGAGTTCGTACTCCAGCACTCTTCTGTTATGCACAGTGGAAAAGGAGGAACGAGGGGGAAGACACACGTAAGTCTGCATAACTCCAGAATGGAGTTTAATGAGGGAGAGCATAACACTTAATTCAAACCCAAAGCATTCATTACTACATCGCCTTTCCGTATCAGTGCAATACATTTCGTTCCCTTTTCAAAATACCATTTAACATAAACCATTTATTTTTTCAACTTTTCCCACAAGCGTTTTAATGTAGAGTTTGGACACCTTTCAGGAGAGTGGTGTGATGTAATGCATTTGAGAGACATAACAATGTATGCGGAGTTTGGAAAATCTTTTGCAACATGAATAAAAATAACTGTTCCTTTCAAAAGGCAGAATCTGACTTGCTGTCAAGAGTTTTGAGGAAGAGGAGGAATGCAGTAGC
Organism: Ptilonorhynchus violaceus; assembly: GCA_013397565.1. Taxonomy (NCBI): domain Eukaryota; kingdom Metazoa; phylum Chordata; class Aves; order Passeriformes; family Ptilonorhynchidae; genus Ptilonorhynchus; species Ptilonorhynchus violaceus. Next base: position 591,141 of record VZRJ01008274.1, read on the forward strand.
ATCAGAAGATTTCTGTTGGGTTTTAGTTCATGTGAGTTTGTGGGAATTTACATAAAAAATTATAAGGAAATACAATAAAGTTTGGGGACTCAGCAAGAGTTTTGACACATTGGCAGCTCTCTGAAAATTTGTTGCTGATTAGAATGAGATACAGTCTACTGTGCTTACACATATTAGTAATATTTAAATCCACGGGGACACCCCATTGAAGACACCAATATTTAGCTGGAGTCAAAGAACTGAGATGTAACTCAGTGTGATATTGTGAATAAAAAAGGAGGAAGGCTATCACAATTTTTCATTATAATTTTTAGCAGCCTATTTAGTTCTATGTCCTCACTTTTAAGAGTCCCAAATCACAAGGATTTGATGTGAAGTATATTAATTTGTCATGAAATTAAACTTTCAAGTCAAATAACATCTTAAATACATACAAATTCTCAAGAAATAAATTAAATGTCTTTCTGAGGAAAAAAAAAGAATTTAAACTATAAGTAAGGAAAAGAAAAAAGAAAGAGAGGGAAATAAGGCTGCATTTTACTAAAGGAAGACAAACATCTGGCTTCAGAAGGATGCACTTTCAAAAATATTTTTTTTCCTTGTATCCGGGTTCATCTTTGTTAGCTTAATAAAAATTATAACAATGGGGTGTGCCTGTGAGACAGGTAACTATCTGTAAAACACTGAAATAATGCTCAGTGCGCTGCCAAAGACCTTGAGATTGAGTTTTAACAGGATGACTGGTATTCTTCTCATCCTCAAAATCAATTCAAGCTCCTTGCACTTTCTTAGCACATGCTAAGCTTGTGAGAATGTATCAGGACGCTGTCATTAACCAAGCAGAAAAACTGGCCTCAATATTCCAGATAAAAACACCTTTCCCAAAGCTGGTTAATGGTAGATCAGCATAACAAAGGCAGCAGATATTCCAGGCTGCCCTTTAGACTATCCGTGCTGGCCTCCTTCTGCCACTGCTGCCTGGGGTTATGCTGGGCGATTGCATCTCACAGCAGCCCTTGCTGGGGAGCTGCAGCCTCCTTCAGCCAATGTTTCTCCTGCAGGAAAATCCCTGTGGATGGTTACCAAACGCACTCCCATTTGTTTAGCACAGGCAGAGATAGGGAGCGATGATATTGTGGTGAGATGGGGAAGTTTCTGTTTTCCCCACGAGCGGATAGATCCTGTGCTCAGCACGAAAATAGTCTGAGAAGTGCAGCTGGGTCCTTGCCGAGGTGAATTTGGAGGTGAGATGGTGCCAGTTACCAACATGCCTGGAGAATAAAAGACATGTGGGCTCCCTCTGATCCCTATGTTGATGTCAGGGCAACATGATAGGAAGAGAAGCAGACTGCCACAAAAAAATAACCACAAAAACTAACTTGGGAGTGTTCTTTTCATGCAGCTTGCACAAGAAAATGCCGTATTAATACTGCATTGTCCTTTGTAATCAAAGGTGATGCCACTGACAACGATTCCTTTTGTATCTATGTCTGTGTGTTGAAAAGTCCCTCTTGTGAGTGGTGGTTTGGTTACACAAGCAGGGAGAAGAAATTCAAGCTGCTGCTTACCTCTTCCTGATTATCCTATACAGCTGTGGCAGTGAATTCCAGGGGAAAAGGTTTTCTCCTTTGGAAATCAAGCAAGATCCATCAGTGGCATCACCTGAAGGAAGTCTTGGTCTCACAAAAATTCTGTACAGCTGGTGGGATGTTGACACTGGCCCATTTTTCCCCAGCATGTCTCTGATGGAGGAGAGTGGGATTTATGCTTGAGTGACATTCCTACCCACTGACACACAAGGTGCTCATCCAGCATGAGCTTCTTCTAGTCCCTGTTGTTCACACAGAAGTGGTTGTCCATGTTGCAGGACCCTTTTCCACTGACACCTGGGAGAGACTTTTTCTATGAAATTAGAAGTTAAGATTTTTTTCCATGTCCCAGAGCTGCCATTAGGTCCTACAGGGGCAAAGGCACCTTCATCTTGTGGGGTTTATCTAACTCCCCAGTTTAACCTGTGGCCTTTCCCAGAACCTAGACCCTCAGGTGATCAGCTGAGCTCCACAATTCAGATGTCCACATGTGGGAATACAGGTAAAAACCACCTTCCTTGTGGTCTTCACAGGAATGCGCATGATCACCAAACTCCACATCCTTGGAAACCCAAAGCAGCCTCCCCACACCAAAAAAACGCTGTGCCAAGGAGAAAGGGGAAGGTACCTCTATGGGTGACTGGTTTCCTCTGGTACAAACACACAAATACTTAGCAGGGATGTTCTTCAGTGCAAGGACATCTCTTGTCTATAGCATCTTCTCCACATGAAACAAAGACCCTTGAGGCTGAGTCCCTGCGGGGCACCTCTCATGTTAAAGAAAACTCGTCATTTCTCCCAAACAGGGGAGGAAGGAAGAGCTTGTGGTAACGCAGCAAATGGAGGCTCAGGAAATCTATGTTCATATCCTGGTTCTACCACAGGTTTCCTGTGTGACCTTGGGCAAGTCCCCTAATCTCTCTCTCTGCCTCCCTTCCCCCCTGTGTAAAATAGGGATAAAATAGTTCCCACTCCTAATGGGACTCAAATCTTAAATTGGCTTATGCATGGTACCGTACAGCAAGGGGGCAGTTGCATGTGTGGACCAATCCTTTCTTACCTGTGTGAGATCAGCTACAGGACTCCAGCTCCAGTGTTCATAAAAATTTCCATTACCTTGGCTGCAATATATCTTACTCTACTGACCATGTATTAATGGGTATGAATAGGTAAATTTCAAGCTTTAAATGACAAAAAAAGCCATTGATCGAAGTAAGTCTGACATTTGCTCTGTGTGCATCATTGATTTACTCAGGGGGGAGGCTGATAGACCTTTTGAATTGTGGTTTTTTCATTGTATAATTCTCTGCAACAAGAAGCAAAACTGAGATAAAACTAAGCCTTAATTCATATTTGCAACCATCCCTTATTGTTTATAAAGAGACATCCTGGTTATTCTGTTAACATCCCAACGAGTTCCCTGTACTCCACTCCTGCAGCTGACCAAAACCGTGATGTCCCATGCACCTCATAGAATCCTAGAATATCCTGAGTTTAAAGGGATCCACAAGGATCACTGATTCCAGCTCCTGGTCCTTCATAGGACAACCCCAGGAATCCCACCATGTGTCTGAGAGCATTGTACAAACACTTCTTGATCTCTGTCAGGCTTGGTGCTGTGACCACTTCCCTGGGGAGCCTCTTCCAGCGCCCAACCACCCTCTGGGTGAAGAACCTCTCTCCTAATACCCAGCCTGAACCATCATGGGTGTTCCCTCTTCCCACTCCAGCCAGTCCCACTCCTACCCACCCACGACTGTGAAGGTGAGTTACTCTTCAGTTTGGCAGAGGTCTGGACGTTCAATAACAGAGGCTGTTTGGGTCAAGTTGCCCTCACACTGTCTACCAAAGTTTACAGAGACTCATAACAAAGCAAAATACAAAAGTGGGTTTTTATCCCAAACTTTTCCATTTAGAGGTGAGAATGTGACAAACCTGGGCTGTAAAGGCATAGACAACAGGTTGTCAAGTCCATCCAAACCAGATGTGCTCAATCATAAGGTAAAAAAAAAGGGTGGTGAGATTTTATTTGAAACATACATTCTGTTCTCACATCCCTTTGAAGTGATGATGTGGGATAATTCAGAGTCTCCTTCTTACACAAACATTGCAAACACTTCCTGTTGGTAACTATAAAAGGACAGTCTGGCTAAGTAAACAGTTCTCTTCATAGTTGTGTCTAAGCAGGAAAGCCCTGTGTTCTTCACCAATAGCTCCATTGATGGCTACAATTGTTCTGGTTATTGTTTGCATTTGTAATAACACTGATTATAACAAAAGATCAAAACAGGAACTTCCTTAAACTTATTAAATGCTTGCAGTTGGGTCCTGGATGTTGCTGGCATAAAGATGGATGTGCATTGACATGCCAGAAAAGGGGGAGCCAGACCTTCAGCTTGTGTAAATCATGGTTGTCACCACCAGCTGAGGACCTGGCTTTGCCATGGCATCTTGTGCTGCCCAAGAGCTCTTAATGCCCTGATGTTACCCTTTAAATTTCCCCACTCACCATTTTCTTGTACTGTGAATTAAAGGAAAACTGAAATTTGAGAAAATGAAATAGCAGGACCAAAAGAATAAAAGGAATTCATGGCAGAGTTTAGCATAGAACCCAGGCCTCCCAGCTCTCACTGTGAGTGTCCCATGGAAGTGTCCCTGAGGCGTTCAGTGATCCTCAGCCAGCCCATACACTGCATTCTTCTCTGTGTTCTTCTCTTTCATTTAACAATAATTATTTCCTATCATTATTATCTATTATTTTACGTGTTAAGGAGTTTCTTTCAGATATATCACAGAGGAAACCCATAATCAGCCTCTGAGGTGTAACAACCCATCTACTACTACTAAACACACCATTGACAGCATTTTCAGCTTCTACTGCACCACCAGTGACCAATCTCTTCACTATCACATGAAGAAACACACCCATGTTGGGCTAAATACTGGAGCTACAGCTTTGAAGTGGAGGACTTATGCTAACACCTTCCTCTCCCCAACAGAGCCCTGCTGTTTGTTTTGGCTTCTCAATCCTGTGTCCCAAGCGTGTGAGTTCTCAGCATTTTGGCAGAGAAGCAGTAGACGTATCACTGATAATATCACACCACCCCAAATTCTGGTTGGCTTGCTCTTTGTTCTCTCTGCCTGTGAGACCGAGATTAAAGCACAGGTCTGACTTAGAATGGAGAATTTCCACTGGTCCAACCAACAAATTTCCCTTATTAACCAGACTGGGTATCCCACAGCTTAACAGTTTGGATACAGTGCCCAGGAGAACACAGTTACTAGTAAGATAATATGTGGTGTTAAAAACTCTTCTAAGGTCCAAAAGCATGGCTTGGATTAAGATATTCTGCCATTTTATAAATAATTCTTGCTTTTTTTTGTCTGACATTGAAGCAATGGCATGAGGAGGGACTGCTTGTAGAGAGAAGGACCACGCAAAAAAACGAGCAGAGCAAAAATATAAGTTGATGCTGTAACCAACAAATTCTACTTCAAACTGCAAACCTGAATTCTTTTGGAAAGGATGTGTGCCATCAAGGAGCCAGGGAAACCACCTTCCTATTTGCAGTTTACTGATCTAGGAAATAATCTATTTTGCCTGAGCTTGAGAGGGAAACCCCAGGTTGATGGGTGCACGCTGATACCTGTGGATACAACAGCTCACTGCTGGCTTGTCCAGAGATCTCCATATAAAGTATGCAGATGGACTGGTCAGACTTTCTAAATCTCCTTTGTTAGGCTCCTTTCTACATCTCTCTTGGCAAACAGTCAGGATCAACTTTGCAAGAAAGATTCCCAAGAAAACGTTGCGAGGGCCAGGGAGGCAACATTCCTGCAAGTTCCCTGCAGGGATTGGATGGGGACAGCCTTTACATTTTTCTCGTCTGTCTCCTCAGACAGTATCATCACGTTTTGTGAAAACCTTGACTTGCTCAGTCCCAGCATTGCCTATTACTGAAGAGGGGACAGAAACCCATTTGTTCAACTTTTGTTCAGCTCACAAAATGGTTTGTGCTGCCTGTGTGCAAAAGAGGTTTCTTGTGATGTCAGGTGGACCATCTCCCAGTTAACACAGGGAACTTGCTATGGAAAATTTTGTGTTCCTCTCCCAGCTGAGGCACATAGGGTTTGTTTTCATGTGTGAACTCTAAGAAGTTCCTTGTCATTTCCTTTAGTCCATCTGTAAAAAGGCCATCACAGCTTACCCCTTTTCCACATGGGTGGCAAATGCCCACGATCAGGAGCAAACCCTCACACACACGCACAGAGCACCTGGCACCATGGCAGCCCAGGGTATAACCCACATATTGACAGGACAAGAAAACCAGATCATCATATCCTTATGGAATGTGAACTTCACACAAGACACTGAAATTGGGGATTCAAAGCCCAGCAAATGAACTATGAACTCCTCACCCCCCAGTGTCACAGCAGATCTGCAGGACTCAGCTGCCCAGCTTGAGCTCTAAGTGTGTCTGTTCTCCTCCATAAACAACCCGTAGTAAAACCAGGACACTCAATGGCACAGCCAAGAAACCCTAAGGCTTCTCCATCCTTTTACTGGGATTTGGTCCCACTACAAGCCATCTCAGCCAGTTAAGTGGCTTGCCTTTACTGTTTTGCCCCAAATGACATCACCATTTGGCTTTCTGTGTGTACCTCCTTGGCTCTAACTGTCCCCCTTGGCTCTTTTCCCTGTAAACAGGGCCTGATTAATGTTGCAGAAGAAGGGCTGTGAATCACGTATTCCATTCTCTTATGGGAAGTCAGAATGTCAATTTTTCCTAGTTTTAAGTGCAGAGAATTGGGATATTTAATGCAGAATCCCTAGCAACGACACAGAGACTGCAGCCTGAGCCCACAGCTGCAAGCTTCCCAACATACTTTCTGTAACAGCAGCTGATGAATCACCCACTAGAAGACATGCACTTTAAAAAAAAATAAAAATGAAACAGCATTCACGGATGCTGCCTATTATTACCCAGCCTGAAACGCGTTACAAGGATATTCTTTGATAAGGAAAGGGCCCTCACACACACATCCACAAATCTCTACTGGGCTGTTTAAAGGCTGAATGGAGACAGTCCGACAGCCACAGATGTTCCCACCTCAATCCTGGGTAGCAGCATTTTGCTGCCCACTGTACTCATCGCTGGTAATGCTTCCAGCTCGTGGCCAAAAGCCGAAACTCGCTCTGAGCTTTTGCTTTGCAAATGCGAGGAAATCAGAAACAAGAACAGCTCGGGGACCCTGCTACAGTCTCTTTCCATTCCCTTTTTTATGGCTATCTTTCTCAGCTTTTCAAAAGAAATCAACAAATGAAAAAATAAAGCATGATTTGGACTAGTCTTTTCAAACGGTTGTGTACAAAGTGAGCAAAACTGTATGGTAGAGTTCCAGAAAAAGGATGCTGTACAGAAAAGAATCAGGGAAATTACTGGAGAGATGCACCATTCTTAAGAAGCACCTACTTGACAAGTGGTACAGCAATCTCTCTGGCACATTTTGCTGATTCTATGATTTCCTAAAAGTATTATGACTAACAATGCAACAAATAAACCAGACCAAAAAAAATCAGTACTTAAATAAAGTGGAGGGACACATCTTTGCAGGAAGATCCTTTCAATCACATACAAAATTTCAATCATACACAGGATGATCCGCCCTGGAGATCAACAAGAGCATTCAGAATGATGATCTAGTGAAAGGTGTTCCTGTCCATGGCAGGAGGGTTGGAACCAAAGGATCTTCAAGGTCCCTTCCAACCCAAACCATCCTAAGGTTCTATGATTTAGAGGCCCTCAGAATCCACTTGAGATGCACTGAGAAACAAGCTCCTAAATGCCTTAAACCCAAAGGGAATTCCACCCAAGGATGAACTTCCCCCTGATACAAATTGACTGAAGTCAAATATTAGATAAATACATGTGATGAGACATTCACAGATAACAGGGTCAAGAGATGAAAAATAATCCACGTTAATCTTGATACCATCACTGAGGAACGCTTACAGTGTATTATCAGTGTTTATTCAGGATATGAACCCCATTGTGCTGCGTGCTGCAAAGATACCCCATGTATGTCTGACCCAAAGGTACTTCATACATCAACAGAAAGATACTCAGATGCCTATTTCCTAGCTGTGGCATGAAAATTTGTGCAGGAATTTAACTTTAGTAAGGTCCCTTTGCTTCTCTATACTCCATGTCTCACAACGAAAAAAAATGAAGAAAAACTCTTCCCTTCCCTGTTCAGCCTGCAAACACCAGGGAAGTGGGGCAGCCTCTGGTGGATTTATCAAGCCTTTGTGCAAACCAGCTCAAGAGCCAGGCAGTGTTTGAGTCCTCACCCAGTGTGTTGCATCTCATGTGATGGGGAGAAGTGGCCCAGCTTTTCACCCCCTCAGTGCTGTGGTTGTAGCAAGGATCCAGCAGAGGAATGAGGATGATGGAGAGAGCTTCTGAGATCTACCCCACAACACAGCTGGAACCAGGATGGCAAGTCCTACCTGACTCCTTCAGCTGTACTGGGGTTGGGTAGACTTGAACTACACATGATGTGTTTTGTCCCCAGGGACCAAACACAGGGAGGGGAGGTGGAATAGAGCAGGGCTATAGGTACGGAATCAGATCTGTTGCTAAGTATCCTCATCACTCAGAACATCTCTTATTTTTTACAGCCCAGTGTAAGATGAGCTGGCCATGTTAGGACACCCGAGGTCAGCATCTCCACCATCCAGGGCTCAGGACTTGTGAAAAGAACGGGTTGGCTCTCTGTCTCTTCAAACACACAGCCTTGCATGGTTTGCAGGTCCCATTGGCACGACAACTTCTCCACTACCAAAGCCAAGGGGGACTTGAAACCTTCAAAGGAATAGTTAGAGATGTCTCAGAGAGAGATGAGACCAACTCACCTTTCAAACCCGGGTTACAAAGCATCTTCACAACCTAAAGCCATGCCCTCCTTCATCACATCACCTCTTGTTCATGACCACGTGAGCCAAGCAGACTCCTCTATCAGGAGAAGGCTGGTCAATGATCCAGCCTGAGAGGTCTTCATTCAGCACCTTCGACTTGGCCAGGAGGATGTCCGTAGTGGCTGTGAGACCAATGTCAGAGGTCCACACTGCTGGGCTAACTTGCCCACTGTTCTTCTCAGGATAGTTGGATCATGCTAATGCAGCACTTGCTGTGTCCTTATCCCCAGCCTAAGGCACTTGAACCAGTCCCACTGGGCAGAATTGAAAACTAGTTTTTCCTTTAGCATCACCTACCAGGAAACCCTACTCTGCTTCCTGTGTTCCTGCCGGGAAACCTTCCTTTGCTTTCTCTTTTCCTAACCAGTGACCAGTCCAGACTGGCTATGCAAGAGCAGCATAAAACTGTTTTGCACTAGGGCAAATAGCTCTTGGTTTTGGGAACAAATAGAGGCACTCAGATGCTCGGGGCAGCGATGCTGCTGCGTGCTCAGGATGTAACTCCTCCTCCCCATTTGCATGACACCCCGAGTAACAGGAGATACGAAATGCAGCCGCTCTCGAGTGGGCGGAGGCGAGTATCCAGTTGACTCAGAGCATCATTCTACACCAGGGTGAAAATTTAAGGGCAGCTGGAGGGACGAGGGGGGGACTTGCCTGACTAAAGGGTTTGTTATGTTGATACGGTAGTGCGGGGGGAAAAAAAATAGCTGTAGGGTTTTCTTTAGAAGCTCTGTGTTCACAGACGGCTATGGAGGTGGAAAGAGGGGGAAATGATTACTAAATCATGATTGCTATCTGCAGTATTTACACAAGATAGGCCACACAAATGTCTTAATAGTGGAGGCACCTCAGTACTTATTTATTGCTATTGATTTGTATGAAGTGATTTAGGAACCATAGAGTCTGGAAGGTGCTATAAGAACAGAAAGATAAAACCTTTTTTCTCAACTAAAGACAGCTGAGACAAAAAGAAGAGATCAGTCTCAACTCACTTGTTCTCCAGACTCTTAAAGTCTAGGGCAGAGAAATCCCTCTGTCCTAGGTCTGTCCTAGCTCTGCCTCTGGTGAGCAGCCTGGAGGAAGGTGGGAAATGTGCAGGACACCTCGTGGCAGCTTTGCTGCTGATCTGCTGCATGGTGGATGCGTCCTGCCATGCCTCTCTCCAGCTGTAAAATCCTGGGGCAGGCAATGCCTTGTATCACAAGTGCATCCACCACCTGGAGCAATGGGGCCACGGTTTGCAGAGCAGTATCCAAGCACCAGTCTTAATGACAGTAATTGTAATAACCAAAATGTCTCTGAAAGGACCTGGAACGAGCAGCTGTTTTGCATCCCTCTGGATTGTTTTTGACTATTGGCCACTAGTAATAAACTATTAGGGAACAAAAAGCAAATGGAAAACAATAGATGTAATTATGTAGCTGGATGAATGTTTCACTTCAAATATTATTGTGTCTGTGAAGATATACAGCATGGATTTGTTATTGCAAAAAGAAATATGCATTGATCTCTTTACCAGGAAACAGGTATGACTGTATTATGTAAATATTACTTCATTTACTGTCAACAACTGTAAGCTTATTTTCACTTTGCAAACAGATGACAAACGTGCTTGAAGTCATACAGCATCAATCTTAAAGCTGACAAGAATCCCTCATTTTGCAGCCAATTTTTGAAAGTCAAAAGGCCAGATTCAGACTTGGGCTAATGCCATTCGCTCCAGCAGGAGTCACGTGCCAGATTCTCCGCATTAGTGCAGATCAGATGTGCTCTGTGAACTTCAACAGCCAAAGAAGTGGTTCTGTTGACTTCAGAGCTAAGTGTGACCCACAGAGCTGAAGCACTGGAAGAGCAAGAGGTGTGAATTCCTCCTCCTCAATGGGGAGCAAATGCAGCCCAGCAAATTCCTATAGAAGTTAAAGATCAGTCATGCCACTCCTCGATGTGTCATTTGAAAACTCATCTAGCTCTGGTGTGGTTGCTAACACCAATGAAAAACAGAGCTAAAAAGAGAGGATATAACAAACTATATCCTTCCAGAGCTGCAGCTTGGAGACCACCATGGAAGTGGCTGCAACTCCCTCATCCCGTGCACCGCCACCCACCAGCTTGGGTTAGACTTCCTGAAAGAGGATGACTCTGGCTTGGCTTTGAGCTCATTCATCCCCATAGGATTATTTTGGCAGTCGTGTAACTACAGAGGGATTCATCCTTTAGATTCTCTTCCTGCTCTTCTCCTTGTGTCTCTTGCCAGGAAGGATAATTTACCCTTCAGGGTCTCGTCTGTGAGAAGGGGGTGCCCAGACAGAAGTGAGCATCCAGCTCCAGACCTAGACCCAGAGGAATTTGGGAAGCAGAGACTTTTCTCTGGTGACTAATCAAGCTGTGATATCACAGGCTAATTGAGATCTTCCTTCTCTCTTTTACAAGAATTACTCTTGCAAAACAGAGCAGTCCCTGGGCTCGGACAGCCTTAAGCTGTTCAATGAGACTTGACAGGTTGAAGGGTAACTCTGCTCAGGTCTGGATGTGTCTCTTATAGGTCAGACTGTAAAAAAAAAAATAATTCTTATGTGACTTACATACTTCCACATGCTCTTGCAGGATGCTAACGCAATAACTGGCCTAATCTAACTTTCAGGGTGTCCAACACCCAAAATGTACTGTTTGAAAGAAAGTGAGATCAATCTTAGAATCATAGAATGGTTTGGATTTGAAGCAGCCAGGCTGGATAGGTCCAAGAGGAACCTCATCTAGTGAGTGGCATCCATGCCCATGGCAGGGGTGTTGGGACTGGATGATGATCTCTAAGGACCCTTCTCACCCAATCCATTCTACACAGAATGCAGTTTGCAGGGTCCAAGGGACTGGATGATGATCTCTAAGGACCCTTCTCACCCAATCCATTCTACACAGAATGCAGTTTGCAGGGTCCAACATTGCCAAGATGTGACATTATAATTCAGTGGTGGAAAGGACACAGATTCCCAATCCATTCCCAGTCCACATTGCCAGTCCAAGCAGAGTGACCCTAAGAATAATTATCAGCAAGGTTGATTCTTACAACTGCCCTTTCTTACTTTCCTCTGTTCTCTGCTCTTTTCCTCTTTCCTTCTCTCTCCCTCGCTTTTCATTTTCTCCCCTAGCATCACCAGGCTTGGAAAAAGAACTTGATACTAATTTCTTGAAATACAGTGTGCACCACCACATTGTAGAGTGGTGATTCAGAATAAGTTTGAGAAAATAAAATGGCTCCATCTCTTAGGGAATTGTTGGGAGGGATTTAGCAAGAAGTCACTTAGCATTTGAAGCTAAGCCAGATCACTGGTAACAAAAATTTAAAAAAACAAACAAACAAAAAAAACCACCCAAAGCAAACCAACCAAAAAAACCCCCAAGCCTCTTCTCTTTAATATGAGCCCACTGTGACAAGTGCATAAAACAACAAGATTTGCATTGGCAGATGTCGTGTACATCTGAATACAGAGCACAACTAAGTTTGTGAAGAAGTTGGATAGGAAAACTGAAGCCTCTCCCAGTAAAAACAGTGAGGATTTCTGTAGGAAGCTTCTTTTTCACAACAGTGTCAAGGTTGAAATAAATTGTGCTGATGTGGGAAATTTTGACCTGCTGTTCTTATTTTGTCACAGCAGGAAAACCAGAGTGTGGGTATACCTATTCTGGAGCAGAACTTCAGGATTTCAGCTTATTTCAGTGTGGCAATGAGGCTAGCAGAAAGCAGAGTTATCTGTAGAGCATCTGCACAGAAAGTGAAGGCCACAGCTATTTAGTTTAATCCCTCTTCAGACAGATAGTGTCTTACAGGAGAAAAGGTCACTGATAGAGTCAGCAACCAGCCCCTTCTCTTGAAACACACAGGCTCTGCTTCCTCAGTGTCCTCCCACCCAGAAAACACCCAGCCTTGCTCCTCCTTGCTTCAGGCTGTCAAAAAAATTGGACCCTGGGACAGCATGGCTGCGGGATGCCGAGCCACCAGCTCAGCTGGCATCACTTTCCAGGGCACAACCAAGAAAAACCACCATGTCCCAGATGCTGCAGGTAGTTGGCCCTTCCTGGGTTATGGTCCATCCTTTATGAGCCAAGCTAAACTGTGAGGATGAGATGAGAAAAAGTGAGAGGCCCTGTGACCTTTTCCTTGTGCTCTGCAGCACCAACACTTAACCCAGGTGTGATTCAACACTGTGCTTGGGAACAGCTGTCCCCACCGTGGGAGCTGGGGCACTGTGGCACAGTCTGAGCTGTGTCACCACGAGCTGTGTGCTTGGGCTTTTCCTCACCGCTGGCACCTCAACCTTCCCTTCTGCTGGAGCCTCTGGACTTCAAGGTGGATGTGTTTGCTGAGACAGCACGGACGGGTCAGGCTTCAGCAGTGGGCACAGAGTGATGCCTACCCTAGTGCATAGGCCAACAGTGCAACCACCAAAGTGGTGCTTCAAAACCATCAAATTTAACAATTTCCCCTGACCCATCGCCCCTGCCATGAGCAGTGGCTTCTTATTCCTGCCCCAGCTACCAGTCCCAGTGCCTTCCTGTCCCTTCCCAAAACACCCCCAGCCTCCCTGCTCACTGAGGTTCAACCCGAGCTGTGGCCCCCCTGGCAAACCCCACCAGTGATAACCACCACTGTTCTCCAGCTGCTAGGGTGGGATTAACACTTCTGAAAGCCTGCCTCCACATATCCCCTTCCCTCAGCTGGGTAGCAATAATCCCTCCCCAGCCTCCAGATCCCACTATGCAGTTGAGGGTTGGAACTTGCTACCAGCACAGTAATCTTTTCCCAGCCATGACTGTAGAAGGGAATTATAATTCCCCTGGTACAGCAAGGTCTGAATATTATCATCTTCTGTTTGTCCTAAACCAAAGACGTGCAAGTATGGCTGAACTGTTCTGTTAGTGCATGTGTGCATACAGTGTTGAACAGTATAATAGCATAAATTTTAATTTTAAGTACACAGATATGTGGGTTGAGGTTTTTTGAGTGTGTGTGTGTGTGTGCTTGCCTGTGTGCCTACACACAGCCATAACCACTCAGCCCTATTGTTGGTGTGATATATTTTATATATAGTGTGATATATGTTATTTTTCAGCCACACTAATAAGAAAAAATCTTCTGGATCCTTTCAAGACCTGAGCAAGTCCCCGCTGTTATTGCATTCTTGCACTCCTGGCATCCACGGATTGCCAACAGCCTTATTGAAAGTATCAGTTTTCCCCCATCCCCAGGGCATCTCTGGCACTAGCACAGATGAATTTTCAAGGAAAGGTTCGTGCACACACAGATCCATAAGGACCAGACAGTCGTTGTGCCCAAAGAAATAAACCCACACTGAGTCCAAGGCATCAGACAAGAGACATTTAATTTTAGCCGCATGAAGGTGAAAGTCTAACCTTAAGCAGTTTCTGAGGTTTTTTTTGTGATTACTGAGAGAGAACAAACACTTACAGAGAGCAGCCCATCATTTGCCAGTGCTGGACAATTCTGTGGAGGTATCTGTCTCTCTTCAGGTGTGGTGATCAGCTGAGGTGCCACACCAGCCTTTCAGGTAGCTGTGGCTTAAGATCAATCCTACCTTGGCTGGCAAAGCATGGGAACCACTCAGCAGATCTTAGGTCCCCTGAAAATCATTTTATTATTTCAGCTCCTAGATCAAATTCTTCCCCCACTGCAGAACACTTTGGATGAAGGATGAAGACAGACTGAGCAACCTCATTTAGCATTTCCAGGGCACCTTCAGGACCTTTGAAGAATGGACTCTAAAGTCAAATAATCATAGAACCGTAGGATATTCTGAGTTGGACCCACCTCATTCCTCATGCTGAGCAAAAACTGGGTTGCCAACCATCACAACATACCTTGCAGTAACATTATTTTCTGTAAAATTTCAGCTCTTTTTCCCACAGGGCTGTCTCACACTTACTGAAAAATGATACGTTTTTACCTTCTTTTGCTGCAGAAAAATCCTGAAACAAGCAGGACACGAACATAAGTCTCTGAAGGCAGAAGACAAAGAGAAAGATCCCTGAAATGTAATAAATACAGCAGTTTCATGGCTTTTAACCCAATCTTGTAATTTTGAAGGGCTTGGCTTGTGATTTCTGAACTCCTGGGGTGAAAAGCGCTGAAAGTAAAAGGTGCATTCAAGTTCCTCTGGATGTCACAGCCCTAAGCATGCTCCAAGGAAAGAGGGGAGGGGACTGGTAAAGGTACAACCCAAATGAGTGAAAAATGTGTCTTCCTTGTCCCTCTCTCTCCCTACCCAACCCCGCTCTTGGCACGGGTTAACCTCTCTTTTGAGAGGCAATACTTTTGTTCGAGCTGACCTTCAAGCAGATGTCCCTGCAAAAAAGGTAACTCTGGGAAGAAATGTCACCAAACAGAGCCTCACTATTGAAATCAGGTCTCTGAAAAGCTGAACAGATGGCCCTGGAGTCTCCCAACTCCATGGTGAGGACGCTTGGCAGCAGAACGGACGCTGGGAAAAAAAGGAGCTGATTTCATCGGCTGCCTTGGGTTTCTGCTGTTACCACCTCCTTTCCTAGAAAGTGCAATAATTCTTTAAACAAACTCCCAACAGCAACAAAACCCTTTTATAGGCTTATGTCCATTAATCAGGTAGCTTATTTGATATTTGATTCTGGTAGGTGATCTTCATGGTCCCTTCCAAACCAAGCCTTTCTGTGATCCTATGATTCTTTCCTGTATTTCTTTTTTTTCTCCAGTCTTATTTTTACCTTGCTGGTGTGATCAGCTATGAGGCACTATCCTGAATCATTGCATAGTTTACCCTCTAGAAATCCTCCTGCACAGGAGTCTATGCAGGCTTTTCTGGGAGTCTGAGAGTTAAAATGTGCAGGTGTCAGTGCACGTGGACACTGACATAATCACCCTTCCCTTTTACAAACAATTAAATATTTATAGGAGGTTGAGTGTGATTTTCACCCTCTACTCAAGTTTTGGGTTTTTTATCTGAGCCACATTTAAAGGCTGCAAGGAAGCCTTAGACAGAGGAATCCCAAGTACACAGGGCAGGCTGGTATGATACCTGTGGTTTGCAGAGGATCCTCTTCAGTGATCACCTTTCTGAAGTTTGCTTGCTCTGACACTGATTTTCTCCATGTCCTTGGGAAAGCCTCTCAACTTTTCCACTCCATAAAATGCTACCTAAATATTCTTGTGCTTTGCTCTCTCTGCGTTGGAAGCAGGGCTAGAAGGTTCCTCTGCTTTTTTGGTGTCATGGCGGGGGGGGTAACTGTGCTTCTAAAAGAGTGGAAAGCTCCTTTCAGGGAGTGGGCAGAGGGGAGATAACCCCATTCCTCACCCCATCCCTGCTAGCAGAGGTAAACGCTGAGTGACATCTGCAAGTCTGGTGGAATAACCAGGAGCCTGGGACTCAGCAATTTTGGGGGTGCTCCTGGCTCTGGTGGTGCCCTGTAGACTGACCCCATCCCCTTCTTGTCCTCTCTGTGTGATGCATTTTCCCAGCCTCCAGCCACAGCCTTCACTGATGCATCCGGGGCATGAGGCTCCCTCCCACTGAGCTGCTGCAGTGCAGAAACCACCCCGAGGAGAGGTTTAATCCCTGTCACCAAAACAAAACTCTCTGTGTTTGTTTTTTCACCCTGCGTAACTGTCAGGATTAATGCTGTTTAAATGATGTCAGACAGCCACTGGTTTGTAGCAACGTACTTACTCCACACGGCTTCTCAATAGAGCCTTAATATTTTACCACATGAATCAGAAAAAAAAAAAAAGAAAAAGAAGGGCCTTAAGAAAGAAGACAAGAGTAATAAATCCCAGAGTTACTATCCCTAAACTCCTTTTTTTAATCACAGAAGCACAAAGAGCACAGAGATTGTGATAATGAACATAAAATATGGTTGCCATTAAAAAAATTTCTCTGTCCCATCCGTTTCAATTTATTCCACTATAAATCAATGAGCTACTTAATCAAATATTCTCACACTTTAATTGTTTTATCTTGCTTTTATGTTAAATTCAGTGAGTTACTGTGGGCACTAGTCTTCACATTATAGAAAAAAATGACAGTGGATTGGCCTTAATTAGTATAAAATTCAAACATTGGTTTAAAGCATTATCTATATTGAAGTAAGCTCCTGCAATTTAACTGGTTCAGTGAAACCACTCCAAGTAAAAGAATGAAGTAGGGAAAAAGAAGCCCCAAGTTGGATTAGTAAAGTTAGCTGCTCGTCTATTGTGAAATTCTGCAGCCAGTTCCCTCTGTCTTCAAAATGAGAATAATTTAAAATAAGTCTTTTGAAAACTGTCACTTGGTGTTACCCCATGAAACATTAAAACTTAGTTGGGATGTCCTTATGAAATTCCTCAGCCTTGCCTCAATCCCCTCAGAAAGAACAGATGCTTGTCTGGGCTAGTCCAGCACTTCCCATGAGAAAATACATCTCACACAACACCTATAAAAGTCTGGGCTCCAACTCTGGTGTTTGCCATGAAGGGCATTACCCTTGTATTGTCAAAAGATAAGAAACTGTCCCTTGTGAGTCATTTTCTTCTGTAAATAGGAGGGGAACCATTCTTTTGTGTTTTGTTTTGTTTAATTCTCTGTTATCGATCGATACCTTCTTCAAAGGGCCGCCAGGGATACTTTATTAGTTTGAGTAATTGTGATTTAAGGATGATCTTGTGTGATATAGATGTACTCAACATGGAAAAATACAGATTGAGGCATGAAAAGGCCTCTGCATTGAAGGGTGAGCTGGATTTGCCCTGGTACAACATCTAATAGAGCATAAATGGCTTTTTTTAAAATCATAGAATGTTAAGGGGTTGGAATGGACCTTAAAGATCATCCAGTCCCAGCCTCTCCTGCGATAGGCAGGGGCACCTCCCACTGGACCACATTGCTCAAGGTCTTGTCCAGCCTGGCTTTGAGCACTGACAGGGTTGGGGCATCCACAACCTCTATGGGCAACCTGTTCCAGTGTCTCACCACCCTGCCATTTCCGTATACCTAACCTAAATTTCCCCTCTTTCAGTTTGAACCCACGACTCTTTGTCCTGTCACAACAGTTCCTGATGAATGGCCCCTCTACAGCTTCCCTGCGGCCCCTCCAGATGCAGGAAGATACTCTCAGTTCTCCACACAACCTCCTCTTCTCCAGGCTGAGCAGCCCCAAGTGTCTCAGTTTGTCTTTATAGGGGAGGTGCTCCAGTCCTCTTATTGACTTCGTGGCCTCCTCTGGACTTCCTCCAAGAGTTCCATGTCCTTCTTGTGTTGGGGACACCAGAACTGTACAGAGCACTCCAGGCAGGGTCTCACAAGAGCAGAATAGAGGGGGAGAATGACCTCCTTTGACTTGCTGACCACACTTCTTTGGATGCAGCCCTGGACACCTTTGGATTTCCGGGCTGCAGGCGCATGCTGACAGCTCATGGTGAGTTTTTCATCAACCATCACCCCCAAGTATTTCTCCACAAGGCTGCTCTCAATCACTTCTCCCCCCAGCCTGTGGGTGTGTCTGGGATTGCCACGTTGCAGGTGCAGGACCTTGAACTCGGCTTTGTTGAAATTCATGAGGTTGGTTTCGACCCACCTATCACGGACATGAATCATAAAATCCCAGAATGGGTTGGGTTGGAAGGGACCTTAAAGATCAGCCAGTTCCAAACCCCTGCCATGGGCAGGGACACCTTCCACTAGACCAGGTTGCTCCAAGCCCCTTCCAACCTGGCCTTGAACACTTCCAGGGATGGGACCCATGCCCACATGTCTGAGCTCCTCACATGATAAAATGATTGTGAATAAGTCACCTTTGGAGATCTCGTGGTCTGCACAAGTTTGTAATGGGCATCCTTCCTGGAGAAGGTGTCAAGGTGTGATCCAAGCACAGACTGAAGCTGAACAGGGAAGTGGTGGATTCACCATCCCTGGAAATGTTCAAAAAGCTGTGGATGCAGCACATGGGGATATGGTTTAGTAGGCCCTTGCCTACCCCCAAGCAAATGGATCAAGACAAGCTAGTTTTCTCTAACATGTTTGTTCACAGGGGAAAAGTTCCAACTCATGAATCTGAGGGAGTTGGTGGGGACCCTCATTCCAGCCATTGCCAAATTTTAGATCCAGACTCAGTCTGGATTTTAAACCATTTAACCACGTGAAGTGTTGAGGTTCCTGGACCCAGGTTCTGTTTTTTTAAGCCACCCAAGTACAAGCATCTGCATCAGGGGAAGGAAAAAAACCTGCACCACATTTACATGGAAGTTTTTGAATTTCAAAGATCTTTTTTAATAAGGCAAGAATGAGGAAGTCTAAAGATGTGCATATCTGCTTTACAGTTGTTAGTTTAATAAATGCAAATATTTCCAGCAGCCAAAGGTTTTACCCTGCAGTTTTACCTGCTAACATTTCCTTGTTTTGAATTATGTAGATCAGAAATGGAGGAAAAACATAACACTGGTTCTAAGGGTATAGAGCTGTCATCTAATTTTAGCTAAATGTTCTCCAAAGCAGAAAGATGCATAACTGTGGGGTAAATTGCTAGTGAAGTTTTCTTTTTTTTTTTTTTTGAGGATCTGTTTACAGCTTTGCTAGCCAAACTCAGGAAGAAAAAAAAAAAAAGAGAGAGAGAAACAGCACCGGCAATGCTGAATATTTCAAAAGAATCATCAGTAAAAAATACTGGGTCTCAATTTCCAAAATTATTTATTTTTCACATATAGGTCAAAATCTCACTTGAAAGTAAAATATAAGTGTGCAATTTGCAATGTGCCAAATAGATGACCAGGTTGCACTAAGTGATCCTTGATCAAGATTTCTGAAAGCAGTCAGAGATTTGGGGGGTCTGCTTGTATGTTGCAAAAATCAGACTTTTTATCAGAGCTTGGATTTCAGAAAGAGGGCACTCAGCACTCAGAAATCAAGTTCATGAAGGCATCTAAGTTCAAGCCATTCAAACTAGAAACTTTGAATCAGTAGTTGTGCTTGGAAGTTCGGATCTTTTTATTCCAATATTCAAAGTGTAACTTCCAAGATGCTACTCACATCATTTTACTAATCCCAGAAACAGGTCACAACCAGGAAGTAAAACCCTGCAGATGCCAATCTTCTTGGTAACACCTGATCTACAGATCAAAGTCGTGTTTATATTATTGTCATTTGAAAAGAGTTCCACTGAAGTGAATGAAGTCTGCACTAAAGTTGATGAGATTAAAATTAGCTCCATAAGTGAAAGTTATTAAGGACGATGGGTAGTGAAAATCTTAGATTTGATGGATCCTTGCATCAGATCTATGGCTCTTGTTGCTGCTGTTATCATGGTTGTGGCTGTTGTCGCCATCTCTAGCGGTTCCAGCCAAGATCTACCAAAACTAATTTCTACTCTACATGTCCATGGCAAGACACAAGCTCTGCACTGGAGGCTGTGTGATCTAAGCAGTCTGCAGGCAAGAAAAGGAGTGGTATTTATCTCACCTGGCTTTAAACGTGTGAATGTCAGCGGGTCGTCAAGGTTTTCACTGCTCCTGGAGAGAAGCAGGAACTTCTAGATCGTGATTTCTCTTCCCAAAGTGAAGTGTCCACCATAGGATGAAACAGCCTGGATTCCTGGAGTGTTTCTTTCTCCTTAGTGGCAGTGGGAACCTAAGTTATTTCTCTCACATTGTACACATCTAAACATAAGTAAGATGAATTGTGTGTAGGAATTAGTCCTGGGCCCGGGCTGGGGCTCGGGCTCAGTCAGGGTGTATGAGAGATAAAAGGTGGCATCTTGTTTCCAGTTCATTATTTCATTTATATATAAAAGATATATAAAAGAATGGACATAAATGTGCCTTAGAAGCACAACATTCAGGATTTAAGAGCCTTTATGGAACAGTAATAAGGTTATTTGCAGAGGACACCACCGAACTTTTTGAGTGACACGTACCAGAGAGTGAAGAATAGTAGCAAGAAGATAAAAGAGGCCCTTAAGACATTGAATCTCAACTGCACAACAGGAGAATATGCCTTCAAGAGCACTCATGAATTCAGACTCTGCCCAGAGTCTCCCCTTGACAATTTTCATGACACAGGCCATACAAAACTACTCTTTTTAGGGAGGCTTAGGGTCAGCAGCTGGACATTCACCCTTAAAACGCAGAGTGGACATCACCAAAGGCAACTAGGAGGTAATCTGTCTCACTGGGCTGTAATCATTTTGGTACCTACATTGTGTGGCTGCAGGGAGCTCTATGGGAACTGCACTTCCTCAGCCTTCACTAGCTGGAGTGGCAGGAACAAGGAAGATGTCCCAGCCTTCAATGAGACCTTCCTGCTCCTCGCCTCTGCTAAAGCCCTCGTTGCCACAAATCAACCACTGTGTTTCACCAGTTCTTGTGTGTCACAACTCATCAGTTCCCTGCCCAAGGAACTATCTTTTCTACACAGAGTTCCTGGAACTCAAAATCCCACCCCACCAGAATAAGCACACTCTGTTACTGAACTGTGCTTGTTCTTTGCCAGAAGTGCCTGAAATTCATCCATTTCTTCAGCAGTCAGCATTTCTGACCAGGAGGAGTCATATAACTGGGGGAAGCAAACAGGTTCTTCACCGCTGCTCGTAAAGATGTTGAAACAGTTTGGGAAAGTGGGAGATAAAAGCTCCAGAAGTGCAAGATAGGATGATACCAGTTATTCTCCTTAACACGTCAGACGGGAGCGGTAAAAGCCATATATGGTCACAATTACCACATCCGTGCATATCCAGCAAAAGGAGGCTGAGATCATATTATAAAAATTAACCTGGGGGACATTACAGATGTTGCTTCTAATGGAATTTTATGATCAACAGCCATATATTATAATATTTGAATAACTTTCAGAAAGATTTGTTCTTCCGGCAATGCTTAAATTTTTTCCTCCTCTAACCCAAACTAGTCTTTCAAAGAAAGTGCAAGGCAAAAGAAAAACTGACCTTTCAAGCTGTAGGAGTTGATATCTTCACACTGATGCTGTTAAAGCTGCTTTAAGTAATGCAAAACAATTATTTCCTAAATGCATATGTTAAAACTGTAAATTGATATATCAAAACCACAACCTGAATATAGCAATTTGTCTCTTTTTTTCTTTCGTCCTTCCCCTCCCTGTTGGAGTATATTCCACAGCTGCCTGTCAGATAATGCACTGATTGCAACTTTCTTAATTTACAGAGCCTTTAAGTCTAATCTCATGAGCCAGCCTAAAGGGCTTCTTCATCCATTGAAATGCCAGAATAATTGAAATTGTCTTCAGCTGACAGTCAGGCAATAATGAATATTTTACTTTGCTGATTGCATGTCAGGGTTGTACATAGCACTTCTAACAGACCTAATCCCGTGGATCTCAAGTCAGGCTTCCCAGTGAGACCCTTTTTTTTTTGTTTCCTCTCTCCATGGATCGGTACGAGAAGAGTGAGACCAAGTGTGATGGTGAGTGGTATAGGGTGACCCCGTTGCTGTTTGAACAATACTACTGTGGGTTTTCAACAGTGCTCTAGAGGCAAATGACAGTCTGGGAATGGTTTTATTTAAAGGTTTCCCTGAAGGGAAAAAGGAGAGGGAGGAGGAAATGCACAAGCAGTCAGTCAAAAAAGGGGTTGGGAGGAAATCTGTGGTGCGGCATGAAAGAGGCTTCTGTGTGAACCCAGCCTGAATAAACTCCTCGGATTTTCATTACAATCACACGTGGGCATTTCCTGATCCAAAGCCAGAGCCTGATCAATAGAGTATTAACGATGCTGAGATCTATGGGGACAACAAAAAGAATGATCATTGCTCCATTAAAGGAAACACAGCATGTTTGACAGCAGAAAAATAAAGGCAATATGGACACGGGGGTGATTCTGAGTGTCTGGGTCTGCACTTACCCACGTTGTACCCATGCACATCAGGATATGCACCATATCAGAGATGCACCAGCCACACCCAACACCAGCATTTCCATAGGCAAGAAGTTCAAGCCCATGATCCACAATCACATCGTGCATGGGTAACTTGGAAGCCGAGGTACAAGGGCAAGTGGCAACTCATCCCATCAGACAAATCAAGATATTCAGTTTGGGGTCTCTCACTACAAGAAAGATATTGAGGTGCTGCTGAAGCATGTCCAGGAAAGGGAATGAAACTGGAGAAGGGTCCAGAACACAAGTCTGACTGGGAGCAGCTGAGGGAATTGGGATTGTTTAGCCTGGAGAAAAGGAGGCTCAGGGGGAACCTTCTCACGGTCTACAGCTCCCTGACGGGAGGGTGCAGCTGTGTGGGAGTCAGTCTCTTCTCTGAGGTAACAAGCAATAGGACAAGAAGAAACAGCCTCAAGTTGTGCCAGGGGAAGTTTCAATTGGATATTAGGAAAAATTTTTTCACTGAAACTGTGGTCAAGCATTGGAAAAGGCTGCCTAAGGAAGTGGTAGGATTGTTGTCCCTGGAAGTGTTCAAAAAACATGTCGATGCAGCGCCGAGAGAATGGTTTAGTGGTAGATTTGGCAGTTCTGGGTTAAGAGCTGGGCTCGATGTTCTTGGAGGTCTTTTCCAACCTAAACAATTCCATAAATCCCAATTCTGTAAGTCCCAACATCTAATCTAATCCCGACTCTATAAGTCCCAACGATAGAACATAACAATATTCCTCCTGCCCCCCCTGCCATCTATGACAACCCCTTACAATGATAGAAGTATAGGAAAAAGGAAATGCTGTGATTTTCCCATAAACACAGCAATTTGTGGTTTGTGAATTTCCTGAGGCATAAGTGATTTATTTGTTGTGAAGGACCTCCTTGTTTTTTTTCTCCATTGATTTATCCTTCCAGATTCTGAATCCAAGGAAACATTTAGTATCCTTAAAACCCTGCAGCAAGGAATTTCTCAGTTTCAGTGATTTTTCCCATGTTTTAGGAGGAATCAATTCATGAGTCAGTAGTTGTTCTGTGATAGCTGAGTCTGAGAACACACTGTCGTCTGCGCATCTTGCAAAGACAAATGTCAGTGACCAAGCCTTGTTTACCCTGGATATTTGTCTCCAACAGAAAACATTTATTTTGATATGGTTTTATTTCAAATACATATAAAGAGAGTAAGAAAGTAAAAGAATAAGAGAGAGAAAGGCTTGCTGGGGGAAAGAAGAAGGGAAGAGAAGGCAAAACAGATCCTGTTTGAGGAAAAATAACAAGAAACCTGGGGGCAGCCTAATTTGGCAGCAGAGCTGCTGCATTCTCAATTGCCTGGAAGGCTGGAAGCTCTGAAGTTTGATGGTCAGCCAGGTTCGGACCTGGTCACTCAAGGAACCATACAGCCCAGGGTGTCAAAGGCCAGCACAGGAGAGCAACAATCCCTGGATAATGCAGGGAAATTTCCAACAGCCATATGCAGCACTAAGCAAGCTGGTTTGATGTTGGTAACTGGAGGCCGGATAAGGGCCTCCTGAGCTCCCTTCCAACCCGAATCATCCAATGGTCCCATGATCCAGGGAGGACCAGGGGCACTTGGGTGCCAGGCAACCTGCCAGGCCAACATCCTTAGAGGCAAGGAATTCTGGCAGGAAGCTACTGGGGGAAAATGGGCATAAGCTCTGGGAAAGCCGTCACTGCAGAGGCACAAGGTCTCTGTGGAGAGGCCAGCCTTTCACTGAGATGTCCTGCAGCCTTACTAGCAGAGAACAATAAACCTCTCAGGAGCTCTTGCAGAGAATTCCCTCTTTCTTCGGCGCTTCCGTGGGACCAGCAGTTGGATCTGTCACTTCTATTCAGCCCTAACACCATGCTTAATCATATGCCTTCCCCCAGCCCCCAGTAGCTTCGCATGGCTCTGGGACCAGATGTTACACACAGCTCCAACCAGTTTGTCAGTTCAGATGCCAGCATGAACAGCCCACTTCAGCTGGAACAAGTCCGGTCACTTTTAAGTTTTTTAACTTTTAACTCAACTAGTCTTGAGGTCTGCAAGTTAGGGAATGCTTACAGCTCATCCCACTGATCCCACTGATCCCAGCAAGGCAATGCCTTCCAGTGGGGTCAATGACAGCAACTTAAGAGCAAAGCAGCAATTAGATGAACACATGCAAGCAAGCCCCTTAGTCTGTGAATGTTTTTTTTCTGAGCTGGAAATTGGGTAAGAATTGGCTCTGGAATTTGTCCAGTAAGTAGGATTTGAGCAAAAGACAACCTGCCATCTCCCTGTTGACACCACTACCCAGTTGCTCCCATAACCCCGGAGTCTCCACTCGGCCACAAAGCACTGAGCTGAGCCCATCCTTGCAACAAGCTCCTGTGAACATTTGCATCAGAGACAAAGAGTGCAAGTTGATCCCTGCCTGTGTTTGACAACACTTGCTTCAGCTGCACTCTGCCAGGGGCAAACCTGGGTCCCAGGAGCTGCAATCCTTCCTTCCCGGGTGCGGTCCCGCTCCGAAAGGGACGAGAGAACAAAACAGGCTCTGTGAGATGCACAGGGAAGGGAGGCACTTTCCCAGCTAATGCCAAGACACTGGTTTTGGGTAGCAGAGACTGAGGCTACAAACAGTGGTAGGAGCTTTCTTGTTTCTGGCACATCCTGGAGGATGCTCGTTCACTACTTCTGTCAGTGGCTTGGAAAGAAACATAGGAAGAGGCAAGATCTGTTCTCCTGGTAGCCACTCCAATTCCCTGTTGGCAAAAGGGATACAAGACATTAGGGAAAAGAAGATAATTGAATAGCTGAGAATGAATAAAACTTCCCTAAGAACCCTCTGCTTATAGAGCCCATGGAGTGGAATTAAACCTATAGCAAATTGTTTACTGATAAAATCTGCCTTTGATCAGACCTGTAAGAAGGATCCAAGTTCTTTACTGTTGCAACTTCACTGAATTTACACCAGTGCTCAAATTTAGTAATTTTCCTTCATAATTAAGAGATATAGGAGGAAGCTGAAGATGCAATAAAAGTCTTGATTATTATGAAGTCACCACAATAGCAAATTCAGTGGGTATTCAGCACCATAATACAAGGTGCTGCACCAAGGCAAGATATGCTATAGGCTGATAATGATTTCTGCCAGGGACATTTTTGTTGACCAGAAGAGTTTAGGCTAAAGCTCCAAAATTAGCTTTGTTTTCCAATAAGAATAAGGGACAGAGGCAACTCCACGCAAAAGAAAATAATTCTTTCTTCCTGCAAATTAGGCAGCTGGACCCCTCAGGGAAACAGTTCCTTCACATGCCAAGTACCTCCTGTGTGAGTCCTCCTTCGCCTTCCTGATCTGGGAACCAGCCCATCTCACCCCTCCTCCCTCAGCCCTTACCTTTCCCCAGGGCTCGTTCCCATTACTTTTACCTATTTATCCTCACAAATAGGGTCAGCTGTCTTCATGGGTCCTGAAAGAGCCCCTACCCTCTGCTCCAGCGAGATTATAATTAACTTCACAAAAGATAGACGGGAAGCAGAGACAAGAAGGGATTTAGCCCGGGTCCCCAGCACAGCCAGGAATGCAGCCCCTGGGTCCCAGTCCCATGTACCCTCCACCTTTACTACTGGCTTCTTGTCTCCCACCTCCTTTGCCCTCATTTTGGGCTGCACTTCTGGGCATGCCATGTTTCACATCTCTACTTTATCAGGAGTAATAAGGAGATGGCAGCATAACCCAAAAATCTATGGTCAAGCCGTTCTGGCTCTTTGAGTGGGCTCTCCAGCTCTCTGTCGCGTAACAACACCGGAACACGCAGGAAGAGCTCCACACAGCTCTAAAAGCTGCCAAGACATCTCTGTAGCCTGACTGTCAGAATAAAAGATTGTAATTAACAACCTGGCCCATCATCTCCTTACTGGACTCAGTTCAAGCCAACCAGTGTTTAGGGACCTTTGGGCTCTGATGGAATGAGACCATGATTGCTATTCAAGGCCGTAGCCTGTGACTCTGAACAGCCAGATGGTCAAAACTGAACGCAAATATGAGAGG
Organism: Ptilonorhynchus violaceus; assembly: GCA_013397565.1. Lineage (NCBI taxonomy): Eukaryota > Metazoa > Chordata > Aves > Passeriformes > Ptilonorhynchidae > Ptilonorhynchus > Ptilonorhynchus violaceus. The sequence goes on from VZRJ01008274.1 coordinate 617,651, forward strand.
AATCCCTAAACACAAAACACAGTGTGTGCTCGCCTTCTTAATGGATTTGCCTCTCCCTCAGATTTTGATTTGGAAAACTCCGTCTAAAAAAGATTCAGAAAGTGCTGGAGGTGCTTGACATACACTTAAAAGCTCCAGGCCAGACCCTGCAGCTGATATAAATCACTGTCAGCTCCAGCAGCTCCGATGGCTTGGGCCCAGCCTCAGAATACAGCAAGAGTTAGCAAGAATAAATCAGTGTATTTATCAGTACGTCCCCTTCTCCTTAAACCCAAACACACTCGAACTGATGGATTGGGCCTTTCATATCCCTACATTATTGTGTCTCAATTGCATACATTTGTGCTCTCTCCACTGTATAATAGATACAAATAATGAACAGCTGTAGGAATGCAAATATAGGTGGCACACTTGTGTGTAGTCATCTATGCACACACACACATGCTATCTGCAGCCAGCAGCTCAGCCCTGTGGGTCTGTTGACCCTGCACTCCAGATGAGGATTTGGTTTATTCCTGGGGAAAAAAAAAAATCTTCCTTTTATTTATTTTCGTATTAATAATGATGAAAAAGGTTCCAGCACACCATTTCTAATGCAATTAAGTATATTCACAATCACAAAGTACTATTACAATAAGCAGAAAATATATATATAAAGAACGCACTTTAATCCAACAAGTACAGTGCTAAGGCAGGAATTAAAGCATTGTCTGTGCCCATTTTGGCTCAGTATTAAAAGCTATACCCTGCCAGAGGAGGAGAGAGCAACAACTGAGCGTCTGCCTGACATTACACCGCCCCAGCTCCTGCAGGATGTAACACCAACTGCACGATGTTCACAGATTTTGCATCACGGGGTCCAGTTCTTCATCTGCAAGGGTCTCTAAGCCTGATTCATGGCCAATTTTCTTTCTACTTGGGGGTCCGTGCACCTTGAATCTCATAGACTTTCCCCAAGGGAGCAAGGAGAGGTGGTGGAAGAGTCACAGGATGCAGCTGAGGCATAGGTCTGGTTTAGTTACCAAGCTTGGAAAATGTGCAGACTCACAAAAGGGATGAAAGAACCAAACCAACTCATTAACACTCATCTGCTTTGCTGGACCCCAGAGCCAGGACAGACATTTCAACAAGACCTAAAGTGTGTGGGTAGGCATTTGCCTGTGGGAAACATAAGGAGAAAAAAGGGAATGGCTCTCACATGAAAAGGGTCCGGTTTAATTGCAGGGCCAAATGAGAAAGAAGAAATCCAGATACAAAAGAGGCACAGAGTCTACAGTCTGGAGGAAAAGAGTCCTCAATGCATGGGAGAACTCTGATGGGATATTTATAAAAATGTGGGGGGTTTGTGCTGCATAAAGTGTTTTGTTCCCCAGGGCCCTCTGAAAAGCTGCCTCATCCATTTCTTTCCACATCCACAAGTTTCTGGGTTCGCTGTAGGCCAAGGTGTCTCTGATGATAAAACACAGAGGATGGTCCCAATTTTGTGAAAGGGTTAAGAGTTGATGAGTTTGGATGTGTGTCAGAATTCAGAAAAATAAACTATTTTTCCCTCCACTAGCCAAAAAGGGTGTAGCTAGACCCTGAAGCCTTGTTTCGGGAAGAAGCTTTCTAGAGGTGTAGCAGAGCCTGATCGGGATCGTTTACGTGCGACCTACTCTGCCCTACTTCAACATAAAGGTTGAATAGCAGCTCACCTTTGGCCTATCTGTCCCATTATAGCCTTCTCCATCCCAACTTCCCCCCAAAAAAGGTGCTCCTCAGTTATTACAGATTTATCTTAAAGTAGGAAAATCACCAAAAAATCTCAGTGCCAGTCTGCATTCCTGGCAAAACTCATTGCACAGACGAGTTCCTCAGTTTCACTTCACGTTGACAGTTTAAGTGAAGACGCTCTTTATTCTCCCATTCATAACTGAGAGCAAAATTGGGTCCTGGACTTAAAACTGGAGCATGGAGCAATCAGTGAGAGGCACAGCCACTGCAAATACATCCGAGCAAAATTTTTAAAATGCAAATCAGCATTCCCATAAGCCACTGCCATGGTCTTTGGGGTAGATACGCATTTAGGTGATTTAAAAAATGATCATTATTTACCCAGTAAGCTGTGGCAACTCCTTCAGCAGCTGCCATGCTCGACTGACTTAATACATATTTAGAGTATGCAGAGTAAGAGTGGGCAATGCAAAACAGAGCTGAAACATCTCAGTATTAGATACCTCGGGGGGTGTTTCTCCATATGCCAAATTAGACAATATTGTGGATTAGTCACTTGCCAAATTCCTTTTCTCTTTTTTTTTCCTCCTTCTTATTTTTTTTTCTCTAATTTTTTAATCCGAGCTGCTTGAATTAAACAAGTGGCAAAAAAAATATTAGCATCTTCATCCAGGAGAGACATCTTTGCATCAACAATTACACAGATTTCTTTCTAAAACAATGCCTTGCTCCATTATTGTATTGGAGGGGGCAGGAGGAAATGAAGTCCCACACCTGACATTTCAGTGTGTCAAATTTTAGTACAAAGGAAATCTTTGCTCTCAAACTCTAACTCTTCCCGGGGCAGAAGCCCCTTCCAGAACCAACACTAAGTTCCAGCAGAAGAGCTGGCAGTGGCAGCCACCGCAATGTCATGCCTGGTGCTTAGCAAGCAGGCTCCAAACCTTCCTTCCTTTTGATTGCTCCTTATGTAGGACGAATCCAGATTAAAGGCTAATTTCTTTTCGACTTTGCTGGGTTTGGAGCCTGTCTCTTACCCTGGCTTTGTTGTGCAGTGAGGTAGAGTGTAATTTTCTGACTCTTCCCAACTCCTTAGTTTGAGACAATAATCCACTCTGTCTCCTCTTAATTAAAGTAAATAACCCAGGCTCACAATAGCAGTTCAGAAAAGGGCCTTAAGTCTCGTCATTCCCTCAGTGCAAGGAGCTAATTGATTTTCAAATGATAATGGTGTTTACATTAGAAAGCCCACATCCCTCCCTCCCCCTTCCTTTTCTCTTCTTAAACCTTCTTCATCTCATGAATATCAAATGGCCAAGGTCCCTCCATTGTGGCTGCCACCTCCTAATGTACCTGGTGTCACTCCAAGATGCTTAACCAGCTAATGGAGTGATTTCTGATTTACCTGCCCGCCTCTTGTGCCCTGTTTGTTATCCACACACCGAGGACCTGCAGGAATGTCCCTTATTTTGCCTTCCTCACCCCCATTGTCCCGGGATACAGAGGCCGCAGTTACAGGCCTGGAGGCAGGACTAGTTATCGGCTGGGTGGAATTTTAAGGGTGAATGGGAAAGGTCACTTCTTCAATCAGAAGATGGAAATATATGAAAACGGGAAAAGAGCCGCAAACGCGGCAGAAAGAGGAAAACAAAGTCAAACCTGCAACTCTGCCGGCTGAAGTGCAAATGAGGATGCCCAAAAAGACTGAACAGGATGTGAAAAGCATTAGTTTCACAGTAATTTAGAAAAACGTCCAGCTCCAACTTCATAAATCCGGAATGTAAATATATGCTGCCTATCTAATGTGTCTGTGCAAAGAGATGCAAAAAGAGAAAGTACATCAAACAACCATAACTCAGATCTCCAAGTCAAGCGTCCAACACTTTTTAAGTTCCTGGATTAAAGCTGCTATTCTGCACACATCCACTCTGCAAAAGGAATGCAAATACACCCTCACTCCTCTCTCTTCCTATAAGGCCTTAATCTGTGCAGAGGCTGGACAGAGCTCCCGTAATCACAAGATCTTTGGGATTTTACTTTCTTCCCTGTATGATGCATGACCCTCAAGACAAATTCTTTTGCATGTCAGCGGAGTTTTGCCCCAAGACAGAATGATTCATTTCCACACGGGCTTTTCCTCATTGCCCATCACCTCAACACCTGAAGGCGCTGCAAATATTTATGTCTTTCTCTCTGTAACACCTCTGTGTGTTGAGAGGGTTTTCTTGGCCTCATTTCTTCAGAGGTTGAAGCACAGGAGGGTTAAGGCAAAAAGAAGTTGCTAGTTTTGGGTGCCCACACTATGGCAAGGAGAAAGCTGTTTTCCAGCATCCTTTCTAAGGACAAAACTGAGATATTTGGTGAAAGAGCTCAACATCTCCAGGCTCCCTCCAAGATCAGAAACTCACAACGGACCACTTGTACCAAACCAACAGAAAATGGTTTGGCTGGAAATATTTTTCAGAAACAGAGCCAGAATCCACTTCTGCAGTGCAAGATTCCCCGATACCCACATGGGCTGGGGGTGAAATCCTCTTCCTAGTGGCTGTAATGGGGTCTCTAATGCCTTGAACCCCTCTCATCACTGCATCTGGTCCCTTCCATGTGATAAAAAACAATCTCTGGAGAGGGATGTGTATTATATCTGTCGGGATTCCACCAGAATGCATTTATCCAAAGGAACTGAATCACGGGGGCAGAGGGAACATTATTTCCCAAACAGCGGAATCAAATTTTTCATTTAATGGTACTTTTTTATATATAATTCTGACCTTTTTATTCTACCTGGAATTCAAACTCTTTTGTTGGTTTTATTTTCAATTCACAGATTAAATTCAAAAATTTATTAACTTTGAAATATTTAAATTTTATATCAACTCCAAATATTTCCAAAAGATTATGTAAAAAAATACATTTAATTTGAAAAAAAATTAAGTTAAAGGAAAGGAGTATCTTATTCTTCAAATGATAGACTGGGACATTGCTTAAGCCATTGCTTAAGTACTTTTCTTTGAGCACAGCTTTCCAAAATATGAATTTCAATGAAACATTAAATTTTTTTGCTAAAAATGTTGACAACAACCTTTAAATCATCTACCTTTCCAGGCTGCATTTGTAGGCCCACTCCTAACTTAGCCATGTTATTTTAAGACAGGGCAGGGGGTGTGTGTGTGCATGTGTTATTATATATACATATAGATGTAGGTTAAACAAGTAAAACGCTTTGTGTGTGTATATATTTGTAAATATATACACATATACATGCATGTTCTACTTAAAATGACTTAATGACAAATGTTGTTATTTGGGCATTAGATTATAGGCTCAGAGTTCTCTAAGACTAACTGGCTCTTTAAGTGGCTTGGGATGAAATACGACATCCCCCGGAGCACCTCAGTCAAGACCAGTCGTTATTAGTCATTGAACAGCCTGGCTGTGAGAGGCACAATCACACGCATCCCTCTCTCTCCCTCTTTCCTTCCCAAGCTCTTTCTTCTGTTTATTACTTTCCCTGTTGTATTAAAGACTCATCATGGTTATGAGCTCCATCTCCCAGCTCTCCTTGATCAGGAGGTAGGAACACAGGTTCAGCTCCTGCCTTTGACACAGCCCGCGTGACCTTGGGCAACTCGCTTAATAACTCCGGGTCCCAGCGCTCTGCCTGTGAAATAGGGAGAATAAGTCCCTTTTTCCCCACTCCTAATTCCTTCCATTAAAAATGCAAAAATCTTCAAAGCTGAAACTGTGCGTTAATGTATGTTTCCCCAACCTAGCGTGATAAGGTTTGGATCTTAATTGGGCCCTGCAGGTTGTGCCACAGTACTAATAATGACACTAATTATTTGGAGTGCACGATTGTTGTTTTTTTAATAAGCACTGCGTGTTTTTCACAAAGTGGGAGCTGCAGTGACAGGATCAGGCTGGGGCAGTGTTTTTTGCTGCTGTGGAGGAATTCAGGACATGGAGACATCTGACCTCTAGAAAATAAAAATAAAATAATTTTCCAGCACATAGGATGTGTGAAACAGACAAAGATGAGTCTATATAGAGAAAGTAAAGAGAGCTTTGGCTGCTGTTTTATCTGATGAAAAAAGAGGAGACAGAGGACATTCCCCCTAGCAACACTGCTTAGCAGAGTGATGGACACTGAAGTGACAAGCCACCACTGCCTTTTGCCCGAGCCTTATTTCTTTCTAGTATTGCCCATTCTGTTGAGAATCCAACCTGACCTGGAGCCTCTTCCTTTCTCATCCCATCTGTGACACTGATTTAGTCTCTGGCCTCAGGCAAATCACTTAACCTTCCCCTGCCTTGTAAAACAGAGATGATCATATACACACCATCAGTTCTGCGCTGATTAATGCATTAAAGCATAATATTTCTACCACAGAGCATGGTGTTACCATCTATACACAGACTTTATAAACGTGTACACATGTCTATATATCACATTTTTCTGAATCTACTTTTCCTCTCTCTCCAAAAACACCAGTAAAATCTCAGGGGATTTATAATCTGACTGCAACACCAAATTTGCAGTTGTCCCTTGCAGGAATGTTGATCCTATCTCCAGCAGACAGCCGTGTCTTCCAGCCACTACCTCCATCACTCCCACCACTGCAGTTCCAGCTGCCAGAGGACAAGATTTCTTCAAAGGGAATCTAAGGGATCTGGGTTTCATTTATATAAAGGATTTGCTTATAACTGATACATTATGGGATACAGAAGTCATTTATAGCTTATCCTTGTGGTTCATTCCTAGGCGGGTTTAAGCATTGAGAGATGAGAGCATTGCTCGACATTCTCCTGCACCAAAGCTGCTCTTTTTAATGTCATAGAATAAGGTAAAGCAAGGGGTCACTTCCTCAGATAGGGCACATTTGCCTACCTCTTTTGAAGTCGCAGAAAAGTCGTAGAAGATCATCCTGTCTGAAGTCAGCCTAACTCCACCAAACTGCCCCAGGTGCAGAGCAGGCACTTTCCAGGGCACTGTGAAGGCACAGAATCACCCATGGCTTCATCAGCTGGCTCTAAACTAGGAAAGCAGGACATTGCCACTGGATATACCCAAGGTATAAACTTTTTATTTAAAAAACAGCCCCAAAAAAGGGGGAAATTTTAACATATAGACAGACTGGGGGCTGTTAAGCCTGGTTGTATAAATGTAGTCTCCTGAAGATGTCTGCATTAGTGATCGCTGGAGGCACAGACACTTTATTTTTCTATAAGTGGTTTATTCTTCTCTTTAAACATTTACTCTTGAATGCTGCTGGAAGCAGTGCTGGACCAGCAGGACCCTCTGGCTTGAACTAATGTAGCCACTGTCACACACTTTGTGTTTAAAAGTAGCTAACGTGATTTTTTTATGAACCACTCGATGTGAACCCTGATGTGAAAATATTATAAGCCCTTTTAGAATGTACTAATTGGGATCTAATATCTTTGTACTTCCCTAAAAGTTTACCCCAAAAAGGATTCATCTTACCTTTATTTAGACCTCTGAGATGTAGATATTCACATAGCTGAGAGACACCTGCGCCTCTATCAACAGCCCCAGTGAGATATGGGCCTTTGTAAGAGACAATTCCTCTGCAGCTCATAGAATCACAGAATTACAGAATACCCTGATGTCTATGTGAACATGGTGATTTATAAAGGGTAAGCCAGACACAGCCATCACAGGGTGGGCAGCAGGCAAACCCTACCCCAAGTGCCACCACTGACCTTTGGGAGAGCTACAGAAGCCTGTGTTGGACCACTCTCCCCTTCGTATGTCCTCCTGCCATTCACGCCCAGACCCAGGGCACGTCTGTGGACCAAAATATTGAACCTGTTTAGACTTTCCTCCTCCAGGACCACGATTCCCAGTGCCTACCTGCACAAAAATGTCACTGGCAAATCTGGACACAGTTTGGGGCTTCCATCAGCCCTCCACCCATCAGTGGAAAGCTGGGATGATTTCCCCCCCTGAGTCTCATTAAAAGCAGTGTGTGTCTGTGCTAAGGATCACCTGAGCTATTTCCATATCTGCTCTTGGATGAGGATGCCACCGTGGACTGTTAGAGGTGTCAGACTGTGCTCAACTGACCCAGACATAGCCAGGAGCAAGGAGAAAAGCCAGCTGACCCTCTGCCCAAGCAGGGAGCCAAGAGAAAGAGCGTGAGAGATGTATTTGCTTACACGCTCACTGATGTAGTGGAGAGCGGCGCTGCTCGGAGCTGGAGCTCGCCCATTACAAACAGTTCCACCAAACAAAACCCTTCTCCCAGCCCCCTAGAAGTGGAGAGGGGGGAGGCTGGATGAAGAGAACACAGCAAATGGGAGGGAGAGGGAAAGGCAGAGACCCTGCCAAGGAAGGACGAAGAGGACGGGAAAACCACAGAAAAATGCGGGAAGAGGGGGGGTGAGTGGGATAACAGCAAGAAGCAAACATTGGCCTCGGCGATTTTAAGAGACAGAGGAACTCAGAAGTAATTTTCATAAACTTTTAAATATAGCTTTAAATATTAGTAAAGCTTAAGCCAGTGCACACAAAGGCAAGTTCCCTTTGAAAGAGTTCCAGAAAACCATGAAATGCTGTTGATAAGACTGTGCCAATTTGTAAAGCCTGCCACAATCTCTGGCTCACGTTTTCTGCCTCTCTCTCTCCAGTTCTCTCTTTTTCTGTCCTCTATTTTTCTCATTCTTTCTCTCCTTCCAAAAGCTCACTGTGCTTTGTGACTCAGAGGAGCTGCAATGACAGCAACAAACAACTGCACAAATCTTTATTTCTGTAGCTGGAGCATCTTCTCGGCAAGGAGAAGAATGAGTGTAGAGTCCGCGTTTGATTGATTCAGTAAAAATAATGTCAAAGTGGCATTTGCAGGGACTGATAAAAGATTCTGATGGAAAGTGCCCAGTGGGGATAATGTAAGTAAACTCAACCCAGGGTTTCTTGCCTTTTATTAGCAAATTGTGCTCAGCCCTAATTATAGGTTTGCCAGGGCCTGACACTTGTCAGTGTATTTACATGGAAAGATTGAAACGTTGATAAGGGTCTTTTTGAACAGAAGGGAAAATAAGTTCAGCGTGGGGGGGATGGGAGAAGTCCCTCAGAAGGGGTTTTTGACAGGTTCGTTGTGTCATTATCATCTGTTTTGAAGGTTTTTCTATTTATTAGAGCATTACTTAGAGGATGTAGCTGGGAAGATTTCAGTGTGCTCGATGCTTTAGAATAAAAATATTTACTAAAGAAGAATGCAGGCAACCCAATCTAGCGGAAGATGTCCCTGCCCATGGTAGGGGGGTTGGAACTCAATGGTTTTTAAGGTCTCTTCCAAACCAAACTATTCTGTGATTCTATGATTCTATGCATGTAATTGAATATTCAATCAAAAGGCTGAAGGTACCACAGGCTGAAGGGGCTCAAGGTTACACAGCAGGGCCGTGTCACCTCAGCTGCCCCACTCCCTGTTTGGAGGTTTTCTGCCAGACAAGTCCTCAGCTCATATCCCTCCTCCACGACCTCCTGGGAAATTTTACTTCTGCTTTTACACCTCCTCTGCTATGTTTCAGTCCCAGCATCAGGTTGGTTCCTGCTCACTCTGATCACCCAAGTGATAAAGCATGGAGAATGAAAAAGAGATTAAAAATGTATTAAAATCCAATATAAGAAAGGCATTAACAAGAGTTGATTAAACTGAAGCTTGATCTTTCTGTGATATGAGTTCCCATAATCTCCCTCTCCTGGGTGGGGTGGTGGGGTGTGCCGCAGACTGGGAATTCTTTCGTAAAACTTTGATTTTGTCAGCTCCTGAAAGCCGACCCTGCCCGTGGCCCAAGGTCCATTTAAGCAAGTTGGTGGGCTTCAAGCATGTCTAGAAAAACCTCTCAAGGTGATCAAAGAGTTTCACTTCAGTAAGTTCAAAGACCAGGTTTGTGCTTTTCTGTTGGACATGACTCTTTGGCAAGAAAAAATAAAATTACTCAGAAAAATAAATCATTTGTTCAAACAAGACAGCTGGACACGAAGGAAACATTTCTAACTATGTGAAGCAAAGTCCCCGAAAAACTCTTCTTTTTTTCACTTTTTGAAAATTTTGTGTGATTTTGATTTCATCCCTTTCTGAGAGGTGACTGTACCATTAGTCCAACAATTGCAGCATTTCTGCGAGATTAACAGCCTCTCGCAGCCAGCTTAAACATTAATCCTGGAATTAATTGTGGTTGCATGCAGCTACAGCCTGAACAAGTCAGTTCAACTGCAGCAGCACCTCGGCACCCAGACCACACATGATGTGCTGGACCAGGCTAAGGGGGATTACAGCACATCCATCCCTCCTCACAAGAGCAAATCCTCTCCTATTATGCCACAGTGACAACAGCTAAGTACAATCCGTTCATACAGAGGTCAGAAATTTTCCTATTTTATCCCATTTTTGCTTTTCCAGAGGGATCCTGAACCAGCATAGAGAAGGTGACCCTGCAGGATACACAAGCTCCTGCCGATCCTTATTATGGAGGCAAAGCTGGGAGGTGCAAAAATGTGCTAAACTGACCATCTCTGGGGACAAAGAAGACAGAGAAAACTCTGCTGTAGCCCCAGTAGCTAAAGAGGCTACAAGAGAGCTGAAGAGGGACTTTTGATAAGGGCATGGAGTGGTAGGACAAGGGGGAATGACTTCAAAGTAAAAGAGTGCAGTTTGGATTAAATGTAAGAAAGAAATTCTTCAGTGTATGAGTCATGAGACACTGGCACAGGTTTCTCAGAGGAGCTGTGGCTGCCCCATCCCTGGAAGTATTCAAGGCCAGGTTGAACAGGGCTTGGAGCAACCTGGTCTAGTGGAAGATGTCCCTACCCATGGCAATTGTCTTGGAAATAGATGATCTTTAAGGTCTCTTCCAACCCAAACCATTTCAGGGTTCTACGGTGACAAAGGGACAAGGTGCAGGTGAGACCTTGCCAGAGGACGAGTAAGAGCCATGACAGCACCAGGTGTTGTCCCAGCCCCTTGCCCACCACAGTGCCCAACACACCACACAGCCACACTGTTCAACGCCTCCCCATGCCCAGGCAGGCTGGCCCAGCCCCGTTTGTCACGTAATCACCACCACTGCACGACAAAGACGTCTGAGGCAGCCACTTCCCCACCCTGCATCACATGAGACTTCACACAATGGGTCAGAAGAAAGCACAGGAGCCTACCCTTTGCCTGGGGCTCCCAACTGTAATGTATAAGATAATTATAAGGCTCCTTTCACACAATGTGGAAATCTGGTGTGCATCTGTATCCCTCCTCTCCTCTGGGGCAAATGCAGCAGTCTTTTGACAGCCAGCAGCAACCCTCCCAGAAGATCACAAGCCCTCCAGAGAGGAACGTTTTGTACCGAGCGCACAGCCGTGGTGAGAGCTGTGTGTGGCTCAGCGCAACAGCACCAGGGACAACCTGTGATCAGAGCTGCAAAAGTCAAAGGTCCTTTTTTAATCCCCAGGGAACATGTGCCAGATGCATTGGGCCAGGATTTTGCTGTCTCCTAGACTGCTACATGGACTTGTCCCAAAGGCAGCTCAGCTCCATCTCTGTAATAAGCCACCACTCCCTTCCATAACCTCCTCCTCATATAAAGACCTTTTATACCTTCGGTAACAGCCAGCACTGGCACGGGCCCAGCTCCTCACCTGGGCTCAGTGTGGGAGACTCTAACCTTGAGTGGTGTTCAGCTGATTTACACCAGTGAAAATCCGACATGGGCTTTGACCACCGCAGTGTCCCTGCCACCTCTGCATTCCTGCAACTTTCAGGATATTAAAGGCCACTATGTCTAGACACATGAGGCATGTGAGGACATCTTCAGTGCATGTTGGGTGTGATGCCTCCATCAAAGCAGTTGAGCTTGGCAGGAAATGATGAATGGCTCAGACTCCTCACAGTGAACTTGAGGCATTTACATGACCAAAGTTATCTCCATCCAACTGCTCCTCCAGCCCTACTTGTCTCCTCTGTTGCCTAACCAAGAGGTGAGGGACTAAGCCTCAGATTTAGCTGTACTCATAGCATTATGCAATGGGCCTTTGTCAAGCAGATCAGCCAAAGGGACTCAATTTCTAATCCCTGTGGATTGGATTTCTCCTCTCTGCTGATGCACTGCCTTTCAACCTCACATCCTTCCCACATCACAAGGACAACATCCAAGAAAGTTAGAAAAGAGAAGTTAGTGCTGCATAGAAAGTATCATGGAACCATAGAATGTCTAGGGTTTGAAGGGACCTCAAACATCATCTAACTGCAAACCCCCTGCCATGGGCAGGGACACATTCCACTAGACCAGGTTGCTCCAAGTCCCATCAAACATTTCCATAGATGGGGCATCCACAACTTCTCCAGCCAACCTATTCCAGTGCCTCAGATGACCCGATTATTTCAATGTGTGGGGACAAAATGTTTATGAGCGACTTTAGGACAATTGCATGAAAAGCACTGTAAAAGGGCATTGAACATTTAGATCTCCTCTACCATCTCAGCAATGGCCACGTTTCTAAAACGGGATATTTTGTTGTGCTTGCTATGGAAAGTACTTAATTCCCATTGTCCCGTCAAAGGGGCGATGGTCTTCACCCAAGCAATAGCTGTTCTAGGAAAAGGTCTCTCCCTTCCCCCTGCAAAGTTGCCTTTTCTATGAGTTCTGGAGATTGTATCAGTTACACCCTATGCTATTTTGGTGTGTGTATTTGGTTTGGACTTGGCTCAAATATTTACCTAAGCTCAGGGAGGCAAAAGGAAGACAAGGTTCAATGAACTACAACTCCTTTTCTTAAGAGAATTGCTCAGTGTTCTGTTTTCTTTCTTTTTCTGTTCCTTTTATATATATATTTATTCTTCCCTCACTTATTTCCTTCCTTTCTTCCTTTCTTCCTTCCTTTACAAAATCTATGGGAAAACTCCTTAATGATGCTGTAAATCTTTAGATATTTGGTCCTCTGATTGACATCTAAGGTTGCCCAAATGACCATTTCCTATTGTGAGTTTCTATCCCTGTTTTTCTATACCCAACAGAGCAGGCACATAGGAGTTTTGTTAGATTCCATATTTCACGGGCCTACACGGGGGGGAGTTCACAGTTTCAGGTAACAAAGTAAAGATGCAGGGAGTGCAACCACTGCAGCCGAGAGGACGCCTGCAGCAGGCACAGCTGAGTTACTCTTCAAAGTTCATTTGTATAAAAAAACAAACCTTGATTCTGAAGTCAGACCCCTACCAGGCTGAACACCTCGAGTCTGAGCCTATGTTAAACCCAGACTTCCTTCATGGCTTAAGTTTAATCAGCAGCACACATCTGTAGTACAGACATGATGGGCACAAATCGTTTCATTTCTCCCATGGAAAAGTCCCATGAGGGCACATTAATCAAATGATCAGAGGTATTTTTCCAGGATGGACCCAAGACCACCCCCAGATGGGATATGTAGGCATCCCGAACAGCTCTCTGTGCTGCTTTACATAAAGGCACCTTGTGTCCCCAGAGCTAGGTGAGAGAGGGCTGGCGGCTCCAGTTTGCTCTCTGACTTATTTCCTGAGATACAAAATAGATGTAGACAAAAAAAGCAGTAACAAAGCCCCGGCAGCTATCCAAAAATCCAGCTCTGGCCCTACTATTTAATCACAAGCAATAGCAGAGAAAGGAATGATGACTTTCTCCCAACCAGTAACTTTACCGTTTCTTTTTCTTTCTCAAAACACCTACAAAGCGGAGAAAACATTCAAGTTGCCTCATTCCAAGCATTTCTTTTCTGCAGTGTCAAGCGGTAAGATATGCCTGAACCGCTGGTGCTTCCACTAGCAGAACGTGTTTCCATGAAATACAGGTTCTGGGCCCGAAATTCCTTTCTGCAACACGAAACATTCCGGTCTCATGTTAAGGTATGCGGCAAACTGAGATGCAAAGGAGTATGCCAGGATTAGCACAGAGTTTAAGGTGCAGAGGTCATCAGTGCTTAACAATAACTTTCTCGCAAAAGTCAACAGGGAAAAGTGGGTTGTGAAATAGAAGTAGGAACAAGTCGTAAAAACTCAGAATTATTTGTATTTCTCTAGCCACCGGCACCAGAAGGACAATGTCTGACGGGAGTGCTCCTATAAAGAATATTCCATTGTATTATTGATCATGTTTACGGCACTGGTACAGCTTTATAGGTGCTTATTTGCTGAAAAGTGTCTGCCTGGAGGCATGTGATGTCTGATTAAGTCTCACTCTGGATTTGTAACAAAGGCCACCCACACCCTCTCAGACCCAGGCAGGTTTTCAGTGACCCCAGTGAAATCTAAAATGGCTGGATGTGTCTGTAGGTTCCTCAGCCCACTGTGTGGTCACCGGCTACAAAATTTGGTCCCCAGCAGTCATGTTGGCTGCATATGCCATCTAAATTCTTGGGTTATTTTGAATTATCTTAATCAATTCAGATAATACACCAATATACAATTATTCCATCATTAATCTTCATTTCACTATAATCATACTTAATTTCTCAGAATGCATTTGTCATTCAATAGAATTCGGCTCAGTAATTTATGTTAACAGATTTTAACCTATTGAAAATCATTACCTATTCAGTGGGATTATTTGCCAGTTATGTTTGATTTGGCATCTGGGTCAAATGGTATTTTTTGTGTTGTCTAAGCACATTATTAAGTGAAAATTAAGGGAAAAAAAAAAAAAAAAGCAATGAGGAAGCCATGAATGGCAAATGTTGTCACTTGTTTCATCTGCTTTTGCCTGGCTGTAGCCATGATACCTACCTTTATTTTTCCTTTTTCTTCTTTTCCATACTAAAAAAATCCACTGAGATATCCCATGTAATCGAGCCCAGGACCAGTTTCTCCCACCTAAGGCACTAACAGGATCACCTGATTTAAGCAGGTAGTTGCTCTTAGGTAAGATAGTGATAACCACAGAGCAATTCAGATATGAGATAACATGAGTCGCCCTTAGCAGGTGACTATTGAACTCTGTTTACTATAGAGAAAGCACTTCATAATGAAGTGACCATGAACCATGCTGCCAATTTAAACTCTTCCAGTAAGAACCCGAAGCTTGAAGAAGTTCATTTGGGTCTAGAAGAAGAAACAGGCAATTTTTAGCAAGCGCTGCTCTGCTGTGTCCTGCCAGCTCCAACTCTGCAGCCTGATACCAGGTTTCTGTAATACACATACATTAGCTGTCCTTTGAAGACAGCCAGACCAGAGCCCCACCAGATGAATATTTGCCCTCAATGGTGAAGCACAAGTGGCCTGAAGCAGAGAAGATGATGCAATAAATACATATAGGCATGATCAGTTCTTAGATATTTGGGAATAGTAACTGCTGAGCCACTCCCCAGCGATTGAAAGATTTATTGATGTCTTGCTGGTAACCTGGGAAATGAGCTTGGGCCAGACAGAAATCAAACATATACACGTTCCCATCCTAAATTGCAAAGATTATTAGTTCCATTGAGAAGGACAGATTTCAACACGCACTCAAGCTGTCTTTCTAATTGTGAAATCTTTGCTCTTATAACCCCTTTTTTTAAACCAGCAAACATTTTGCCTGAATAGTGACTGTAGATTTTGACCATCTATTCTCTGGGTTCAAAACACCAAGGAAAGGGAATCCCCTTATCCCTTCAGTGGACAACAGAAGTGAATGTCAAACTTGAATCTTTCTGCCATCCCTGGCCTTCAGACTGAAGACGTGGTGAAATTTGGAGACAGAAATGCGTCTGTATTCCAGTGGCTTATTGCTTCTGCCAGATGACTATTCTGCATTTGGCTACAGAGCTTACACACACACACACACACACATTGGGAAGCAGAAGATGTGAAGAGAACCAAGAAAGCTGAGCAACGGAAAGATCAATCGCTAATCCCCAGAAAGTACCGTTTGTGGGCAGCATGGCTAAGTTTAGAAATCAAAACCTATTTCCCACAAAATAATCGTCACTAGAACTAAAAAGCCTGCAGCATAAATTATTTCCTTTGGACTCCATAACGCAGAAATGCTATTTTTTAACTGCACTGTATCACTCGTGTTTCCAAACTGTGTCAAAGTCCTTCATATCAACGCGGTA
This sequence comes from Ptilonorhynchus violaceus, assembly GCA_013397565.1. NCBI lineage: Eukaryota > Metazoa > Chordata > Aves > Passeriformes > Ptilonorhynchidae > Ptilonorhynchus > Ptilonorhynchus violaceus. The sequence continues at coordinate 633,447 of VZRJ01008274.1, forward strand.
TTCGATAGAGGTTATTCCTCTCACTGTGGAGTTCGCTGCAGATAGAATATCTACATCAACATCATGGTTCCTACCTAGCAAATTAATTCAGAGCATGTCTGCAGTGCGTAATTTTTTCCTCCTTTCTTCTCTCATATTTTCTTTGTGTTTATTTCTGATTCAGTTATCACTAAAATACACATTTTAATTGTATTGTACAAGATTCAAACTTCCCCGGCTTTGAACATTCACATAAACATTTTCGCTCAACTTACCTTCACACCGCCTGGAATCCTTGACAAATGTTTGACTGCCTGTCTGCATTATGCAACACGGAGGATTTTTCCAAATATTCACAGTTTTCTAATGAATAGACTTGCTACACACACACATTTATAACATAGAGGTATATAGATCTAATACATGCATTTTTTTATATAATGTAGTGATACATAGATAGATTCTTTAGACATACATATATATTGAATAACCACATAGACCTAAAGAATAATAAAGAAATTGAGTTGAATAGCAGGGGCTCTTTGCTTGTGAGACCTCTAACTGGTATCTGTGCATTCCTGGTCATGCAAGCCATCACACAGAGTAATAAAACTCTTCCGCAAATATACCTATTTTTGCTGTTGTTCTTCAAACGTGCCTCAGACAGAAACTTTGCAAAGAGTCGGGATCAAAGCCTGTCCAAAGCCTATTTATTTCACTGGGCATTGATTTAAACACAGATATTTTCATTTGGGGGGCAAACTGGAAAAGAATATTTTGTATGTATTTATCATAAAAGTATTTTACCCCAAATCAGCAAAAAGGTTTATGGGCCTTTCTGACAAGGTGCAGGACAGGTAGGTTGGTAGGTGGATAGACAGACACACAGTCCTTCCTCCAGCTACTCTGTCGTTGGTTTGTTGTTTATTGATTTCCACTCAAGCAGTATTACACCAGCATTCAGCATTGTATGGAAGCACAATCTATCCATCATCTCTCTATCTACCTATTCTTTAATCTACTTATTATTTTATATGTGTGCATATAAATATATTGCACTGAAACACAACATCACCTGCATGTAAAATCAATACCTAGATGACAAGCAAATGATAGATTAACTGAGAGCAGCAGGATTTAAACTTTAAAAGCTAAGAACAGAAGAGCTGGCTTAGCCTGGCTTCAGCTGGCCCTGCTCCACCTTTCTCTCCTGACTCCTGAGCTACCTCTCATCTCCTGGGGCCAGACGTCCCACAGCGTCCCTGGGATGATGCCTCAAAAGCACCTTTCAAATAAATCTGGTGTCAGTCATGCCTCTTTCTTCCCTGCAGGGTTGTGTGGCAGCACTTCCCTCGGAGGGAAGGAGAGGACTCATGTGTGGGGCAGAGAGGGGAGGAGGAAGAGGGTGTACGACTTCAAAAGTAACCCAATTCAGACCACTCAGCCTAAAGCAAAGAAATTAAGGGCTGCACTTCTCCAGCTGATTGGTAGAGGAGATGAAATCCCTACGGTGGTCCCGGCACACTTCCTAGTGGCCAAGTGCCTGTATGGTAAATAATTCTGCCAGCATCCCACCTAGTCTGTCCCAAACCCACCAGGACCTGAATGTGGCACCCCTGTGTGGAGCAGCCCTGCAGGAGACACCTACAACACAGACATCACCCAGCCTGGGAAAGCAGAATGACTGTCTTCCCCCGCCCTTCTTGGTTGAACAGCAAGGGCCAACGCCAAGCCATGGAGAAATCATCTGGTTGGTCTTTAAGAGGAGATGGGTTTGCTTTTGAAGGATATGGATATGGCACTTCCACCACACCAAAAATTTGTAAATTTAACCCTTGCATGGTGCTCCTTTGTAATTATCCCCCATTTTCATGTGAGGGGTTAGACTTTTTCTAAAATGTCCCAGAAAAGCATGAATTGCATTCTGAACCAAACCAACTCACCAAGGCAAGGAAAAAATAAAAAAAAACAGGAGAGATTTCATATCAGTGCATCCTGAATTTCCTCCTGCATCTCCAGTCAGTAGACTGGTAACTTCTGATGTCTGGAAGGGTCCAGAGGAGGGCCACAAATGTGGTTTGAGGGATGGAACACCTCTCCTATGAGGAAAGGCTAAGAGAGTTGGGATTTTCTCAGCGTGGAGAACAGAGACTGTGGGGTGACCTAACTGTGACCTCCCAGTACCTGAAGGTGCTATGAGAAATCTGGAGAGGGACTTTTGACAAGAGCATGAAGTGGCAGGACAATGTGGAATGGCTTCACACTGAAAGAGGATCGATTCAGATTGGATATTAGGAAGAAATTTTTCACTGTGAGGATTGTGAGACACTGAAACAGCTTAACCAGAGAAGCTGTGGGTCCCCCACCCCTATAAGTGTTCAAGGCCAGGTTGGATGGGGCTCTGAGCAACCTGGTCTAGTGGAAGGTGTCCCTGCCCATGTCAGGGGAGTTGTAACAAGGGGATCTTCAAGGTCCCTTCCAACTCAAACCATTCTATGATTCTATGATTTTGCCAGTTGTGGCAACTTGTTATCCTAAGCAACTCCTGACATTTTCATATTGGAGTTGGCCTTAGGTCCCTATAATGAGCAGGACACACAGCACTGTGACTGACTGCTGCTCTCACTGCCACACGTTCGGTGCATTGTTTCTGCAACCACAGATAAATCAGATATCCTAATAGTAAGATTAACATTTCTGATACTGCTTCCTCACTGTCCTTTCTGGCAATGTGCTGCCAGCTGGCTACGGTCACGGAAAGGTAAGGCTGGGCTCAAACAATGACTCAGATCCACAGGAAGTGTCACAGCTTGTCATGTACAGCTTTTTCGTGGCGGTAGAGCCGAACAGTGTTTAAGAGCGCTGCCTTTCTCCCATGCACGGGTGAAAAAGGCTAACTCATTCTTCCTCTCTCCTGCACATTCTACCAGCTACACGTTCTCTCCACTTTGGCTCAGGTCCACAGCATCTGGCACCCTCTACTCCTGCTACAACCCTTCCTACTTGAAAAGTGAGAAGAGGGAGAAAGGGTGGTTTGTTGGACAGAATGCTGTCTATCACCAGCTCAGTTTCTAATTCATGAGGAAAATTTCAGTGAAAGTTAAACTTCTCTGGTATGTGCTCTCTTTTCATTTCAGTGTTGAGAAGCTCTGAAATTATGTTTGCAGCAGTTCAAAGTCACACACAACAGCTGCCAGATTAATGCTGAGCCTTTACTCCTGGACTAGCTTTGCTAGTCCTGATGACACCATAGGGAAACACGCTGCAAAAACATAGCACAGAACCTTACCATCATTCTTCTCCCACCTAGCAACACAGATGATCAAACACTAATTTATTACTGTTATTAATACCTTTATTAATGTATCAATACACTGCAATGCACAGGGTGGGGAGGAAGCTGTGCTATCTGGAGAGAAATACCTGGGTCATAATTAGACGTTAAGAAGCTCTTTACTGTGAGGGTGGTGAGGCCCTGGCACAGGTTGCCCAGAGAATCTGTGGCTGCCCCAGACCCAGAATTGTTCAAGACCAGGTTGGATGGGGCTTGGAGCAACCTGGTCTAGCGGGAGATCTCCTCACCCATCTTCCAACACAAGGCTTTCTATGAATCTAGGAAAGATCCCAGATTCCAAAGTGACTCCTAGACCTTCTTCTTGGCACGTGCTCTTGCCCTGCAATAGCAAGACTACAAACCAGCTGATTCTTGCCAAGTTCTCAGACTCATCTCAGCTGCCCTGATGTCACCATTCCCCACAGACAAATTCATCCACTGCACCTTTACATTTTCCCTAATCATGAGTCAAACAAGCAAAGGCACAGAACAAAAGAACAAGGAGGCTGCTTCGCCTTGCACAAGCTGAAAAAAAAAAATCCCAGCCACTCTCTCACCAGCTGAGAAGGGGGAATACATCATTTTTTTTTTCCTCCAGGAATACTCCTCCTGCCCCTAGAGATCTCCTTAGTATTCACCACTGGGTCGAAGCCATTCCCAGCAGCAGAGACAGGTTATCCAACAGCCCCCCCAGCCAGCTGTGCATTTCTCTGGCAATAGCTGAGGGTCTGGCGAAGGATGCTGACCTCAGAAAATTCCTTGCAAACCAACCTGTACAATGGCAGTGATGTATTGCTGGAAGTGCAGTTTTGTGTTTGAGAGGAAGTCGTGTCTAGTAAAAGCTCTGACACCTGATTTGCCTGCAAACAATGCAGCTCCTTCTGCAAGCAATGTCCCCGTGCCTGTGCTGGGAGAGGAGACAGACAGGGAGAGAGCTGTGACACAGAGAGCTGAGGAAACCAGCAAGGAAACCGAGAGCTGGAGCATGAAAGAGTTTGAACAAAGGACAAGGGCTGGGCAAAATGCCTTCAGAGTCATCAAAACCAGGCAGCCCCACAGGACTCCTCGCAGGCTCGGATTCAATCTGGGAAAGCATCATTTCAATGTATTTTAATTTTGTTGTTCTTCTTCTTTGTCATTTTCGGATGGGGTTTTCCTATCAAACTGGATGCAGATAGTTATTTGTGATTGTTATTAAATTTAACATCCAGTTATTTAGTATAAATACGCAGGAAAGCTTCCTCATGCTCAAACTACATGTTTGTGGCTTAAACAGCCATCCACTTTTTCTTTTCACTTCCTTTTATCTCATTGACAAAAAGCACTGAGTTTTTGTCTGAGATTAGTTGAAGGTGATTCTTAGAATAACTTGGCTGATCCACTCCCTCCTACCCCAAATTCTTTATTCATACATTTTTTGGTAAGAATTTTTGGCAATCTCGGAAGTCATAACCTTTGCTTTGAAAATCTGTACCATCTACTGCTAGGAAAACGGCCTGTAAACTACTACCACACAAGATCACAATCATATGTTTCCTTCTCTGGTGTTTCTTTTTTACATTTCCTACAGTACCACCAATGCTGCTTCCTTTTGGGTCTGCATACTGGAGGAGCAGCACGGCTATGAGAAACTGATTTTAGAAAAGGAAGTGAAAACTGTTTCCAGTCTGTAAACCTGGAGCTGAGCAGGATAATACAAAGAGGACACAACGGACTTAAATAAACAGTCAGTGCTATTCTGATTAGACCACTCATGATTATTTCTGTATCCTGTTTGGGATGTTAATAGGAATAGTTTGTGAATAGGAATTAATAGAATGTTGATAAGAATAAAGGTTATGATGATGGATGCAAATACAAACTGTCCAGAAATCTTCCATCCTTTTTCACTAAGTGGAAATTTTCTTATACCATCAATTTATTCTCTGTTCACCTAACTGTGTGTCCACCTTGTCTCAGATAATAATGTGAAGAACTTTATAAGAAGTTATCATCACTTATGGGATAGTAACCATTTTTCTACTGGGGAAATATTAGCTGAGATCTGGTATCTTAAAATAGTCCAATTTTTTTCCCCTTTAAATCACCTAAGAGGGTTCACTGGCCTGTTGCTGTTTGTACCTCAACTGAGGCCTCTTGACTTCTGGCATTAGCTGGTGCAGCTTGCAGTAACACAGCCTGGTTAAGGACTGGTTCATTATATAATTATTTCTTTATGGCATTTAGTTTTCATTTTATTCCTTCTAGGACCTTGGTCTTTGTAAGGAATATGGCTCTCATTTTCCAGGAGAAATAAGACTGGGATAAGCAGTCCAATGTCCATTCTATCATGCTGATATCATGTGACAACTCACTGCAGAGAATACATTATCTGTGATCTATTTTAAACTTTCTGATATTTTTTTTCTCAAAGTCCCCTTGTTTTGCAGAGGATCTAGAGGATGGTGGTACAGCTTACTTTGGTAGTCCAGCACTTATCAGGCATGATTGCATCTGGTCCTTGACAGATGGCAGAGTGGATAAAGTCCAGGAATACCCAACCAGAGAGATACCGATTAAAGCAGGAAACACAGATAGGAGAAAGTAGATTCCCATGCCAGACCATCCCTGAAGAGGACATGACCATGCCCACCCACGGCCAAAGACAGTCACATGCAACTGGCCAGGGGAACAAGCCTTTGGGTCAAGGATGAAGGGAGATCACAGCTCTGTGCCAGAATACCATGAGCTCTGGATTTGGACAGGGGAAGATAATGACCTCTGGATTTGGCTAAAAGAAGATAATGAGCTCTGGATTTGGCTGGAGGAAGATGTGAAGCTGGACGTTTATGTGGTTATGAGCCTCACAGAACTTCCTTTGTGTAGTTTCATCTGAAAACACAAGTTCTCATCTGAGAACACAAGAGAATGTGTGAGCACTGCAGAAGGGCAAGCACAGGACTTATTCTAATAAAAGACAAACCAGTGATTATGAGCCAGTCTCAGTTTCACTTTGAAGTCTAGAAACACACTGAAACACATTACTCACTGAACCACTTGTAAGCAAGCCAGGGAGTAATAAGACAGAAGATGAAACATGAGTTTGTGAAGAGCAAATCATGTCAAATCAATCTAATTCCCTTTAATGCCAGGATAGTTGGTATAATGGATGGAAGGAATAAAAATCTGGTATAACAAAACTATTCTAAGGTTTGTAACACATTCCTGTAAGTCATTCTTATCAGCAAAGAAGCTTCTGAAGCTTGGGTATGAACACTGAAAAGCAGGTGCAGAACTAGTTGCAAAAAATACTCAAAATAGTTGGGCAGAGATGTCCCAGAGTTTGAAAACCACTCGATGACAGACCGGGCAGTACCTGTACAGAATCAGCATATGGTGCTATTGAGAGAGAGTTTTCAGAAACTCCAGGAAAGATCAGGATTCATGTTCTCTTGGTAAACTGAAGAAATGGTCAGAAATGCAAATAAATTATGTTTAGCCCAGGTAAGCTTAGAACTGGCCTGGTAGGACAGGGCTTTGAGCAACCTGGTCTAGTGAAAGGTGTCCCTGCCCATGGCAGGGGGTTTGGAACGAGATGGTCTTTAAGTTCCCTTCCAACCCAAACCATTGTTTGGCTCTGTGAAATGTATACTTGGGAACTGAGAGACATAAATTCTTAACAGATGGGAGCTTTCCAGCAAGAGAGGTATAGAGGTATTGAAGAGAGATTCCCGTAGAAAACATCACCTGCAAGGAAAGGTTTCAGAAATAAGATTTTTTGGTCAAGAAAGGAGGATGTTCAATGAGCTTTCCTCCCATGCAAAAAAGGCTGTTTTAGGCATGATAGTAACCACTGTTCCTCAGTGACACTGCGGATAGGACAGGAAAAAAAAATTGTTCAATCTGCAGCAGGAAGGATTTAAGCTATCTATTCAGAGTGCATGCTGAATAGCAAGTCGCATAATCACAGAGTCTGGATATTAAGGAAGGTTGTGGAATCTTGTTCCATAACCTTGAAGACCGTAGAAAATGGATATCAGATGGATATCAGCCTAGGTATGTCTAGCTCCCACTTTTGAGCAGAGTGGGACTAATGTCATCTTGTCTGCCTGGACAAAAGCTTGAACCATCTACATGGAGGGGAGACAACACACCCTGTATTTAAGCTAAGCAATTTTTCTCCAGGCTGAAGATCAGACTTTGCTTCAGATTTCTGTAATATCATAAAAACTTTCATATTCATTTTCTTCATGTCAAAGTTTCATCAGGAACTGCAGTGATAGGGCAAGGAATAATGGATTCAGACTGAAAAGGGGAAAATTAGGTTAGATATAAGGAAGAAATTCTTTGCTGTGGGTATGGAGAGGCACTGGAATAGGTTGCCCAGAGAAGCTGTGGATGCCCCATCACTGAAAGTGTTCAAGGCCAGGTTGGGCGGGGCTTGGACCAACCTGCTCTGGTGGAAGGTGTCCCTGCCCGTGGCAGAGGCATTGGAACTGTGAGAGCTTTAAGGTCCCTTTCAACACACTCTGTGATTCTATTAAATTGTGCTTGTCTTTTGGACTTTTACTTAGAAGCAGTGGAAAAATTAGAAAAAGTGAGGCCCTTACAGAATTGATTCACATATGAGCTCTTTGACTGGTAGAAGAATTTTCATTGCTTCTATCTGATCTCCCATATGGATTTATGAGAAATCCACCTCAGCACTGAGTCCAAATTGTTTAGGTGAAACATGGATTTCAGAAGGGTATCTAACCATATAATGGAGGAACATGAGAAGGAAAAAAATTACTTTATCAATTTAGCAATTTGTCCTGAAGTTGGTCTCAATGACTAAAACATAAGCGAGATTTGTGAGCTGCATTTTTCAGCTGTGGCTCTTTCTTATGTCTCTCTCTGCTGGATTACTTCAGAAGATTTTTTTCCTTGCAATCAAATTCACCCGGGGATCTGCTAAGAAGAATAAGTCCTTGAGACTTTGGTGGTCTGGCATAAGGGGTACTGCAACCACAGAAGTATAGTTACATTAATTTTTCATTCTTGGCCAAGGTTCGATCTAAGTTGTAGCGGCTAGAGACAAGTTTAATTCCCTCCATGTGTTCAGTGAAAAGAATCCATTGGAAGACTGTCACTCCCTTGGCATGTGACTTCTTTTTCGCTCTGTGGTACCATGAGGTCTTTCATTCCATTTCACCTCACAGTCTCTCCATTGAGAAGCTGTGATTTATTGGCACAGTCAAACACAATATGAATAAAGCCTTTATGCTTTCTCATCTGAGATGTAACTGAAATGTTCGATATGGTGCTTAGAAATTCTACATTTTCACACTAGATCACCCAACGGAATGTTCCCATAAAGGGCTAGAATGTCGTTTAAGGTGTGTCAGTAAAATAACAGGAAAATAAATACTCTGGGCAGGGAGGAAATGAAAGAGGACAGGAGAGGGGAGGAGAGGAGAGGAGAGGAGAGGCGAGGCGAGGCGAGGCGAGGCGAGGCGAGGCGAGGCGAGG